>JAODLD010000113.1:23667376-23682376 GCA_026781065.1 Mormyrops boulengeri | reverse complement strand
GTCGCAGGCAGCAGGTTAGGCAGGAGGAGCGGCACCGGCAGGAAGGTGGGCAGACAGGAAGGACCTCGCATGTAGCAGGGCCGTCACAGGCAGCAGGTTAGGCAGGATATATAGATTATTTGGAACGCCAGGCAGCACCTGCCTGGAATGGTGGGGGGGGGTTAAAAAAATGTGCATTAAGCAAAGGCAGAGGAGACCAGAGGCAGTGTAAACAGTTAGGTTAGGTGAGGCAAATGTAACCTGTAAGACTGAACAAGTAAGTTTTAGGCTATACTTGAATGTTGAGAGTGAGCCTGAATCTCACACATCTGCTGGAAGTATGCACTACTTCTCAATGGGTCTAATAATTTTACATATTATACAGTAGAATATCTTCAATCTCTGGAAATAATAAGTGTAGTAGTGACTCTATCAGATGGTATTAAGGTTTTGTACAGACGTTTTGATGTTGACCAGAGAACTTCTTGTGAATATGACGATCACAGTGTTTTTCATTTCAATGGATCTCATTCGGAAAAATGCCAAATTCAGAGAGCATTATTTAAAAAATTATACAGTAAAAACACCTTTAAACTCTGGAGAAAATAAGTGCAATAATTAATGTATCAAGTGATATTAAGCTTTCGAACAGACGTTTTGATTTTGACCAGATAAATTGCTGCGAATATGGCATGTCACATTCTTAATGGGAAAAATGCAAATATCAGACGGCATTATATTTGAAATTCTACAGTAAAATAACTTCCGTCTCTGGATGTTGCAAGTGTAATAGTTGATGTGTCACATGGTATTAAGCTTTCGAACAGACGTTTTCACATTGACAAGATAAATTGCTCTGAATGTGGCTGAACATGCATTATGCCAATAAGGTGGAACACATTTTGCCAATAAGAAAGTGCCGAATAAGAAACCAACTTCAGCCTCATTTCATCCTCTGTTTTCTTTTACCCAGATATATTCTGAGATTATTCTGCTTAACAAAAAAAATTGCAACCAAATTAAATATACAGATGGCATATGTTTTGAAATAGTTTATGTTGTGTGAGTCAAATTCTAGGCGTTGGCTGAATGTATAATTTAAGTAAATGATCCATGGATGTAGGATAGTTAGATAAACATGATTTTTGGCTTTTCACTTTTTTCATCCACAGTTTCATGGATGCACATACAACTTAAAAACCCTGCATGCGATAGCTAGTGGCATCTATTTCTGTATTTTAAGTGACCAACTAAATACCATTGTCATGTAAATAAATTCTGTCTTGGTTCTTTTTTGAAAGACGGATCTGTCCCACTCACCACTCAACTGGGGATTAAATCATCAGGCGAAGTTTTGCACCATCTGGACTTTCACAGCTTACCAGTACAATAACACCAGGCACCCTGGAACTGGCTGATGGTAAGTCCCACTTTTCTAGTTGCCCCAAAGGCAGGGATTTAAGCTCGCTATGCAGGCTGGGTGTGAGGCACATTCAGGGCATTGTTTAACAGCGTTTTTCATTTGCCGCTATAACTCACTTCACACTTCCATCCACAAAACAATGTCACCTGAAAGATGTGCACATCATTGTTAATGTTTGGCAGTTATCAACACAGCAGTGCTTTCAGTGATGCTCACTGTAGCGAGAGTGTGGTACCACTAATAAGCTTGGAGAATTTTTGCAGGTTATGCATCATGCATTGCATGTGCACACTAGCCATATTAATATGCCCCTACTGGTTTGCACTGATATTTGAGGTGTTTTCTTAGGTTGTGGTGTTATGGTCATGTAGGATATTTTTATTATTGGAAGCATGTGCAGGAAGATGCTTTAACATAGTTGCAACGTTAACTGAATTAGTATTTCACAGTACTAATTTTGTTATGAATAATAACTAATTTAATTGCCAAAACTGCTTCCCTTTTTTGCACCAAAGATACAAATAACTCGAAACAGCAAAATTTAAAACAATTGGGATACAGCAGTTAACGCTGCTTAGACCCCTATAAATGAAAAATGACAAACAAAATTTAAGCACTTCACTCAGCCACATCTTAAATACTAAAAGGATTGAATGTAGCTTGTCTTTTGCTTCTGCATAGTGATCAAGTATTGGCTCTACTGACCGTTGATTAAAATGTCTGAAAAAATTAAACTTCCTCCTCGTCTATGGACATGTCGTCATCACGCATACATTATGGGGAAAGTATTTCTTGTATTTTGAAAATACAAAAGTACTCAACATTAAAGTATTTTGCTACAAATTACACAATAATTTTTATGAAGCAAGTGAAATACGACGTCTGATCTATCTTGTAATTTTCACAAAACAGGGTCGTCACATTTCTTTTCCAAATACCCAGCTATATCTTATACGGCATAGGGTGTGAGCCGGGACCCTACTCCAAGAAGCTCAGGTCACAAGGCAGGCCAATACACTGAATGCCATGCCAGTATGATTAGACATATATATTTTTTTTTACAATACACTATATGGACAAAAGTATTGGCACATTTGACTATTACACCTACAGGAACTTTTATGACATCCCATTCTAAATCCATAGGCATCAATGTGGACTTGGTGAACATCAACAATTGGATACAGCTGGATAGACTTAGGAGGCTTAAGGAGGATCAGCAGTGACCTCTGCTGGCCATACTGGGAGTAGACGGGGCAGATGATGACAAGTATAAACTGTTGTTTGCCCCATATGGGGCTAAACCGAGATAGAGGAGTAGTTTCATTAAAATATTTGTGGGTAGTGTACCATATTTTTTATCATTTGCTTAACTGATGGATTTACGGTATATATCCGTAGCCTTACCACTATACCCCAGTACAGGTATGTGGGACAGGGTTAATTTGGACCCTGAGCCTCCATTTCTACCCAAAGGGGGGAATCTCTCCCAGAGAAACAGAACATGATGGAGCTGAACTGCGTGGCCCCTCAACATAAAATCCGGACATTTCATACGAGGACTGTCACTTTCTTCAAAATCAAGTTGGTACAAATTTCACGTCATGCAATTCCTTAGAATATATTTGAATTCCCGTTGCCCCCCCCCCCCCCAAGAAAAAAAAAACACAGCACAGCCCATGCAACAACACATCTGTATGGAGCCCCTAAGAAGTCAGGGTGGGAAAATATTTCTTGAAATAGTTTTGCATTATTAATAATTACTGTACTGTGTCCAAATGTACAAAGCAAACAATTAATAGACTAATAAATATAAATCTAATATAAATATAAATATAAAAATAAACGATACAGACATGTCCAGTTAAGTGTGCTCTAAGCATTAAACTATTTGGGACAATTCACACCATTTGTGTTTTTATTCTTATTTATTAATAATTCACCGCCGGTGACTATAAACAAGACCTGCTGGGCTATTGAACGTGAAGTGCACACACAAAATTAATATTAATTAAAATTTGCTCATAAAGAAATCTGGAAAGCCAAAGGGCTTGCTTTTGTTGAAAGGTGTTGCTTGCTTTTTGTTGAATATACATAGTCATAGTTAAGGATTAAACCTGAACCCATAGTTAAGGATTAAACCTGAACCCACTTTCGGATATACCTCCTTGGTATTCTCGCTAGATGATGTACAGTATATTGCCAAAAATATTGGGACACTTGCCTTTACACTCAAATAAACTTTAATGACATCCCATTCTTAATACATAGGCTTTAATATGGAGTTGGCCCACCCTTTGCAGAGTTGAAGAGCTTCAACTTTTCTGGGAAGGCTGTCCAAAAGGTTTAGGAGTGTGTTTATGGGAATTTTTGACCATTCTTCCAGGAGAGCATTTGTGAGGTCAGGCACTGATGTTGGACGAGAAGGCTTGGCTCGCAGTCTCCGCTCTAAGCTTCATCCCAAAGGTTTTCTATCGGGTTCAGGTCAGGGCTCTGTGCAGGCCAGTCAAGTTCCATGAAGTTCTCTATGCACTGTTCTTGAGCTAATCTAAATGCCACCTGAAGGAGCTCTGTAGCTATTGACTCTGCATACAGTTGGCGACTTCTGCACACCATGCACCTCAGCATGCGTTGTCCCCACTCTGTGATTATCATTTTACGTGGCCTACCACTTCATGGCTGAGTTGTTGTTGTTCCCAATTGCTTCCACTTTGTTGTAATGCCACTAACAGTTGACCGTGCAATATTTAGTATGGAGGACATTTCATGGATGGACTTATTGCATAGGTGGCTTCTAATCACGGTATCACACTTGAATTCACTGAGCCCCTAAGAATGACCCATTCTTTAGCAAATGTTTGTAGAAGCTGTCTACATGCCTAGGCACGTGCTTTTATACACCTGTGGGCATGGAAGCGATTGGAAGGGTGTCCCAATACTTTTGGCAATATAGTGTATGTGGGGATATGCAGATCTATACTGAAATATTCCAGAAAGTGGGTCTGAGTTTAGACCTTAACACCAAAGTGTAGTGGAATCACAAAACTATTTCAAAAATAATTTTCTCACCCAGATCTCTTACGAACTGGACAAAAATCCACAAAACAGTAGGAGGGAAGTCACAAATGTAACGCGATCCAAAAATTGGACACGATCCACAAATATGCAAAAAAACGTTCCACGTGTACAAATCGCTTTCTATTTTTGAGGATATGATTTTACACAACACAATTAGTGTTGCTATACATATTTCTGGATAGCTAAATATTTGTGGATCATGGTACATATTTGTGGATTGCTGTGGGTTACGAATAATAAAGTCCAATAAAAACTCCCATGAGGCATGTAACCTTGCAAACTGCCATCCAAATGATGAAAAAATGTTGCTGTAAACAGTGTATTTTGTGACACCACGAAATAAAGGATGGAGCATAATATGAAATGAAAGACGTTTTAATTTTGTCATGTGATATATGTTGTAATATCACACAGCCCTAGCTGTGTTATGTGAACCAGTTTGTACAGCTGGATATTACACGGTCAGTTCATATTAAGCATAGTGTTCAGACTGTTATTGAAAACTAAAGTGGGTCTCACACTCAGGATAGTGATGCTGATTGTGATGACTGACAATGCAGAGGTGTAGCATCACACCACCTCAGGCAGGAAGGAGGTGTTGGTAGGTTCTTGTGCTTATGAGGCACTTAAGAGAGCCTCGGCGCTGGTTCCTATAGTTAGGCTGAGTGGATGATGACTGCTCTCAGTTGTCTTCCCCGAGGTTCATATTCTGAAAGCATGTGCGTGAATAGAACCAGATGCTCAGTGTTTTGCTGGATCGTCTCCCTCGCTGTGTCCTTTTTTTCCCTCCATTTCAGCTGCAGGGTTGTGGCCAACAGTGTCTTGAATTGATTTTCTTATTTACAAAGAGAGAAATCTATTTAATAAACTTGTGGGTTTTAAAAGGTGACTTCTCACAAATGCCTCACAGCACTGGAGGAAATGGAAAAACTGGTCCAGGCATCTACAAAAGGTAGCATGTAGAAGTCTTCTGGTCGTTTTCTTTGCTCTCCTCTTTTCATTAAATACAGTGCCAGACTCCATTGTTTCCGCTTTACAAGGGTGGGAACAGCATCTGTGAGGAGGTTGTTCTGGCAGATGGACACACACACATTCACACACACACATTGACTATTGTGAATGATGGTGGCTGAGCAGGTGGAGTTCTTGCAATGAAACACTTTCTTGCTCCCAGAAGAGAATACATGAGCACTAGGAGCCAGGTTTCAGCCCCACAGGGATTGTGATCTGTGAGGGCAACAGGGCATGGTGAACGCAGGAAAAGGGGAAGATGATCCACTAGCGGATAAGACACAAGGGGGTTTATTAAGAAATTAAATTCACTGGGTAAAACTACAAACAAAAGGACCACGAGGAGTCAAAAAAGCAAAACGGGGAAAACAACAAAGCACAAGAAATAACAAGGTTCAGAAACAAGGCAACAGAGAGCAAGAACAGGCAAGGGAACATAGCACAAACTCATAATACAGCACAGTATACTGTCAAACACAACAAATCACGATAACCAACTAAGGAAATGAACAAAGGCGGGCACTTAAATACGATGATAACGAGGACTAACAAAAGGCAGGTGTATATCATCAAAAAGAACTAATCAACGAGGGCACAGGGCAACAAGATACAGGTGAAGAAACTAACATTAAAAAACAAGCAAAACAGAACACAAGCAAGGCAGGGGCAGAGAACCCTAAACAAGACAAATTAAACACAGGGATAAACAATATCAAGCTAAGGATAAACTAGCCTCAAAACCACAACTGCAGGGTACAGCTTCTGTGCCGCACACTTAGCCCATTGAACTATGTGACAATCCAGGGAGCAGGGGAAACACACAAGGGTCTAGTACAAGGACAGGACGGAACAGGATGGCAAGCAATGGCTGCCAGCCACATGGGGAAGAGATACAAGGACAGGGTCAGATGGGTGCTGACCCTGACAGTGATCAGGACAAAGAACCATGAAAGACATGAAATAAAGTTACCTTCTTTAGCTGAATCAGTCAGTTGGTTTGCACTAATTTCCTGAATTTCTCCAGATTTTTTTCTTTTATCTGTTTACCCCACAATACTGCCCGGGATAAGCTGTTAGAAGATGGATGTAGGTTGTCTCTGGTTAGACGTATTTGGTAGGTTTTCCCCAAATTAATTTTTCCGTTTGATAGCAACAAATACATGTGCATGGCAGTTATTTTCTCTCAGGTATGTCTGGAGAGAGGAAGATAATGACTGTGGTGTAGAACGGTATTTCCCAACCCAGTCCTCGGGGAACCCCGGACAGTCCACGTGTTTGCTCCCTTCCAGCTCCCAGTCAATTAAGAACACCGAATACCTGGTACAGGTGTGCTGGGAGCTGAGAGGGTCCGGGGTTCCCCAAGGACTGGGTTGGGAAACACTGGTGTAGAAATCTAGTAGTAAAACCTACATAAACTGAAATGAACTGAAGTAAGTGTTTCAAACTTCACTGCTACACCTGATTCAGGGTGTCATGGAAATGGTAAGCCCCGTGACCCCCCTCCCAGTTTTTTTTTTATTTCCTAGAGTTCCTAGAGTGCAGTTATTTACATCAGGAGATGTGTCAGTATAAATAAGTTCAATAGATAAATGTTAGATGAGCTTTGTGAGAGTGGTGTGTGCTGTATGATGACATCAGCACACAGCAGGGGAGAGAAAATGAGAGATAGGGAAATGGATAGATGTCGGCCTGTTTCAGTCTCCTGATCCATCTGTAGCCCATCTGTGTCTCTTTGGCACATGATGTGCCTCCCGGGCCACAGTGGAGCTGTGAAGTACGTGTGCAGGGGGGTGGTTGGTGAGCATGCGCCTGACAGACGAAGGGGAGGAGAGGGAAGATGCAGAAAAACAGAGGAAGAGTGAAAGAGGAAGGAAGGAACGGCCGGAGAGCAACAGCTTTCTCTCCACCTCCTTCCCAGCCTGTCTCTATAACATGTGACTTTTCATGTGGATATTTCTCTTCTCCATGTTTTCATCTTATTCTTACCCTTAAATGCTGAAGGTAAGGGGAGGTGCTTGATAGGGCTATAACTCAGAATATGTGGCTTTAGGGCATTTTTCTGTTTGTTTCCTACATTTCTCGATATGGATGTTTTATACAGCTCTCTAAAGATTACTGGTATTTCAAGAGATCCTGGTATTTATGGTAAAAAAAATTGAGCTTGTTGTCTTTCTCTTCCAGTGGACAAACTTCTGTTATTTTGTACAATAAAATGTGACAGAGAGTGCAAGTTTATTTTGGTCCATCTATATGGGAGCAAGCATGTCTTTTACTGGCTGGATTTTCTAGGTGTTAGCTCTTATCTGTCCCTTCTGAGCACTGGAGTACACACCATGGAGGCATGGACCGGGGTGCAGAAGGTTTGCTTCTGGCAGCAATCTATGGTGTACCATAGAGCCTGTGTAAGGGGGTGTTGACAAGTAGCTTTTCATATTCCCCAGACTTCGGTAAAACATTTGTGTTAGCACCGGTCTGCCTTCTCCACCGCCACTGTAGATGCTTTGTTATGTAAAGTGGTAACTCAAAAACTGTATGACAGAACTTTTTAAAATGCATTGTACTGGGGGTTAGACAAATTGCTCAAAAACTGAAGTGCCACTGCATAGTGATAGCAAAAAAGGCAGTTTTGAAACTTGATACTGTTAAGACTACGACTCAGAAATCATTTGATGGGTCTTTTGCAAACTTCACAGAGGCATTGTATGGGTGCCAGACTGGATATTATAAAATTCGGGGAAGATGGCCCCAAAATTGAAGCAGCACCACATACTGTAGGCATAGCAAAAAACGAGCGGTTTTGACACAAACATTTCTTGACAAATCATTTTCAAACTTTGAGCTCCAGAAGTGAGATGTGGCATTATTTTGGTTTTAAAGTGAATGAAAAGGGGTGAAGCCACAGACCCTACAGCCACAGTATACAAATGCTGCTGCAAGGCAGGCAACTCAACTCTTGCTCATGTGGATTGAGGCGAGGAGTAGTGGATGTTTCTTTAAGACAACAGGTGAAGAAGTGCCTCACCAAGGGAAAAAAAATGTAACGTTCATATCACATAAAATAAGGTAATATTTTACTTTCCGCTATGTTAACACTTTACTTAGAGCTGTCAACCACGAAAGACATGGAATACAGTTACCTACTTCGGCTGAATCAGTCAGTTGGTTTGCACTAATTTCCTGAATTTCCCCAGATTTTTTTCTTTCATCTGTTTATCCGATAATGCTGCCCGGGATAAGCTGTTAGAAGATGGATGTAGGTTGTCTCTGGTTAGCTGTACCTGGTAGGTTTTCCCCAAATTAATTTTTCCGTCTGATAGCACCAGATACATGCACGTGGCAGTTTTTTTCTTCTCGGGTATGTCTGGAGAAAGGAAGATAATTACTGTGGTGTATAAATCTAGTAGTAAAACCTACATAAACTGAAATGAACTGAAGTAAGTGTTTCAAGCTTCGCTGCTACACCTGACTCAGGGTGTCCCAGGCAATATTTTCTGTGCAGTGATGCAATTGGTGTGTGGAGTTCAGTAGAAGAGAATATGTATACAAATGTGTATTTCCATGCATAATCATACATTTCCTTTATACTAGTGGCAGTTTCTTTAAGATGACAGGTTTCACCAAAAGAAACAAAGCCTGTGTAAAAAACTGGCTGCTGAGTTTTGTATGAGCTGAAGTTCATATAAGGATCCAGAGAGACAATCAGAAAGAAGGCAGTGTAATAATCCAGCCTACAAGTTATAAAGGCATGCATTAGTTTTTCTGCGCCAAAGGAATAGGAAAGAAAAGATTTTTTTACATTTTAAGTATGTGAGGATATATGCACATACTTAAAATGTAAAAAAATCTTTTCTTTCCTAGTTTTTTCCCCATACTGCAGCCATATACTTTTCTTGCGTGTCCTAGTTGGTTCTCTTTGATTCACAGAGTGTTACTTTTTTAGTTTTGTGGTCACTGCTTGTGTCGTTCTCAGTAATGTCTGATTTCTCTGTAATATAATCTTATCATTATATACTGTAGTATGTTTGGTTTTTGTAGCTGATCCTGAAACCTGCAAGTGGTATGTGCTGGAGAGGAGGGAAATAAACCAGGCTATGCTGGTTCCCAGCATCCTCTGTGACAGAATAGACAAGGAAAGATAACTGAGTTATGATGAAGGTCTGTGGTCGGAGCCCAAGGCAAGGCCTCACTGGAGCCCCACATGCCCTGTTGCACTCTCTACCCTCCTTCCATTCTTGAGTTAGGTTAACTGATTGATTTTCGACACAGGCCTGTGCCAATGTGCCAAGAAAAGACAAGCCTGCTGTTGTGCCAATGGGTTTGTGGCTGGCTCCAATCCATGATATCCTCCTTCTGTTCCCGTCAGACAGTGGAGACAAGACCCCAGCCATGCCCCGTTCTCCAGTGGAGGTTAAGGTCCTTACCCTATCGGGTCCTTCTACTATGCCATCTTTGCTGTCGGTCAAACTTTCAGGGCCTCGTTCAGCCTCCTTCTCCTCCATCTCATGTAAGTTGCATCCTCTTAAATTTCACACCAGAATTTCTGCAGACACCTTGAAGTAATTGTGCCCTCAGAGGTACAAAGTTTTTTTTACTGACAATGTAACCCTGTCCTCTGCACTCAATATGGTAACTCACAAATAAAATTCTTAAACTCAAACCCGCTCATTCAAAAGTCCAGCTTAAGAACGGTTACTTCCCTGAAGAGAGGCCCTCCCAGCCCCCCCCATGGCTAACAGAGAATGGAGAAGCATTCCTCAGACAGCACCGCTCAAAACCGGCTTGTATTCAGATGGTCTGGTGCAGCTCGGTGGGCCTCCGGCCATCCGCTACCAGCCATGACCGACAGATAAATTCCGTATTATTCCTGACACATTTATCCCCACATCTTACCTAACGATCTTTGTCTGCGGCCAGTCTAGCACTGGCAACAGACACAAAACATATTCCCCCAAAACTGGCAGAGGCCAGAGATTTAGAGTCTGGAATTAGTCTCCAGTCCATTCTGCCAGCGCCTCCATTCTTCTGTTTTGGCGTCCTTTCGAATTCTCCACTCCGCCCTCGTCACAGGTGTCCCTCATTCTACAACTCGTCCCTACAACTCATCCCAACAACTTCTTGGGAAGGACTGCAACTAGCGCTACTCACAACAGTTACCTGTCCCTTCATTCTTAAGTCAAAAACTAATTAAGGATGATCAGAACTCTGATGGCTACATTTTTTTTACAAACACCTCCACCATGTGTTCAGTACTAATGTTTCAGGCAATAGGCTTTCACCAGTGTTCTCATATTCAGATATTATATTAATGAAGTTGATTGTTCTTACAAACGACTTCCAGCTTCATGGTGTTCCTAACTTCTGAATTAACTGTAACTCACTTTTCCCTCACTCTGTTTCGTTGTTTAGTGACCAATGGGATGAACCACTCCCCACCTATCTTGACCAGTGCACCGCCCTCGCCCCAGCATTACAGCAATGGTCCGCCTTCCTTATCCTCTTCACTGGCTAACCAGCAGCTCCTGCCGACCTGTGGGGCCCGGCAACTCAGCAAGCTGAAGCGCTTCCTCACCACATTGCAACAGTTTGCCAATGACATCTCGCCTGAGATCGGGGAGAATGTACGCAGTTTGGTGCTGGCATTAGTGGTGAGTTTCAAGTAGCCAATGGCTCAGTGGCTCAATGGCATCTCATTGTAAAATGTCTGCCTACCAGTGCACCAGTTTGCTTTTAGTACATTTTTTAAAGAAGTGGTTATGGTGAACAGCTTTATTCGGAGGTGAGGCTGTACCTGCATATCAAATTTTTCATGCCGTCCAGACAAAACTCTTTTTTTGAATTTTGAAATTTTGGCGATTAAATGCGTCAAGCCGGTTCCCAGCTAATTTTGTTGCAAATACAGACGCTCCTCTACTTAAGAATGTTCAACTTACGAACTTTCAGACATTCATACAAAGAGGACTGTAAGTCCAAATTGTGTTCACTGGGCTCACGTTTCCTGTCCGCAACAGTAATTTTTTTTTCTGTGCTCCAGTTCCGCCTAGTACGACTTCTGGCCGCTACTCCCGCCGCGCAGCAGCGTAGCGTGCATACTCCCGGCATCCTAGTTCTTAGTACTTGCGTGTGCCCTTAAAATTATGTTGAATAACGACTTACGAACATTTCAAGTTGCGAATGGCCGTTCGGAACGTATCTCGTTCGTGAGTAGAGGAGCGTCTGTATTTCAAAATATTGTGTTATGCCGTATTACCGTAATTCCGTCCAAATCCATAACAACTTTAAAACTGTTCAAATGTTTACCCATTTCACTATACTGCTTGTATTTGTTTGTTGCAATACATCTGCCCTCTCCTGATTTGTTGGAATATCATTGCTGTTCGTGTGTGTCCATAGACAAATGTAGCATGTGCACAGTCATGCATGGATCATAATGGCACGGAGAATAGTGACGTATGAACTCATTCACCAACCGTTTTTAAGAAGAATTTTTTTCTTAAAATCAACATACGCAGTTTTCACAAAGATTCTGGCATTCAGCAGTGTCTTCTTATTTGGGGCTTGTTCTTAGGTAAAAACAGAATATATACATTCAAGAGCACTTATGCACATTTGAGTGCTGACAAGTCTGTGCTTATTGTGTTTTTTCAATTTTGTAGTTGTATAATATTAATGAATTTAAATTACAATAATATTTGTATCATTTATAATATATTTTTTTTTAAATAATTTTTAGAATTTAAATAGTCAATGAGTGTCTTTATGATTATTTGGTATTATTATTTTTAATACTTTTTTAAACAATTATTATTATTATTATTATTATTATTATTATTATTATTAAAAGGAGTAATAGCATCCCAGGTATCTTTTTGTGTTATTTTATGTTCACTACTGTCACCACTATATGACAGTTTGTTTGCTTTTCACTTTTTTTCCTCTTATGCTTTCTACAGAACTAGTGAAGTTTCTCTTTTGCAGTCTGGTGCTCCTCTGTCTTTAGATTTTCATTCTTGACTTTTCTCTCAACTTTTCTTCTTAATTTCTGTGTCTGGTTTCTGTGTGTGCACATGGCCCTGCAGTCTCCCTTTTATGGAGAGTTATGGGGCTTTTACCTATGCTAATTAGGAACTTCTGGCATGCATTTTCAATTTGTGAGAACATTCATAATTATAGGAACGCATTGCTGAACAATTCTGTGGTTTAAGAACACATCATGTATCTGGTGTAGACTTTTTTTTTAGAACCTTCTTAGGACCTTTCTCGAGAGGATATTTAAGAAAACATATTGATATTGATATTGGATGATACTGGGGAATGAGACCCAATGGTATGTAAAAAATAGCTGTACTTGGAAACAAACCTGGATGTCAAAATGTTCAAGATTTTTCTAAATTTTCAATCTCTTTCAATTAAACCTCAACCAATGTCCCCATAGAATTCTACAATCACCATTGAGGAATTTCACTCCAGGCTTCAGGAGGCCACCAACTTTCCCCTGCGACCCTTCGTCATCCCATTCCTGAAGGTACGTCCTCCTTTCATTCTAGGAAGTTGGAGAGGCTCTGAGGCCCGGACATATCTAGAACTGAGCAGCAAATGATAGAATCCAGGTTTATTGTATTATTTGATATATTTGACAGGCTAAATTAATGTCTTGGACATTTAAACATCCAAGAAATAATGTACCAAATATTAAAATGGGTACAGTATTACAATCAATTGTCAACTTGAAATAAAAAAAATTAAATACATTATCTGGAGGCAGTGAAATAGAACTATGGACTCCTATTAAAAACTACCCAAAATCAACTTTCATAGGCTACGTATACACTAAGTCTACATTTTTTTTTCTCTTTGTCTTTGATGGATGGAACCCTGGTGAAAATTGTTCCACTTACCTGTCCATTTGACACTAGACACCAATACACATTGTCTTCAGGCATTTGGTTGGCTAACTTGTCCGCCACTTGATCCATTGTGTTGTCCCATGTCAACATCTGTGTCACTGGGCTACTTCCTTGCATCTGGAATTCATCGCATAGTTTTTTCACTCTCTTGGAGCACCTTAATTGACCTCCTGTGCCACGGAGGATAGTCAGCCGACACACTACATATGGGTATAGGCATTCACATCACATGCTGGTTCCCATTACACAGAATGCTGTCTGGATCCACTCAGCAGACTTAATGCTGGGCAAAAAGGCAGAGTGCATTGCCTTGTATGACTGAGGAAGGGGGTGGAGGAACATAAAACATCCACACACCGCATAGACTCGAACTCAGGTCCCAGCAGTGTGAGGCGACAGTGCTAACCACCGCACCACCATGCCACCATGAGAAAAAGAAAAGTCTCTCATGTTAATATTCAAGTGGTCAAAGTCATTTAATCCTTTTGTCCATAATATGCCTATTCACACAGCTTGATATTCTATTGAGCATTGAGGTGACAATAGCAAGAGGCCTGTTGAGACTTGGACTGACTAGCAGCTGGGGAGATAAATTGTGTGCCTAATGAGTTACTGGACCCATAAAGTAGATTAAACTTTGAAATGAAAATATCATATGTTTGTAAATTGTGGCCGCTTGTCCTGGTTATGAGGATTTTAAAAAAATGCCACATCAGGTACAATGCAAGTCTGACTCTGACTCCATCTACTGACATTTCATCACCACTCTCACAGTGATGTCCTTTTGCCTTCCATCGGCCTCGTAGGCCAACTTGCCCCTTCTCCAGAGGGAGCTATTGCGCTGTTCCCATGCCACCAAGCAGACTCCTGCCCAAGATCTGTCCCAGACTGAGCACCTGCATCGCAACACTGGTCTGACAGCCTCCCCAGATTCCTCCGAGCTGCTGAAAGAGCCCAATGAAGCTCCTAAGCGGCACAGTCCTGACAGGTGAGGCTGTGACATCAGCCCTCAGAGGGGGGGCATCTGTGGGACAGTGGCACGATAGTTCCCTGCATCAGGAGGGTTCAACCTTTCTCAAACCACTGACCTCAATGAAAATAGACCCTCTACTATTGTGACAATAAGTGCATCACCTTCACACTGCTGCATCAATCAACACACACAGAGATTGCATTAGGTTTTTGTATGGACTGCATTTGACACTGAAAAATAATGCAGATATCCCCTGACACCCACAAACGATCCACAGCGTTCCAGAAATCTGTCATTCTGGCATTTCGGGCGGTAGAGAAAACGGCAAGAAGTTTAACTGCTGCAACCCTGCCCCACCCGGTTGGCAAATTTTTCCGCCACCCTCCATCCCTGGTCGGCAATGTTTTAGCACCTCCCTCTCAACAAATCTTACCACCTGCAAGTCAGTATTTTTAAAAGAATCACTGTTCTAGTATTCCAATAAAATTTTACGTGAACAGAAGTATAGTGGGAATACCGCCTAAGGCTAGCCAGCTGGGGGGGGGCGCCCCCCCCCCCCGCCCGCGGGGGGGGCCGGGCGGGGGGCGGGGGGCGGGCGGGGGGGGGTGGGGGGGGTGGGGTGGGGGGGGGGG
>JAODLD010000113.1:23606440-23667366 GCA_026781065.1 Mormyrops boulengeri | reverse complement strand
AATCTTCCCCCCCGCAATACATTTTTTTTAAAATAATCACTTTTTTTTTTTTCCAAAAAAATTTTACGGTCACACCTTTTTTGTGGGCTAACCGCCCACCGCTCGCCCGGGGCCCCCCCCCCCCCCCCCGCAGCTGTCCCTGTCCGTCATCCGTCTTGCTGAAATCAATAGGCATAAGGTGGGTCTGACGATGGTTGAGCATTAGGAGCCCATATAACACTTATTTTATGTTGCTTTTAAAATTGCATTTTCAATACACACTTTATTTTTGATCACAGTGATAGTCAGCATTGATTTAGGAGAAGCCAAGAGCTCATGTTGACTGTGACTCATTAGTTCATTATAGTGTAATAGTGCTGACCTTGACTGCTTGTTTTTTGTGGCCAGGACCAAGGAGAATGGCTTTCATGAGTGTCCCTCAGGGCATTTGGAGCCCCCAGCCAAGCGTGTGTGCACCATCAGTCCTGCCCCCAGACACAGCCCCATCCTGCCCCTTGGTGGCCAGCTGCACCCCATCCCACCACCCTTACAGCACCATGCTCTGGAGGACATTTCTGCCCCTCGCCTATGCCAGGAACTGCAGCACCCCCTGGAGCTCAGAGAGCTGAAAGACAGGCCGCATCACCAAGGTAATTTCTCAATTTCTTCAATATTCATAATACATTGCAGCTGTACAAGACTAAAAGCTGTTTGTGGGTATAAAAAAGCCATATTATTCCGAGTCAGATTCCGAGTTTTGAAGCCGGAAGTGACGACATGCACGCTCCCGTTTCTCGGAGGTCCCAGAAATATCTCGAAGCAGCACAGAGGATCCCGAGTTTAGAATCCAAGATGGCTGCACCCATTATCAACAGAAGTAAAGTTGTAGTTTTATAATGTTTAATTCTCTTTTGTGGCTCATTAAATCGGTCGCACACACTATACCTTCCAACTTATCTGTGGACGTGTTGCTACGGAGTTTTATACGTAAAGCACCACGCGTAATGTGTTATCAACTGATATTGCTAACAATGGCTTTAACAATTAACCGGGCTAGAATTGGATTTCATGATTACCAAATGTCCCCACAATGTGGTAAACACCTTTTATTTAGACCTTGTGGGGACATTCTTTTGGTCCCCACAAGGGAAACTAATTTTTATTTTAAAAAAAAAAATGTTAATGCAATCAAAAAACTAAATAAGACAAAAGCATTGTATTTTGTTTGGTTGCTTATTGTTAAGGTTACAGCTGGGTAGGGCTTAATTTTGTATAGTTAGAATTTGGGTTATGCCCATAGAAATGAATGGATGGTCCCCACAAAGAAATAGATACCTAATCTGTGCGTGCATGTGTGTGTGTGTGTGTGTGTGTATTTGTGTATATATGTTGTACTTTGTTATACTGAGAGATTATTAAGTCTTGCCCCATCTGTTAACCATAAGTGTGTTGATATTATTGATATATAAAAAGCGTATTGATATTGTAGTAGGTGTTTAAAAGGGAAGGAACACATCTAAGTAAGGTCAGTAATTAGTTGTTGGTTGATCTGGTCTAAATCTTCTACGAGAAGTTTATCATTTTATTAATTTGAATCTAACCAGGCACTGATGGGGGCTATTGTGAACAACCTGTTGACCACAGATTGACAGACAGAGAATGGGCTGATGAATGGCGGCATCTCGATCATGTAAGAGGCTTTCTGTTGGTGTTGGGGCTGGGATCCTTCTCCCTACCAGCATTTTTACCAGCATGTCTCGTGTTGTGTGTTTTTTTGATTTTATAGGGATGCTCTACCTTGTGTGTATTTGGAATAACATTCTCTTGTTCAGTTAAGGCTTTTGAATTTAATGCAATAAACGTTTTTATAATGAAACTTATTGTATTACTGTTACAAACTACTCAAAAGGGGTAAATTTTCAAGTTCCGTGGTTGTGGGGGGACAGGGGGGACTTGACAACAAACATGCCCCCCCTATCTTCCCTCAAAATGTGTAGGCTACTTGGGTCTCAAGTAAATGCATTTGCGATGAACTCTTTGTGCACTGTGAATGGGTGGTACACAAAACTAAACATATTTACCCAGGTAGCTGGGTCACTTTAGTTGGTGAAATGCAACGCAGTTGAAATAAAGACAGCTAAAAACAGAGATAAGGCTGAGGGAAATGTTTTAAGATTACAGCTTTTATTATTATACTAGCGACTCTTCTACAGTGCAGCATTTCTGATGCATGTGTAACTAAAAATCATTGTGTGCAAATTACAAAAAATATTGCCTAGCACATGTGCGAATTGGACTAAGATTGACGTTACACCACTACCCGGAGTTCAAGCTGCATTGAATTCAATAGTAATTACTACGTAGGTTAAAACTAGTATTCCAAGCATATGTCACACTGCTAAATGACTGCTACTATGGATTTGAAACAAAGTAACTGGTACTTATGCTCAATAAATAACTACCACAGTGATTGACACTCCACTTTTCCCTGAACACTTAAAATGTTGAAGTCTCTCAGTAACGACCTAATCTTAGTTATCAATGAAAAATTTAATCAATTACTTCCTTCAAGAGGGATGTTGATGTTATTATGGAGAAACTGGGGGATAACATCGTTTCCGAAGGAGGGATTGATTATCATTACTGGACAATGAAAAACACATCTCAAAAAATCCAATATTTCAGAAGTGTGAAAAACACATTTTCTCTGAAACTACTTTATAAAATAAACCTTAAACAAGATAATGAGACTCCCTTAGTCCCACAAATAGAAACCTATAGAAATAGAATCTTTACACAGTCATCAGTGAACAGTTTAATGTTTTAAATGGAAATGGACTGTTGTCAGCGGATACAGAATGGCGTTCCTTATCACGCGTTCCAGTATTGCATGGTTAGTCTGAACCTTGTCGCCCTGTTCGCTACATTCCAGGAACTTGGTAGGTTATCGACTGCTAGTCAAAATGTTTGGACATAGGCCTGGGTGATATGGCAAAATATTTTAATATTTAACTTTGAATCCATTTATAAAACTGAATTATTAACTGACTTATGAATTCAATAAAACTTTGTTTATTAATGGAGCATGTGTCAGCACCTTCCTTGGATTTCGTGGAACAGTGTTTTAGTGAAATTTGTTGAGTGAGTTCAACATTTTTAAACTTACTAATACTGTAGCATATGTGCTACTTGGAGAAATGACTAGCATAGAATCCTGATAGGGGAGCCAATTGCAAGGGTTGTTCACTTCAGTTGCAGGAAATTTGTGATGCAAAAGTTAGATGGATTGTGGAAACAATTGATTATAACAAATAGAAATTGTAATGGAAAAAGACCAAACAAATACATCTTAAATTAATTTGAGGGCAGAACATTGGATGTATATAATATTTGCTAGAATAAAAATAAAGAGTCTCAAACAATACAAAAATAACTGAAATAAACATTGCAAAATACTCACTGGTTGTCTTTTTGCCTGACACTCGAATTCAGTGATGGTGAATGCAGTGGAGAACATCCTGCCAGGTGCTGCTAGCCTGCCTTAATGAGTAATACCCCCTCTTCCCATAGGGGCTGAACGGCATTGTGGACATGGTGGAGAAGACCCGGCGCTCCATAAATGTGCTGCAGCGCTGTCAGAAATCTGACTGCGATGAGCTACATTACTGGAGGAGGCACTCCAGTGAGCAAGAAGAGGCAAGAAAGGGTGGGCCAGCCCTTGGCAAGTCCCACAGCTCCCATGGTGGGGAAGGCATCACTGTCAGTGAGTCAGAACTTTGCCTCACACAGTGCCATCTAGTGGCCCCTTTGGGTTTTTATGTTCATGGGCACAAAGCAGAAGGATTGCAGTAGCACGCCTGCTGCTATGTGGCCCACAACAGGTGTTGCTCCTACTTGTCTGGATCGAGACAGATGGCCTCGCTGTTGTACTGGGAGTTGGTTTTGGCTCCCCGGCCTGTGGCCATCTGTGAGCTGCACCCGGCCGTTGTGTCCTGCTGCCAGATCTGGCTCAGTAACAGGGGTCTCTGTGAACTGGCCCGCTGTGCTGCACTCTCTAAGTTGCAGAGCTGAAAACTCAAGCCTTCCTGTCCTTCCCACCCTTTGCAGTGGCCCAGAGAGACTTTTCATCCCAGCCAAGTTCTGGTTGTGTGTCTGATGAGATCTGGAGGAAAGCTGGTAAGAACTAAAAGCTCTGCAAGTCCTGGGCTAAGGCCTTCATTCCCTTGGCTGCCACTGGGCAGCTGAATACCATTTCTCTGTCACATTCCACCCCTTGTCCACCTAGGCTGCCATATGTCACATGGCTATGGCTACTTCTGTGTATCACAGAATTGGTGTAGTGTAAACACATGATAAGCACTAGAATGGAAGCCTAGTGCTCTAATGAGTGTGCCTAGCTCTAAACCTGAACACTGCTTTGACACCTGTCAACAGGAGAAGCTGTGAATGGAGTGAAGCGGCATGCTTTGGATGAAGTTCAGAAGGCTGTGGCAGTGGCTGAACAGAGAGCCATTGAGATGATTGCTGCAGAGAGGGCCAAGATGGAGAAGACCCTGGCTGAAGCCAAGCAACAGGCCACCAAAGATGCCATCCAGGTCATCAATGAGCAGGAGGACTCCAGTGAGGTGAGGGCCTTTGCTGAAGAGTACCCACGGTATCTGCCTGCTTTGCCAAAACATTCTTCATTTGGTTCAGTTGTAGTGCAAACCATATGGGCATGAAGCAAGCGCTGTTGACCTTGGGGGGGGGGCTGCCCCCTAGTAGTTGAGAAAATGTTGTGAAAACTGGTGAAAACGCTACTATTGGATCCCCTTTAGATGGAAAAAAAATATGATTGAGTGTCATCTAGGGCGCCCCCTTCATGTGAGATAGTATGATGATGTACCTTGCAGAGAAAGAAAATGTAAAAGTGCCTGATAAAGTGCCCTTACAGTGGTCTAAGTGGTTGCTTAATGGTACCCATCCAATTGAAAAGGATGTGGTTATGAAGTGCTCTCTATGCTATCTCTACGAGATTAAGTGGTTCAAAGGGTGTCCTTTCCAGTGTCCTCTGTGGTACCCTTCCAAGTGAGCAAGCATGATTTAGTGCCCTCTGGGGTACCCTTCCAAGCAAACATGATGAAGTGCACTTGTAATGGGGAGAAAGTAACTCTAATAGGTGCTCTTCCAGTGGACAAAATGAGATACAGTATTCCACTATGAGATGCAGGTTCCAAGTGCTAATCATCAACTTAAGTAGTCCCTTTAATAGGCTATGCTGAAGAGCCAAGATATACAAGCATTGGGTTCATATTTTATATTTTAGCAACCTATCTATTTTACTGTGATGGTATTGTGGTTAAGTTGTTTGCCCAAATCCCATTGACAGCAGAGTTGTTTGGTTATTTGTCCATACAGCTTACTGGGAAAGGAATTGTGATCACAACCCATCCATTTTTGCTCCCTCAGAATTGCTGGAATTGTGGCCGCAAGGCCAGTGAGACATGCAGTGGCTGCAACGCTGCCCGCTACTGTGGTTCCTTCTGTCAGCACAAGGACTGGGAAAGACATCACCTTATCTGTAGCCCTGGCCTCCAGGCTCAGCCGAAGGCCCTCTCAACTGATACTGTTGGTATGGTTCCTGATGCCGTTTCCAGCCCTGACATGGAGAATGGGGGCTCCCGGACCTCCACACCAACCTTTGTCCCTGCAGCAGAGTCCAATGGACACTGAGGTGACTGTGCCACATCGTAAATCAGCACAAATAGGGAGTGACTTGCAAGTCTGGCCATGTCTTTCACCTGAGATGGCTTAGATACAGGAATGACCAGCTCCTCTCCTACAGGACTGTTAGGTTCAGTATGGCCTTTTCCATAAAGTGAATGGAGCAACTAGAAAACCAAACGGCACATTGAAAAATGCTGTTGATTATTTTGAGTTTCCAGAAAAACACTCCCCTCAAATATCTATAGTAATCTTAGAAGTATTTGGGTCAAAATCTAGGCCACAGTGTTCAGTGCTTACTTTGGGTTTATTATTAGCTTATGTATATAATCCTGTGCAGGAGTGTCCTATTAATTTAAAAAGTTAAACTGTTGTTGGCTACGTGCCATGTAATTGGAAAATGTTCTGTACGGGCAGACATTAGTATGGGGGAAAATGTTTGGCCATGTGGTGGCAGCAAACACCAGTGGAAGCTTCCAATAAGAAGAATAGATTGCAACCTGTCCTTTACAAGCACTTGCCACTTGTTTGATTGTGTTTTATCTTTGTATGTTTCAGAGCTTATTGTATATTGATTAATATGTCTATGTCACTAGTCAATAAATAATAAATCTCACGCTTCCTTGATTTGACTAAATTGGTTTATTTACAGCATCTGACTAAAAAAAAAGTGTCATACCAAAAGTTCAACCTGAGCTTCTAGATTGCATGGAGATTTGAAATTGATTGTGGTTATTTGAACTGCTCTACTGATGGAACCATCAAGACAGGATAGTTCTTTTCATACTTTGAATGCTAATGTTAATTTTTGTTAAACAATTATGCCAATAATTTTCAGTGGACATCTATCAAATATTAAGGCAGTAATATGGAATTTTGCCATGGTTTTTAAAGTTCTGAAATAGTCCTACATAACTGTAACATGTCAGTGGTGTTCAAAACAGCTATAGTTTCTCCTGTGTTCCTTAAGATTTTAAAATTGCATGTGGGCAAAATGGCTCTGAATAAATTACTTAAATATTGACTTAATGAAGTGATTTTCTTTTTTAGACTTTTAATATTAAATATTTCATTTTCTGGGTGTGCAGTTTCAGAATTATTCTTAGACAGGGTTTATAAGTTTTATTTTGTTGCCATTTATTGAATACATTTTCAAAGGGTCTAGGCTTTCTTTGGATAATTTTGGCACCTAAGCTGGCCACGTGTACCATATAACTACTAATTTTTTTGGAACATTAATACAATATTGTTGGTGAAATAAAAAGGTATGGTTTTGAAGTTGTTATTTAAGAGGTGCTGTTTAAGTCATATGTCAGTTAATCACGCAAATAATAAATCTAAATATCAAAAAAACATTCTGTGCATAGTGCTGTGTTTAATCAGGGGTTCAATATGTAATGCTGGAACCCTAATGTATTTGCTAGTCTTGTTATTCTTCTTCTTCTGCACTAAAACAATATGGGGAGCAGAGACCGTAAGGTGAAGAAACACCAGATTTGGTGGAATGATGCAAAATTCCCCCCCGTTACTCAGACAAGCAAAATCATACCCATTGGCCTGATGGTGGCGCTACAGCGCAGCGTTTCATGTTTTGGTCTATATCTCCAGAACCGTGTGCCATAGAAATAAAACACTTTTTTTCTCCAAGACATTCCTTGGCTGATGCCAAAAAAATATTGTAATTGGGACAATGAAGCCCCACCTACTTATTTTTGCTAATTTGCATAATGTGAAAAAATCTACTCTTTTTTTGAACTCGTCCTAGAATGTGAATCCTGTAGAATCTGATTCACACAAAATTTGAACTGCAACACCATGAGACCAAGTAGACAAAAAGTTATGCGTAGGACGTAGGACGTAGGACCGGTGCTATAGACCAGTCAATTTCTTGGGCATGGCTTTTTTTCCACTTGATTTTTCATCAATAGAACATCCAATTTTCACCAAAATTGTTATGTGTAGTTGGCATGATACTTTCCAAATTTCATAAAAATCACCCAATAGACAGTACTATAACCTAAAATTAGTTTATAACTCAGAAACCATTGGACACAGGAAGATGAAATTTTGTATACTTGTTCATGGACAGATGTACCAACTAATCATTTAATACAAGTTCATCTACTCATCAAACATACAGGTTCTTGTGTTACCCAATGTAACAAAAACTTACTTACTTGTTAACTTCATATCCATCTGCTTTGTAGCATTATACTTTCATAACTGGAAATATTAAAAATATTTTGTAAACTACTTTGTGAAAGTTCTAAAAGTTGCATCTGGAATGAGGAAAATTGTTGATATACGTATGCACAAGCAATCTTATATACAATGGTACCTCAGCTAACAAAATTCGAAAAGTTCGCGACCTGAATCAATTTTTCCCATTTAAAATAATGTAAATACAAATAATTCGTTAATACGCTTACGGAAGGCAGACCAATACACAACTGAACATACGCTTGTTGGTGGGCTGGTCACTCAAAAGACGCCAAAACATGGGAAAAAAACCACAAAACATCCCCCCCAAAATACTAAACAATTAACATTAAAAGACTGAGTAACAGTCAAAAACAATACAGTAATTTCGATTTTTTTTTATTATACTGTACATTATTTTCATATGCCTAAAATTATGTACATTTCGTGATGCCACGCGCTGTATGGCGATGAACTTCTTTGTTTGTACTGTAAACAATACACAGTTGCCACTGTGTGTGAATGGAGACTATAACACTTAAATAGGAGTTACTTAATTTATGTTATTAATGAAGTACAGTAATTTTATGTATAGATATGTGACTGTTAAAAACCATCACAAACATCAATCACTGAAACGTACTGCTATAACAGAACGTTCTGTCTCTCTCTCTTTTTTTCTTTTTTTAGATATTCGACCGCTGAAGAGATGTTGTGTATATATGTCTTTACTATAAATTTTTTATACATTCCATAACCGTTCTTGGGCATAATGTACACTTCTTCGTGTTTCGGGTGGTTCTTTGGGGCGCTTCCAATGGACGCTTTTGGGGGATGTTTGTGTGTTTGCAGCCTGAAGCACGGTTCGCGAACCGGTACAAAAAAAATCCGAACATCTGGTTCATAACCAGATTTGTTTGTGCACAGGACTGTTCGTGGGTCAAGGTACCACTGTACTTGAAACAAGGACAAGATAGGACAGGAACTGGATTAGATGTAAATTTAGCTTTTTCATTGTGGAAAAATTCTAGCAATTTTTGCATTATATTTCTAACTTTTCACATAGCCAGAAAAATCCTAATACCAGGTCTGTTTAACAACTGAGAAGAAAAGTTTCATACAGTCTTTTCGAAGATGCAGTTATCTGAGTGATTATGCCATTTGAAATGCTAACTGTAACTTGAAAATTACTTTGTATTGTTGAAGATCTGGAATTGAAGAAATTCTACCAAAATCAAAGCAGTGCCGCAAAGTGATAACAAAGTGAAGGGCAGTCTCAGACACTTGATTCATTAGTGTCATAACTCAAAAAGTATTATATGGATCTTTCTTAATATTTGATGATACATTGTTTGGGTGAATTGATCAAATTCTGAGACAAATTGCACCAAAACTGAAGCATCAACATTTGGTGTTATCAAAGGGAAGGGTGACTGCAGAATTCATTTGACCTTGTGAACATGATAACTCAAAAAGTATTTGATGGATATCACTACCATTTTGCAGGAAAATTGTAAAGATAATTTAATTTTAAGAGAATTTGCACTGAAATTGAAGCGGTGCTAGGTGGCAGAAAAGGTAGGAAATGGTGTCTGCAGAAGACAGTTGATCAACAAATTGAATCCTATATTGTGTATGGTGGTTTACCTGCTTTCTTTATTCAACTAGGTTTTTATTCAGGAGTTCTCAGAATTCATGGTAGGATTCATGTAAAAATATGATTGCTACTAATTGGTTACTGTTGGACAGTTTGATATTGCATATAGAACTGTTCAGTCCCATGCTCCAGTGATCCCCCCACTCACCTGAATACTGAGGATCTTATCATTCTGTTTAATGTTCCAAGATCCTAGATTCTGCTGCTCCTCTGAAGATCAAGCACTCTAAACCTAAATCTGAGCCATGGTTAAATGGTACGCAGGAGAGTTGAATGTAAGTGTTAAAAAAATAAGGTTTGTATTGATATTTTAAGAGACTGCTTGTTAAACTACCAGGCTGCTGGCAAGGCCACAAGGACTACTTTTCAAATATGATCCCAAATAAGTGCCACAGGCTTAGAGTTTTGTTTAATATCATAAATACTGCAACTAATCTGAGCACTCCTGCCTGCCTTGATATGCCTTCAACAAATTGTGAAGAGTTTATAAGGTTTTTTGTTGATAAAACTGCTCATGCTTGAACTCATGCTATTCTACCTGCTGATGACCTGTCTACCCCACTGTCTTGAGTCAGTTTGAGCCTGTGCCTCACTCTATCTTGGCAGAAATAACGGGTAAATTGAATCCTACAACTTGCCCTGCTGATATTGTCTCCTCTAGCCTTCTTAAGCAGGTCTTTGAGCTAAGTACCTTGGCTTTTATCACCAGCTATCTCAGGGCAAGATCTGTTCCAGCTTATTTTAGTCAAGCTGTAGTCTGGCCCATGATTGAAGACCCAAAGCTGGAGCCCTTAATTTCCCCAAACTATAAACCTATATTGATGCTGACATTTCCCTCTAAAGTCTTCCATTTTGAGCAGTTTGTCGGCATACAGGGTATTGCTTTTGCATGGTTTAGATCATATCTGACAGGCAGAATTTTCTCAGTCAGTCCCAGGGACTGCTTTTCTGTCTCAGCTCCACTCACCTGCGGGGTCCCCCAGGGGTCTTTTCTTCTCATTGAATATGTTCCCCTTAGGGTCAATTTTTAAAACACAAGCGATTTCCTTTCTCTGTTATGTAGGTAGTACACAAATCTTTCTGCCACTGGAACAGGCAATTCCCCTAAGTCCATTCTGGACTACTTGGACCACATTAAAACCTGGCTGTAAATATATTTTCTTGATTTTAATGAAAGATAAAACCCAGATAAGGGTGTTGCGGCCCTGTGACCTCCTCAGTACTCCTCTTTGTAATCTAGGCTCACTTGCACTACTCCTTTACCAAGAACCTAGGTGTGATATTTAATAATTCTAAATTAAAAAAAATCAGACTAATTCTATTGTCAAAACCAGCTTTGTCCAACTGAGAGTGTTGGCTAAGACCAAGCCTCTTCTTGTTTACTGATTCTGACAAGGTGATCCATACTTTTATCTCCTCTCACCTGGATTGCTGTATTGCTTTACAGTGGAATTAGTTAGCGCTGTCATTCTCACCTTGAACTGGTCCAGAAAGCTGCGGCTCGACCCCTCACAGGCACACACAAGCATGACTGTATAGAACCCATATTAGCCCCTCCTGACTGGTTACCAGTCTGCCACACAATTCAGTGTTTGTTTTTAAGTTTCCGAATGGCTTGGCACCTTCTTACCTTGCCAACCTTCTGCAACCCTACTCGCCCACTGGAGAACCGTCTGAAAACAGTAGGAAACATGCTGCACCGGGGACCTAGTTTGCAGCTATTATGGAAGCTATGAGCAGAAGGTTTGTTATTGCTTGTAATGATGTAGAATTTCTTGGACCAGGAAGGAAGAGAAGTAAAAAATCTCTTGTAGCTGAAAGGAGAGAAATCTATGAGTTGATTTCATGTGACAGAAATGTTCACTTAAGCTTTAATTTAAGCTTGCTTGGAAAAAGTGAAAGAATTGTGTTGGCTGTGTAGGATGATGGAAAGAATGCAGCTGTAGGCTTTTGCTTAAGGACTGGAATTTAGAAACATACAACAGACCATACACACATTTTTTTTTTTTTACCTCATCTCATTTCTTCACGATGCCACCCACATAAAAATTCTCTCAGATGTACTAATGTGGCATATAGTCAAGATAATTGTCTTTCCGTGTGAAAGAAAGTGTTTTTTAAAAACGTAAGAAGCAAGAAACTAGATGGGGGAGTGACGCAAGATCTTTTCCCACTGCATTTCACTCTAAGTACAGAAATAAGCTCATTTCACAGAAAAGAAACATCTCTCAGCTATTAGGAGTATTATGCCATTGACAGATAAAAGACGTCTATGTTCTACATGTCTGCACTTGAACACAGCATTGTGTTAAATCCTCTACCAGGAGCTTGTTCATCACACCACCAGAATATTCCTTTCTGAAATTCACTAGGTGAAAGGCAATATGTTTTTGGTGTCATTAACCGTTGTTCAGGCCCTATCAGGGACACTATACAGTGCATAAAGCAAATACGCAGTCCTACCCTCACACCACTTATGAATTCTCTGGAAGATTCTGCTTCTTTAGGTACACAACTTGTCTGTGAATGTAACATTATTTATCAGATTCTTCCATGGCAGCTACTACTATAGACTGTAAATGTCCTTATTCAATGGCACTTGGCACCTTACATCATCTAGTGATACTTTTAATGCCGATCACATAATTGTTTCAATATATAAGGTTCCATGACTTTTTTGTAATTTTAATTGTTTAATGAATTTCAATTAAATTACAGTTTCAGAAAACCCCTGAACACACCTGCAGACTCTCAACTTCAACAGTAATTAACCTCTGAAGACTGATGGCCCACCTACGCTATCTGTCTGGAATGCTTTGGCTATGCCATGGTGTGGGAATGTGGACTTCAGGTGGATAACAACTTCTACTGACCCAGCTGGAGTGAGCTTCAAATGCCTTGAAAAGTAATCCACAACAAGCAAATAATTACTGCTGTTCTATGTGAATAAGTCAGCCCCCCACTTCTGCCAGGAACTGCCAGGCATCTTCGCTGGTATCAGCAGCTTTTTTGATATTTGTTTTGTCCAGGAAGCAGGTTCCACAGGATTAGTTAATTGAATTAGCTGTTGAGTTCTGGCCACCATGGCATTTATCAGGCCTATTCTCTGTAATTTGCTGCTTTCTAATGACCTTCTTATACAGCGCTCACAGAAAGTCTTATTTAAGCCTGCCTCTCATTTCAGCCCTCATGTGAATGATCCCAGGTGCCTCTTGTCTGCTCCCTCATCTGTGGTGTATATAGTGCCTCCTCGTCTTGAGCTCCCCAGTCCCATCATTGTTTTGTTACGTTGTAATGCTATGTAGCTGACTGCATGTATCCCTCCATTTACCCTGCGCCCCGTGTTTCTCCCCTGCTCTCCCTACCAAGTCTTGACCCCTTGTGGGCCATTTCCTTGGCCTTGCCCGTTGAATTTAAATAAAGCCCTTTGATTTTCCCTGGCGTCCGTCCTTCCCGCATTGTGACACCATTATTTATTGCACCGTATATATATCACATTAGAAACAACCCGGGAGTGTTAAGTTAAACTTTCATTTCAAGTAGTAATAAATTGAGCATTACAATTCAGCATTACACTTTGCGGCATATTTTACGATGGTGCCCTATTTGTACCGCTAAATTTCATGACCCAGTCTGATCTGGTTCATTTTACGTACTGTTTGTGAGCGACCCCCGCCAGCTCGGAACTGGACACATGAAAAAAAACACCCCATTTGCTGAAAATCAAAGTGACCAAAATTGACTGTGAATGTTACAATTTGTGTTTCTTGTTTTTGTTTAAATATGTGTATAAATTTAATTTAATGTTAATTCTAATACATTTGTGTTTCCTTTATTTATTTGGCAAAAATCATAACATTTTTTGTCTGCAACCTACGTCATAAATTTTATAACATTTCTATGGGAAAATACCTTCCACTTTACAAGTTCTTGATTGACGAGCGATAATTTGTAACAAATTTGCTTGTAAAGTTGAGCACTACCTGTATTTCAATAAACTCATTGTGAATCCTGGTATTCTAGGCAAAACTTGATCCAGAGGCTACTCTCTGGAACCTCTTTCTAACACTGGAGGTGTGCAATCAACAATGCTACTGACGGCACCAGCCACACAAAAATCATATGAGATGAAATGACTGCTGCAAGGGATGAAACAAGTGCCAGAAGAGTGCATAATAGCTAGTCCCAAATGTAGTCCATGTTCAGCCCTGGTGTGCGATCTTTAGAGTGAAAAATGTCACCACATCAATGGTAGCCAGTGTCATTAAATTTTGAAAGGGCTCTAATGAGGAGCAGTGAAACTGTGCATAACATCTTTAAAGGGAAAACAGAGATATAATCCTTATCTGCACACTAGTAGGTCTGATCACTCTGCTACCTGTTGTCCCAGATACATGTCCCTCTTTAAATTGTTTCTTGCCTGTCTACATGCTATGCTAATGGATGCTCTATATATTACATGGACAAAAGCATTGGAACATACCTCTTAATCATTCATTTCAGGTGTTTCATTGGACCCGTCGCTAAAATCAAGCACCTAGCCATGCAGTTTACAGACATTTGTGAAAGAATCGGTCGTTCTGAAGAGCTCATCGAGTTCAAGTGTGGTACCGTCGTAGGATGCCACCTTTGTAATAAGTCAGTCCCTGAAATTTCTTCCCTGCTAGATATTCCATGGTCAACTGTAAGTGGTGTTATTGCAAAGTGGAAATGTTTAGGAACGAGAGAAACTCAGCCACAAAGTGGCAGACCAGGTAAAGTAGCTAAAGTAGCCAAGTACTAAGGCACATAGTGCATGAAAGTCACCAGTGCTCTATTGACTCATTAACTGCAGAGTTCCAAACGTCCTCTGGCATTAACCCCAGCACAAAAACTGTGTGCCGGGAGCTTCATGGAATGAGCTTCCATGGCCGAGCAGCTGCATGCACGACTGACATGGAGTGTTGTAAAGCACGCTGCCACTAGACTCTGGAAATGTGTTCTGTAGAGGGAGGACCAACTCCAAATCCCCTATGGATTTAGAATGGGATGCCATAAAAGTTTACGTAGGGGTAATGGCCAAGTGTCCCAATACTTTTGTTCATATAGTGTGATTATGTCTCTCGGCTGGCCTGGGAATGCCTTGTTATTCCCCTGGTGGAACTGGAGGAGGTGGCTGGTGACAGGGAGGTCTGGGCATCCCTACTTAGATTGCTGCCCCTCAACCCAACCCTGGATAAGCGACGGAAAATGGATGGATGGATGGATGGAGGGAAGGTGTATGGGCTATTCTAACTGATGACAGGGATTTCCATTTGCAACTTTAGTATTGCGTTCAAGCTGTGACAGAGATCACTGCTGCATCTAGAACAGATCATTTTCCCCTGCATGTTACATAAACCCTATATTGGATAAGTTGTAAGAAGGTAAATAAGTGATGTAGGATTGCAACAGTATGAAATTTTCAAGGTATGATAACCGTCTCGGTTTAAACCGAGCTAAATGTAGCCTACATTATTAATCTAGTAAAACATGTCAATGTAACAATTCTTATCGAGCTAAATATATATTATAATCCATAAAACACACCTCTATCATTAATAATCTTGCGTATACTATCAGGCTGAATGTAAGCAATTTTCCAATAATAATTAATAAAACACTTTTTAAAAAACTTTAACGTATTTTATTGATGTAAATGCTTGCTAAAACATTTTTCTGTGATCCCACTGATTTGTAATGATAGAATATGGCTGCAACAAATGCAAAATACAATAAACTTCATACTTCACTTCAGACTGAACCAAAGTGCACCAAAATGTCGTTTGATAGCAATAATTTCAATAGATGAAAATATACATTAATACTTCAGATATGGGATGTTTAGGTAAAAGTGTTGATCCAAAAGCTGGAAACTACCAGATCAAGTGAGTTCTGAAATCAAAACAAGAGTGAATGCTTTAAATGACAAAGAAAACAGATTTTTTTTTCAGTCAGCAGAATCGTTAACACCAGTTATTGCTACACCTTTAAGTGACCACCATAATTTGCTGTTACTGTAGACAATATGGTTTACTGTAAGGCAGAACTAATCAAGCAGTGCCAGAAAATGTAATGTGGTGCACGCATAGTGAAAAATGCAGTTGCGGATGTGTGAGGTATAAATCGGGCAGGTGGCACAGATCGGACACGGTGGAAGAGATTTCACATGAGAGTGCCTGTTGCTGAGTCTGACAGGCAAGTGAGATGTTAAGGAGACGGCCCATGCAGATGAGATTCTCCATTCGGGTACATTTTTCAAATACTGGTAATAAGCATGATGACCATCAATTTTCATGCTGCAATATACCATGAAACCGGGATACTGCTGTAATCCTAGATTGATGCATATTAAATTATGGCAGAATCCAGAAAACACATAAAGCAGTTAGGGGCAAAATAATTTTATGAAGTATTGTTTTATGAATAATCTTTTCAAATTTATTTAGTTTTGTATAGCATTACTTTGTGAAACAATTTTGTGATCGTAAAAACAGACCTTGAGCAAACTGTGAAATCATCATCTTTATTTCAAAGCCAAACAAAACATCAATGAAACTTCATCCAAAGAAGCAATATCTACATGATGTAGTTCACAATAAAAGGCAAGCAAGGAAAAGTACGCACACTGTGCAGGTCGTGTGACCAAGGCTTTATTTTAGGCTTAAATACTGATAATCGATAAATTCATCCTGGCAGTTCTTTGTAAAAGGCTGACACTAAGTATGCTGTGCACCTTTTAACTCAACTTGTCGGCTCCACTTTTTGTTAGTCTTAATTGAAAAAGTAAGATTAGTTATGTAGATGTATTCACATGGCAATGCGTGGATACGTATCTCTGCAGCATAGAGACAAAGCTTTACTGTAACTAGATTATATTTACTGTCCCCCCAACGTTATAATCAGCAGAAGGTTTTAATATGGTACTGCTACTGAGCTATTTCTGCTGTTAATTTTCCAAGGTCTTGGCCACTTTGGGCTTCTAATTAAATGTACATGGTACAGTGACAGCCCAGGGCGTAACACACAAAGGGAAATTGGGCACTTGGTGTCACTGATTACTCCTAGTGTGCGGTGATCACTTATTTATTGAAAGCCTTGGGAAACTGCCACCTGCTGGTGGAGATTGCTTGCTGGAAGGATATGACCTGGGGCTTTTTTGTCATGGAGCACAAACCTGCTTGCCATCGGCCTTGTGTCGAGTTGATGGCAAATCACACAATTATGCTAAGTCACAGTATACTACATCCAAAACACTGAATATTATAAATAATCCTGTAAAAACTAAGCCTACATTTGAACAACTGATTAAATTAATCTCAATTATGCAAATAAACTACTCAGACATAAATTGAAATGTGGAAAACCACTAATACACTACAGGTGATTGCAGAATGTTGGAAATAAACAGAAAATCAAATAAGAAACTGGTATTTAGCATAGATGCCCATATCAACTGCAGCCATATCTTTGCTGCAACAATTTTGTTATTGTTTTCGTGTTTAAAAATATATGCATTAAAGATAATGGATTCTGCTGCAGGCAATTAAACATCACTTTAAGCTCTGATTTTTCAAGCAAAATATACTGTATTCATGTTGCTTTAAGCGTGGGTATTCCAAAGTCATTCGGATGTAAAACTAAAAAAATGTTTTCAGAGAAATTCATGCAAATACACTTTTTCTATATACCTATTTACAGAACCAGACTCAAGAAAAATCATTCTACAGATCCAACAAAACAATTTTATCCCCTAGATTGAATTACAGCTTAATTACGTCATAATATAATCGTGCTACGTTGAAGAAAAAATGTTACACTTGCATTTTTTCTTATGAAACACTATCATGTTATTTCCAATATCAAGTAATGAAACTAAGCTACAAGGAGCAATTTCTTTAATTATATTAATTAAATATGATCGTCTCACATGTGGCGCTGGCCTTCACCTTTTCACTCAAATCAAGCAGTTTGGGTTGGGCATGACAGACCTTGTTTGCTTTTCAGACTTTTAAAATATAGATGCTTACAAAATAGAGCATTTCTTTATACGAGTCCTGGATACTGCTGCATGCATGAAATTGTCTTGATGGAAACATTTCAGTCAGGCATGGTTCCCGTCCTCCTTGCCATGCATGAGCTTATTGCTGTCAGTTTCCATTCATGATCCACCAGGAGGCTGAAATGTTATTTTTAGAAAGATATTTTGGTATAAGTTTACTTTTTGCGATTTTACATGAGTATTCAGACTAAACAGCTTGCTCCAAGATACACATAGCCCTGTTATATAAAAATAATGGTATTATATAGTGTTGGACTTTTGGTCCATGGTCATAACTACAGAAAGTCCCCGGGCTAAGATTTACAGACAACCTGTATTTACAAACAGACTGCCACAAAGCCTATTACATTTAAAATTTGATTTAAATATAATGGTTCATAGCAACGAACACACTACTTTGTGACGCTCATGGAAAACGTTGTGTGGCTGCAATGCTTCGTTGTTATTGATGTTATCATAATGTTACTTCACGAATGCCTCTTCCGGGATACAAGACATCGATGGAACGAGAGTAAGCGCAAACCTGTTATCATGATCTTTTTTCTTTTCTTTTCTTTCTAAACTGTTTTATGAACAGTTATGTTTCTTCAATTTTTTTACAGATGTTTTAGTGTATTTGGGAGTATTTCTTAAGCGTATTATATGCACAGAAAGGCAAAATATGTACTATACTCTAAAATAAACATTTCACTAAGTAAATAAGTATCATGTTCCGATTTATCTACAAATTCAGCTTAAAGACAGACTTAGTATTGAATCTTTTTCATAACCCAGGGACTGCCTGTACTCATAATGCAGTTGGCTGGGCAGTGTAAATTACACTTAATTGGTACTGGATGCTAATTCTTACAAAGTATGTGAGAGTATAAAAATGGAATATAAATCTAACTCAGAGACACATTAGAAACCCAAATTTTTAACAGAAAAGCTTGAAAATGAGACTTCTCTGACATTAGGTTATACGGGCTCACTAGCATAAATCCCCACCTAGTTGTACAGGTGCAGCCAATGAGTTCGCTTAAAGCTTGCACTTGAATGGCAGAAAGGCATTGAAAATATCACGTGCCCCCCATGGCCTTTCAAAATGTGGTTCTTTTGTTTTATGCAGTAGTGAGCTCTCAGCCTGAATAACATTAGAAAACATGCAATCCGATAAAACTCCAACTCATGCAGGATATTCTGAAAGAATGATCTGAGAGGAGACCACCTGGAAGAAGCATTGTGGACACCACCTCAGGGTCCTCCAGCACGTCGATGATGCAGCGCTGAAAGCTCTTGCTTTCATTGGACTGGAGATAACTGGACGGGAGGACAACAGGGATCATCACCCCTCAATCTCACAGGGTTAATAGACTGAGGTGTACACATTTTCAGCTAAGTAAAAGTCCACTGTTTAATTTAGATGAAAAATGGGACATGAAAGGAAAAATGCTGGTAGAGAGTGGGGAGTGACCGGCCGTGTGAGGGCAGAAGAGGAGACAAGGAGAATTCATGCAAACTCACCTCATCCAGGAGATACGGTCTTGCCAGAACTCATACATTATGAAGCAAGATCTCTCTGGCAATTTCTGGATGGATATGCTGGGAGGTGTAGAGAGAGAGAGAGAGAGAGAGAGAGAGAGAGAGAGAGAGAGAGAGAGAGAGAGAGCGAGCGGGAGAGAGAGAGAGGAAGTCAGCTAAAGCACTATTGGGCCCCTCAAGAGCTACCATCTGGTAGCTGACTGGGGGGGAAAGGTCAGGTAAAAGTTTGCTCTCTGGGAAGGATTGTTGCAAAAACCTGCACTCACTGTGTTCATTTTAAAACAATGATTATTAACAAATAATTAGGAAAAACTGTGTTTTATTGATATTTCTAAATATCAGAAAACAGGCAATAATCTAAGTATGGGGGAAAAGCAGAGACGAGACGAGAGACGAGACTTCCCTGATATATGTCTGCTTCATAAAAATATTTCGTATTAAATATTCTATTTGTAATGGTTTTATATCTAAGAAGAAATGAAGTTTTTAAGCTGCTCTCAGTCCAATCTTGGGGGCAGCGAGGTGGCTCAGTGGATAGCACTGTTGCCACACACCTCCAGGATTGGGGTTTTTAATCCTGCCTTTGCTCTGTGTGTCTGCATTTGCTTGTACTCTCTTCACCACAATAAGCGATTGGAAGATGGATAGGTGAAGCTGTATGGCCAGCGTGTTAGCGATGCTCAACAGGTGGAAGGTGACGCACTGTAAATTTTCATTTTGACTCATGGTGGCATTGGTGTATCTCCTCAGTGCTTGGTGGAAATCTTCTAGGTCTTTCTCCATCACTGACATCTGCCTCTGAACCAGCAGGATATTCTGTTTGGCACAAAAAAACATTCTTTACTATGTCAAGGAGATAGTTAGGGGAGCAAACATAGTTTGGCCACAGATGACACAATGTTTATTTTCTCCTGCTAATGCACACAGAGAGTTAAATCAAGATATTTGCAACAGCAAAGGACTCCTAGGAAAATCTGTCACAGTGTGGAGCACAGCTTGTAGTTCTGGTGAAGAAACGAGCATCGAAGAGGGATCGAAGCGGTAAAGAGCATCTGTTAGGCAAATAAATAATGCAGTGTCCCACATTCATCTCATCCATCTCATCAGATCTGCTTGCCAAGTGGAACACAGTTGGCCTAGCATGGCTCCATTACTCCATCTGCTGGTTTTCCTCCCCAACTATGGCTTTTTTGAGTAACCAGCATCCATTTGTCTCAGCCAGAGTGATGGGTGCCTGCTTTGACTGATGTCCCAGACAAACCTTCGGTGTTGGCTATCAAAAGGCAGCAGCTAGCAAGGGGATGGGGGCAACTCACAGATTTATAGGTACTGGCCAACGTATCCTCCTTGACGGGTTCCAGCCGGGGACTCTGAAAAATCGGAGGAACAATGGGGAGTGAAGTACAACTGAGGGTGGCAGCTGCTTCATCGGGATCATTACAAGTTCCAACTATGCAAGATATTTGCATTTCCCCCTTGCATCAATGTATTCAAAAAATGTTACCTATTAAAAATGTCCACTAGGTAGGACAGCTGCGTTAACCACAGCGGGTCATCAAGGTAGTTCGCAAGCTCAGATTTTTTAGCATTAGCTGCAGAGGTGTAGCAACAGGACAAAGGCAAGGCAGGCAATTGTCTGGGGCCCCAAGCTGGGAGTGGGATCCATCAGGGAGGCCGATTACATGGTACATTGCAACAACAAATTTGATTTACTTGCGCATTGTTTTCACCAAGGAGAAAATAAATGACTTGCGTTTATTAAATTGTCTACAGTATGTTGATGCTATTAATTGAAACTTCAACTAAAATAATAGTAATAAATTTTACTGTGCCCCATTGAGTTTTTTTGGATATTGACTGCAGAGTCCTTAAAATCGCCTCTGATTAGCTAAAAATGACATGACCTCCTGCAGCAATTCATACAATCAATGCAGCACTCTCCCTCTTGAGAGCTAATATTCTTCTGTGTGAGTAGCTGCTGTTTGGACCCCATTTCCTGGCCTAGCAATGAAAACAAGCATGTGTTTAAAGGCCACACTTTGATGGAACTGACCATTTGCGCTGCCTGCTGCTTCACAGATTGTAAGGCATTTTCTTTCCAGTGAGTGAGTCACAATTAATTATGCAATGGGGCAACATTGCTAAAGGGGCTATCTGCTGGACACTTGCAGGCAGCCTGTCATTGTATGAGCCCCATCGGTGCAGATCCTGACACATTCATCCCATGATATGTCTGCATAAAACCATCGAGCATATCAAATAATGCTTCACCAGTTGAGTGATATAAGAGGCCCAGAAATGTCACCCTCAATGCTCCTGTCTTTCACATATCTGACATAGCGATGCAGTTGTGCTAGCCCAGAAACATCAGTACCACAGGCTTTGCTTAATGTAGGTTAGCAGTTGAACCTTAAAGTCACTCACAAGATCTCATATTCGGAGACTAACAGTGTCATCTGAAAAGGGGATGTCACTAATCTGCTGAGCAAAAATTTCTCCACACGAGTTAAATTTCTTTTGCAGCAGGCAATTTCTATGTTTGCTGATGTTAAGCTTTTGCTGTTCCAGACCATTTAGCTGTAATGTGAAGAAGTCCAGGGGCTTGTCCTTCAGTGTTGGACATTTAGTCTTTAAATGTCACTTTAACTTGCAAGGTTTCAACTTGCACATTTGCACATATCACATACTGAGGAAGCGGTTCTGAAGATAAAAGCAGACTAAAGTTAAATACTGTCGTATTTTCGGACCTTAATTTTTTTCCTGAGGGGCGTAACTGAAACTCAGACTAGGAAATGTGTAGCACAGCGTAATTAATATTTTAATATATACTACTGTTTAAAGTTTGCTTGACTAAAAAGTTTGGTCAGCAGGTGCCACTGGTTGCAAGGTGTTGGTGAATTTCACAGGCCAACCATCATAATTAAGAACCGGCCAAGACTCAGCATGACAGCCATAAGCTGTTTTGTTTCATCAACATTACAAAACAACCACATTTGATATTCACAAAGACAGATGTTTCCTTCCCTTAGGATTCCCCTTCAACAGATTCAGTAAATGGAAAAAAATGAATGGACTGCAAACTGAAATCTAATTTCAATATATACATCCTACAAAACGTAACTTTTTTGTCCTAGCGCATGACACTAGAAAACACTGATAAACACTTTGTTGCTGGGTTTTTACTCTGACTGCCTTGCTGATTGTCCCAGGGAACAGGTCTGACATTGCTGGTAGAGTTGCCACTTGCCCTGTATCCTGTATTCAAAGATCAAATGCTGTGTCCCATTTTGAACCAATATGGGGTGGGGTTCGTCCCATATTTTGCGATTTGCCGCCCTGATTTTCGTCAGTGTCCTGTATTTCCTCAGCTTGAAAGTCGAAACCCTAATTGATAGTGTCTGCAACTGTGAGCACTTGCATTCTTTTTATTCTACTGGAATGCACATCCAGTATAACACACAGTACCAGTAGGTTGTATGTCGATCTTTAAATTGCCAAAATACCAGCACACCGTCAAAGTCTTTTTTCCTTGTTTAGCCACAGCATTTTGTGGCTGCTGAGCTGTCGCTTTCTTCACTGGTAATTGAAATTTCCTTTGTAGGAACACTTATCTTTCCCATGACCCACAAGTATTACCAAAACATGTGCATGTGGTATGCGTATCTAACCCAACCAATTTTGCTCTGTGTATGATGGGTGCAGACTTCGTTTCACTATGGTCACTATGATTCATCCGTGTTTTTGGTCACTATGATTCGAGAGTGTGCTATTAAGCAATGTACCTTATCAACAGCTTATCAAAGCTACTCATTTTGTTATCTTCTTTCAATATATCGCTTATATATAGCCAGGGCTGCATATAACTGGCACGCAAGTACGCATTCACCTTTAAAAGCGATACGTGCGCCAATCGATTGCTGTGACAGTGCAAATGCGTACGTATTTTATGTGCATTTGCGCTGATATGACAAGAAATTATCGTGTATTTTAACCTGTATATGCTAATTCGTACTTCATTTGCGGTATAGCGGTTAAAATGCACGGTAAAAGTAATCGATTGCCGCATGTATCGCTTTTAAAGGTGAATGCGTACCAGTTATATGCAGCCCTGTACAGTATATAGCCCAAATACAGCATAATAAAGCCAAGCGATGCTTTTCAGTGTTCACTTAATAAATATAAGCTGTAGCAGTGTTTTGATAATCTCTGGGCAATAGTTTAATATTTTCATGTATTTTCATAGCGAAAGGAAAAGAAAAGAAAATTAGATTTCTAGTTTTTTTTCCAGTGCTGCTCTCCAATTACATGGATATTACATTTTGAAACAGCCGGACGGTATGTTATAAAAAGAATTCACTCTCTGATGCATCCCAAAGCTCCCCAGATTAGATATTAGAGGGAGGCAAACACGGCACAAGAGTGGAAAATTAGGAAAAAGAACTGGCATTGATTCGCATGATATAGTCAAAGTAACTGCTGCAACCATTGTTCTTTGCGGAGGGATTTTTTATCTTAGACGTAGTTAACATGTTCATCCATTACCCTTTTATGCAGACATGTTTTTCTAAAACATTTTAGCTTAAAAGTTCAAGGTGCCAACAATGGGGACTTGTCTGGGAGTCATTGCCTTCTCCAAGTAGAAAAATGGAAGCCACAAGCTTCATGGCTTAATATTTTCCTAAAAATACAAAGCTTTGTCTCAAATACATCTGTGGGTGTTTCTGCTAATGAGTAAAGAGGCTACTGAATGTTGCTGGATATTGCCTTGAAGAGGCAGCCTGTGCCTGTTCTGATGCCAGGGAAGCAGAGTGGTATGATAAAGGGGGTGCAGTGCTGTGTGTCTGGAATAGAGTGGGGGAAGTAGCCATGATCCTCCCACCTGACACTCCAGCTTGTCAATGAGCAGCTGAAGCCTGTTGATCTGGGAGTTCCAGTGGTTGTCCGGTTCCACGGTAACTCCTGTCAAAGATAAACTACCACTGGTCACTATGGTCCCGAGTACTATAATTAGTATTGTTTTCAGGGGCACATGAATTTATCTCATTCATTATCCACAGCATTCATATTCATCTGTGCTGCAGGGCCTGGGATCCCTGTGCAGACATGTACCTGTGGTGAGCATGCCTGAGTAGGGGTCTGTGGGGGACAGACACAGGTTCTTCTGGATCCGCCGGCCGCACCTTCGGATGTTCCTCTGTACAGGGAGGTCTTCAGGCTTTTTCGCCTCCTTCCTACAAAAAGAGAGCAAAAACCTTGCCAGGGCTGTGACTCATACCTCATGGGATGACACATGAAAACCAAGACAGCTCTTCCAGGCCAGAGGTGTGATGTTTCCTACGGCTCCAGTTATGACAATAATAAAAACAGTTACAGAAATCTGGGAATACTTAGTACTAATTCATTAGCAGGTTGGACAAAGACTCACATTTAATTTAAGTTTCTAAGAGTCTATTTTCTAACGAGGTAATACAGTACTACTTAACTGGAAAGGTGTCTGATAGTAATACTTTATTAATCCCTGCAGGGAAATTCTTTATTTAATATTTAATGATGTGATGAGAGGTGGCCCTGGTGGAGCAGCCCGATGTCAGCGGTGTGAAGAGCAAGGGGCTGAGGGAGCAGCCTTTGGGGAGGTCCCATGCTCAAGCTGAAAGGCACAGAAGTGATGTCTCATACCTTGACAGACTGTGGTCTCGCTGTCAAAATGTCCAGTATCTAGCTTCAAAGTGATGTTTTCAGACCAAGATGTGACAGCTTTTGGATTAGTGTGACATTACTGTGCTGAATGCCGAACTGATATCAATGAACAGCATCCTTACATAGGAGTCTTTATTTTCCAGGTGTGTAAATGTGGTGTGAAGGGCCAGGGCTAAGGCATCCTCTGTAGACTGATTGTGGCAGTATGCAACCTGGTATGGATCAAGGGAGGTAGTGAGGTTTGCCTTGTTGGGCTCTATGCCCAGCCGCTCAAAGCTCTTCATTACAATGGAGGTACGAGCTGTGGGTCAGTAATCATTGAGCACTGAAGCAATTGTCTTCAATCAAATGACAATGGATTTTTTGTGTGTAATCCCATTAGGTGGCTCTGATGGCCTGTGACAGAGTGGCTCTAGCTGTTCTTTGAACACACCATGCCATGTACCGTGCTTCTGCATAAGCCAGGGCTTCTGGTTGGCCTTCCTGGTGGCACTTCAGTGCAGTGACATCCTCTGTGCAGTTGTGGAGGTAGCTGATAACAGTTTCTGTATATTATGAAAGGTCTATTTGATCTTCATAGGTGGCTGTAACACCAGTTGGTGATGAGTCGTTTGGCCATGATAACACACATAGATTTATCTAGTATGTAATGTAGCGATTTTTATTTATTCATACTGCACGTATAAGAAGATATTTTACCAAATATCTGTTTTTGTGTGTTACATCCTGTTGTTCCTGGATACTCTCGTCAGTCCAGGACGTTGACTAGTGTTGCATGGGATACCAGTACTGATAAGGTACCGCATTTTTGAAAGCTGTTCAGTATTAGATTTCTTTAGTACCAGTACTAATTAGGCTATTACAACTCCCTTAAAGCTATATATCGCTAACATTAACCATCAAATCAGAATCATTTATTGACTATGTCCGAGCCACTGACATAACTCAGTTATACCCTATGTCAGAATTGCATACATCATGCTATATAGCATATAGTTCCAGCGAACTATATCAGTTCAGTACCAGTATTGTGATACTTGTGTTCTCGGTATCAAGGTCATAATTTTGCTATTGTGACAAGACTACTATAGACCAAAGTGATCCTTTGTTGCCATGTTTCATGTTTGTGAAATGGTTGTTGCTACCCTGATCTGTAGGCGACATTTTTTCCGCAACAGTTTTGTGAAAAAAAAACTTTTTAAAAATGATGTGTTCTGTACAGCCTACCGATCCATTCTTTCTGGGCCCGATTCACGTATAGTGTACATGTGTGCATATGTGTGTCAGTTGCACCATTGAGGTCATGTCTATGTTCCATGGCCTGGCACAGTTAGCAATCACACAAGATGCATTGTACGAGTCTGACTAACCATGCTCGGGCCCACTTATACAAGCTCACACTTGTCATAAGTGATCACACTAGTGAACAATTCTCCATGTTTGTTAGTTCAGCTCCAGAATGTATTCAGTTTTGCATTCTTCCAATCCCCCCAAATATAGCACGGCAATCATTTTTACTTGTATCTTTTAATTATTGAAAAAAAGACATTATACTTCATTAATGATTAGTGTGTGAGGTAATCGACTGCATCTTGTTCTGGCCACAAATGAAAAACCTTTAGTTTTTCTTTTTCTAATATGTCCCTGGAATAATAGACTTCATAAACACAGTCTCACTCCACCAGGTCAGCCCACCTTTCTGATCTGTTTGATAAAACACAGACAGCCCTAGGTTTCTATTCAGCTCTGAGAGTAACTAACAAAAAAATTAATCAGATCCATCAGCCATCAAGCCCCAGCCCTAAACAGGAGTAAGTTCATTATTCATTTTTAAAATTTAACATTGATACAATTAAACACCCCATTGTAAAATTTAGAAATATAAAGATTTTTTTGGTGCAGTTTCCCCCCCTAAGTACGTGTTGCTTTCAGCAATTCCTTGTGATGTATTCTAAGATCACTCTGTACTGAGTGTTTTTCTCTGTTGATCTGATTGTGAGATACTCTTTGTGTTCTGACCTTCTTGTATCATTTTGCCCTTTTCTGGTTTTCTAACTGATTGTCTGTTTACAACTTCAGATTTTGGATTCTGTTTTGGCTTTGGTGAATAAATGGCCATGGAATGCTCTGCCCATGGATCTCAGGCTACTGCATCACACCATCCCATCCTGCACCGCAGCAGCTACCGAGATTAGTTTCTTGCTTATTGCAAGTCTTCAAAATCCCTGAGAAGGCAACAACAGCAAATGTTTTTTTCAGTGAAACACCAACCACACAAATCCTTGTAACCTGACATACACTAAAACAGCTTGCAGGCTTGACCTTCACTCGCTTTCCCTCTTTCATGAAGCACTGATAGATAAACAATGGTAAACATGCTAAAGAGAGAAGTGTCTGTAATGGAAAGGAAAGGGAGGCTGCAGAAGACACTTGATCTTGTGAACACAGTAACTCTGAAAGTATCAGATGGATCTTTTTCAAACTTCATAGGAACATTATATAGGTGATTATTTGGTATTTATTCCATTTTGAGACAAACTACACCAAAACTGAAGCAGTGTCACGTGGTGGTGGCAGATGAAAGGGCAGCCATAACAGGACATCAGAGGGGTTGAAGTCACCCAAGCTTTCCATTACCTTCCTGGGCAGCTCTGCTCCTCCACAGCTTCCATGGCACACTCCAGAGAGACCTGCAATGAGTGCAGCTGGCTAGAGGTCTCACGCAGCAGGAAACGAGTCACAAACTGGCCCAGCACGGAAGAATTTTGGTATTCCTAGAGAGGAAGGGGAAGGAGACCCATCAAACATTGTAAAATATCCTCTAGAGAAGTGTTCCCCCAGGTATGCCTCCAGGCTTCTAACACACCTGTACCAGATATTCTATGTTCTTCATTGGCTGCAAGCTGGGAGAGAGCAAAAAAAAAAAACTGACTGTATAGGGATCCCTGAGGACTGGGTTGAGAAATACTGCTTTAAAGTATTACCTTGTTCAAAAACACTTATTCACTATAGTTACAGTATTAAAGTTAATATCTCTATGGCAGGATTTGTGCCACTTAAAAAGCAGCTTTGAACAGAAACCTTGTAAAAGTCTGATAAGAGTGAATGGATTTCTCATGTAAGTGGTTCTGAATTCCCAGTCTACTACTTTGTGCATCAGCTATACTGGTTCAGTAGGGCCAGGAGGTACAGCTTGCTTGTGCCTGGGTTGTTAAATGGGCAGAACAGGTAATTTTAGATTGTCAGGACCACTGCTAAGCACCCGCCAGAATGGGCACCCACCATTCCGGTAAGGATCCAAAGCAGATCTTCTGTATGACTGTTTTTGGTTGGATTTATCAGTGCTAAGCTCAGTCCAACATTGCTTATGACAGACAGAGCTGTTAAAATGAAAAAAATTTTAAATGTTTTTATTGTACAGGCTTGCATGCTACAGCCTATTATTTATTAAATGTAGCTATGGATAAAAGACAGACCAAAGAACACTCATTTTGTGTTCCTCTATGAAATATATTGCAGTATTTGCATCTGAGAGGATGTTTACTGGGTAACAAAAAACTAGATAATTAAACTGTAATTAAACTAGATAATTAAACTGCTGAAACTACACAGTAATCAAAATAAGCAGGTGTAGGCTTCAAACTTATTTTTGACAAATTTTTGACAAACACTTGGGGTCTCATTTACCAAACTCTGAGTAAATTTCATTGTGAAAGAAGGCATGCATGGGTGCAAACAAAACCAAACTTTTATCAAACCCCCATATACACAGTTTTCCCTAAATCAATCAGAAAAATCTTGTAAATGTCCATAACAGAGTAACAGAGCTGCACAGTGAGAGATTAGATGATCATTCATTTCAGTTTGTTTATATGTTGTTTATATGTACTGTTCTTCAGTCTGTTTGTGCGAGCTTTAATTGGGGCGCCTAAGGGCGGCAGATCAAACAGGTGGTGTGCTGGATGTCATGCGTCCTTCAGGATGCTGCTGGCTTTTCTGTACTTTTCTGTACTTTTTAATACGCAAATCAAGCTTTTCTGGTTATAAAGTCTGATTATAGCAACTGTAAATAAAAAAATCAAGAAGAGGAATGTTGAACAGTGCAAGACGGAAGCACAACAGAATGCTATATAGATTTTGGGCTTTTTTTATGCATAAGTAACTTTCATAAATGAGACCTGCGCTCCTTTCAGCCAGTTTGAAGCTTTTCTTGTTTTTCTGCCTCCTTTAATAACATTGCCCTGAATTCTTCCTGAAAACAGGACAGCCGACAGTGCACCTGCTGCTCACATGGAGAGTTGGGGTGCTTAACTGAAGCCAGGACCACCTGCAAACTAAGCTGTACCCCAGCCAGCTGACTGTAACCATGTTCCACCGGTTAACTGAAGGACTCCCCAGAAACAGGGTAAGGGTGACGCAAATAAACAGAACTGCAGAATCTGCACTCTGTCTATCCCTAGAGGGACATACTGAAGTCATACAGCTCAGGGTCTTGTCACTGTCTATTATATTCCTTGCTTGGCTCCCAGATGTGAGGGCCATACACTGAAGCCCCAATGCCCCCCCTCCCCCACAGTTTGTCCTAACCACTAATGAAAATTCTGGTTCATGAGACAAAACAAAGGTTGCCTGTCATTTTAAATATCACTGGTGGGGGTTGGCTGTAACACCTCCAGTGTAGCGTATATCCTATAATCGTGAACTATTTGAAAAGTCAGAAACACACACACACACACATAGTGACACAAATAATGTTTTGGTGGAGGATATGTGGGTAAAAGTGACTTGGACACAAAACAATGAGTATTTCTAGAATTTAATTCTTCCGCACTTTGCACATCTGTCACAGAATCAGGGCATTTTAGGCTTTCTGTCTGTGATCTAATGCAATCCAAGCTCCCTATTTCTGAACAATTTTGTGTAAACCAGTGGGCCCTAACTGGAGGGTTACGGTCCACTAGGGGGCCTCAGTGAGGACTGAGGGGACTGTGCAATTTATTTGAAAACCAAGGCATCGCAGAAGCTAGGGCTGGGTGGTAGCCTGTATGGAATTTCGAGAGTATATCAATATTTTTTTCAAAATGAGATATAGGATGACATAAAACTGTATATATATATATATATATGGTTATTTTGAAGGTTAACTTGGCCTTGGCCATGATTTAATGAAAACCAACAGTATTCCTTCCAGGTGGTAAATGGCACAAGAGCTTCAGTCATGACGCTACACAGAATCCGAGAATTCACAGCGAAAATCATGCGATTCTCACGGGGAACCTGATGCGGAGGGGAAAGGAAAGGAATCATTGTAACTTGGCTAACTTGTTTTTAAAACGTTAAAAATATTGTGGTTTGCAACAGTTGTTTTATTTTGTTGAAGCCTAATATCTTAAAATACGTCTGTTTGGCAGTGTAACCAAATACAATTATGTTTATAGTAATAAATATTTGCAGTTATTGACATAATTTCAGAATGCATAGAATTAAAACAATATCCTAACCTGTATAGGGGCCCCAAACACGTCTACAACAAAATGCTGAAGCAGAAAATCTACAGGAAATCGCTGAAAATTCTGAAGAAGATTTCAAAACAGAGTGCTAGACCCTCATCAAAACATGCCTCCTCCAAAGAGCACTGAAGCTAGAAAATGGCTACCTTCCGCAGTGTTTTTAGTGGCTGCCTGTGACTTGCACTTCTCTCTAGACATTTTATTGAGGCTTCTGCTGCTACAGGGGTGCAATAAACAGATAGCAATGTGTATTCTTGATAGTTACATAAATATGAGGTTACACCCTTAATGGCTAACTAGAGTTGAAATCAAACTGATTAGCAAACTTTGAACTCGATTGAAGGTTCATAGCAGTCACATGCCCTACTGGTATGGGCTCAATGTCCCAGTGCAGATTCAAGACAAGGCAGAGCCGCTGTGCACCCTCTCTCTTTGCAAGGTTACTGCCATGGTCCATAAGTCTCAAGGCTATCTTGAGGGCCCTCAGACGTGATGAGGCCTGTCAGACCAAGTTACTGTTGGGTTGCAGGGGTACGGGACTTAATCTTTTTTGTGTTTTATTTTTGATTTTTTTTAAATGATAATCTAAAAAAATATGTCACAAAGGAAAAACAAAACCATTACCTCATGGAATCTGTTTCTGTAGAAATTTCACTAGAATATTTTTACTGTCACAGGAAACACAAACTTACAAGCTTTGGGATTTTAATCAATGTTCCTTTTCAAGTTTATTTAATCAGAATTAGAATCTTTATTTTTTCCCTTCTACCAGGTGTACAAGGAGTTTCACTTGGGATAGGTGTCATATGAAGACATAAGCCAGGCTACACACAAACGAACTTCAAATAAAGGCACAAGTCAAAGTGCGTATGTGCACTGACTACAAAAATGGAAAGGGGGAAAGGATCTTATTCTGAAGGATTACGGCAAGTGTGGGATAGACAATAGTTATCTGCATTACAGTGCATGTAATGAAGTTCACATGCTACATGTTATCGCAGAGGGATGTCAGAAGGGTTCTTGATTAGACACTTTAGTTTAAGATATGCTAAAAAATACTTAATCTAAAGTTTACTGCTGCTGCATGCAGTGTCCAAGCCATCATTTTAGTTCTCGCTGTTGGACAATGTGGCACATTTGTGAAAAATTTGACAAAAATGAAAAAAGGAGAAAAGCAAGAAGAACTGGTCACCAAAATACACTTGTCTTCCTCTATGTGGAATTCCGAATTTTCAAATATCTACCTATCTGTCTGTCCCCAAGGTGCTTGACGTGGCTGTGTGATCATACATTACTACATCATAGAATAATACATGAAACTGGAAAAAGGAAAGACATAAAGAAAGAATGAAAGCTAGAAGACAACTGAGGACAGGAATGAAAAACTCTCAAGTCTGTAAAAACAGGTGCAAACTGTGGTCATGGTCATAAAAAATAAGTTCTAGTTGGATACAGTTTATTTTTTGGCAAATTTCCAACTACACAACTAATTTGTTTTATAAATATCACAAAAAAATCAAATATCGCAATGTTAGTTATTTTCCAATATCATGAGCACCAGTAGAAATGCGTGGCTGTTATTGCACAGCACTCTTACAACAGTTTATGTATTAAGTCAATCTGATTATTAATATTGCAGCATGGGTGCCATACACAGCGTGTGGCTTTAATAACAATAAGGCAGGCAATGGCACAGGGAGGCATTCATTTCTCATCTGCCACTCACTACGCAGTTATACTGCCCACCGTGCTGGTCGCCCTGACAACCCAAACCACAAACAGCAAGCACACCCACACCGCTATTTATAACAATTAACATTAACGCTACATATGACGTCACTAACAGTACAATGACTCCACAATACATGACGAATACAGGGGACTATTTACATTATTTGCATTCGGCACTGGTCCTACATGCCGCGTTGCCCACTGGATCTTCTCCAGCGCTACAATGTGATTATAACCAGGGTATTGCACGTACCTCCTTAGTTTTGTCCATTGCCTTCAGAATTGCAACATTCAGCTTCTCTAAAGCTGACAGGACATTCAGGTATTCACCCAGGTGTTGGGAAAAGTAATCTGACAAAAGCAGAAAGTCTGAGTGAGTCATGTGACCAGAAGAGACATTAGTAAGGGACATTAGTAAGAACTGTAACAGACATACTAATGGTATAATTAAGTAACTACCATGTAATGACATACAGACAAATATGCCTTGTTTCCACCAATGCGGGGCAAGGCTTTTTCCCAATTCGGAACTGGTTCTATGCGTTTCCACCGCAAAAAAAACTGGCTCTAGGCCAGAAAAAATAGCTCCAGCATGGCATCACAGAAAAGCTGGTCTCAGAATTTGGAACTGTAACGAAAGTGGGACGGGCTATTGCATCAAAATCTTCCGCATACTTGGAAAATTCAATCCATAACCGATATAGTTTTGTAAAATATCAATGTGTGACAGCAGTGAATGAACTTGCCAGCTTATTAGAAGAATAACGTTACATACTTTTTTTAGTGTAAAGGTTCATTTTTGCGATTCGGCGGCTTATAAAAACCTAAAACCCAAAACAGATAAAATCAAAATAAATCCAAAAAACGTAATTCATATGAACCTATACTTTACTCTCACTTTTCCATTCCATTTTTTTTTCATACTGCTGCAAACGCTGGCAGGTTCTGAAAAGGCACTACGTGAGAACTAGCCCATCACTGGCACTAGCACCAGCAATGGCTCAATGTTGGTGTAAACACGGTAATAGAGACCCCAATGTGATTTTCTTGAGATCAAATGTTACTGCTACCTAGATTGTTTTTGACTGTTCACGGGTGTGACAGGGGTTAGTGTCTCTTAATTTCTTCAGATTGAAAGTGGCAACCCTACTTCTGAGTGGCGAATGTTCTTGTCCTCCACTTCAGAAATTGGATGATCATCCAGTGCAATCATCTCCAGTGTTATATCAGTTATGTCTTTACCTCTGGTGTTGTTAACTTTAAATATAGATAAAATTTAAATATCAGCCGGCAACATCGGCCAAGACTGACGCATCTGACCAACACCATCTGGGTTTTTAATGAATATTGTCCGATACCAATACATTTATTTAACTGATATACTGGACATCTGTAGACACAATGTCTAGCTTTCCTGTGGCTGTTCCTCCTTTCCTGCACATTCTGTACTGTATTTTAAGGCATTAGTGCAAAAAATGTGGCTAGACATAGACTCACCTGAAAGCTTTTCTGTATCTAAATTGCTGGAAAAGAAAGAGATGATTAATTGAATTCAAAGCAGTCTGAGGACACTGAGCAAGCTGATGTAATAACTGTCTGAGCGAGAGACCCGGGCTGATGTTTCACAGTGTCAAGATAAAAACCGACTTACAAGAAAAATATTGTTTACTAGTGTGAACCTCTTTATCATCTGCACATCACAACCACATTCAGCCGCTACATGGAAATAGTAATGCTGAAATTAGACTGTTTGGCTACACATCACTTGTGCAAATGTTAACTGCAAGAGGGAATCAGGAAATTTTTTTTTTTACCATTGTAACCAGAGACAAATGCATTTTCAAAGAAAGGTACATCACTGATACAAATGTTATATGATATGATATATGTTTATCAGGACAGTGCATCGGTATCAACTCCTTTCTGCTAGTCAGAAGACGGGCAAAATAAGATGTGAGGTGAAGAGAGGGTTTAAGTACTGTTCTTTAACCTATAAAAGGTTGTCTGGTACTGATGTTCTATCTGACATCTCAAATGAATAAAACGAGAATGATTTAGGTTACAGCTGATTGGTATGCAAACAAAGAGCCCCCTGGCTCTCCTGTGGTTCCTTTTCTCCCAGCCATGCTGATGGCCTGTATTACTGAATTCCCTCAGTTCTTGTCACTAATGAGAAGGCAGGGCATCCGGTGGGGCACAGTCAGACTACAGGAACCTCTTCTGCAGCAGAGCTTGTGTTGCATAAGGCTATGCTGTTTACAGTGCTGTCCTTATCTTATAGGAGTAAAGCTCAGTAGATACCCCTCTGCATACATCTTTGTTCCCCCTCCTGGAAAAGGGGAAAATGCTACATGGGGAGTAAGAAATTACTAAGAAACTTCAGTGTGAGCTCCTGTAGCTCAACACATGGAGCACTATGCTAACAATGCAAAGGTCATGGGTTTAGATCACAGAGAGCATGGGTAAATTGTAACCCTTTTCGGATTAAAGTACGAGAAAGTCTTTTTGTAATAGGTCTCAGACTTTAGTACTGCGTTTAAGACATAGTTCTGTTTGCTGCTGAAGTACCTAAATAAGCTCCTTATTTCAGTTGCAAAGCTAAATTCATAAGAATGTGATTTGCTCATTTAATGGCTTATCAAATGAACCTGTGACTGTTACAGAAATCAAATTCTGCGCATTTTAAAATGCACTTTCAAGTGGGTTAGAAGTCAGCACAATTTGTACTTTTTAAAAATGCTGTCAGTCGAAGGAAACAGCTATTTACATATTTGGAAACCTTATATAATTGTAAAGGAGGTTTACATCGTCCTGTTCTGACTATTTTTTTTTTGCTTTTTTTCATATGCTAATGGTATACAACCACAGGTCTTTACTGTAGAGCTTCACCTGAAGGTCCAGGAATCAGAAATGACATGGGGTGACATGTACTGCTACCTTGTCAGCATCTCACTGTATCACCTGCAGGGCCCATTGATTTTACTGTGTCACATGCCCACTTGCCATGAGCTAATTTATGCTCCTAAGGCCCCTCTTAGCAGGATGCAGCCAAAGGCTTCATCTTCTCGCCTGTCAGACTTGGCTGGCCAGCCATTCGCCTGCTGAGGACCCGTCTTTAAATAGCCAGCATTCTCAGTCCACTCTTTCAGGACTTATGGTGCTGTCACACTTACAGATTTAATCTGAAGACAAGCTAGTCTCATACACCGAGTCTGAGGAACACCTGAAGGTAGGGGGTTCCGTCATATTAGACTGAATTTGGAGCAATTAATGAATGTTTTTGTCTCCGCTCATACAATATACAGAGCCTCCCTGGCTTACGATGGGGATACATTCTGATTGATCTATTGTAAGGTGAAAACATTGTGAGGGGAAAATGCATTTTAATACAGTATACCTAAGCTAACAAACATCATAGCTTAGCCTAGCTATCTTAAACATGCTTAGAACATTTACATTAGCCTACAATTGGGCAAAATCATTAACACAAAGCCTTTTTTTTTATAAAAAAGTGTTGAATATGTCAATATCAATTTATTGAATAATCGTACCCATTGTAAAGTAAAAATATTGCAACACGGACCAAGGCGAAGCATCATAACCTGGGAAGCGTCTGTATTGTATTCTTATATATATTCTTCTCCCATTAACTGCAATATAAAAGGCTTTTATGGTAACCTGATGAAATGTTAATACTGATGTGGAATAATCATGATATGCTCTCCAACAGTGAGTATAAGCCTGGAAAAAGCATCAAGGGAGAGAAGGAGAAGATGAAGAGTGGGAAGAGTGGTGATGCGTAGATGGAGAGGCAGGGAGATGGGGTGTCTTGGGAGGTGCAAGAAAGCGTGGGACGAGATAAGAAAAAATGGGTCAAGGTGCCGGCAGAGTGTGAGTGAGGTGTTGCGGACATTCACTTAGACTCGTGTCGATCTATGGAGTAGAAGAGCTCCTGCATCTCCTCTGTACTCAGGATGCCATCTGCAAAGTACTTCTTGAACTCCTCAAAGGAGAGTTTCCCATCATCTGAAAAGAGATAGACAGGGTATATAGAAAAGGCAGTGATGGCCCTTCTGATGCTTCTCACTCACTGGAGACAAGATTAGCTATATAAAAATATATTGCCACATTGATGAAATTGAATATTGAATATTGCTGAACATCACTGCTAAAAGATGATATAAGAATCATTATCACACCACTGATGGCCAAGTGGAACCATAAGAGGTCCATTCTTTACCGATCTGTTCACAACCAAAATGGCTTCCATAACCTCATAATTTTGCATATGGTATTTCCCCATTGTTTCTGAATATATTCTAATATAATCACAGCTATAAGAAATGAGAGCCAAGATCCACCCAAGATCCCGCATGTCCTATTCAGGGTCACAAGGGGTCCAGAACCTACCTTGGAAGCTATGGGCACAAGGCAGGGAAGAACCCAGAACTGGGTGAACCCAGAACGGTGCACACACACACCAATTCACCTTAGCATGTTTTTGGGTCTGTGGGGGTACACACACATGGAGCCAGGATATAAGACAAAAGTGCTAACCACTGAACAGTGAACAGTTTCAATGGTAATTCAGCACCTCCTGTCATAAAGTGTGGAAGAAAAAATCAACCTCTCCAATTGGCAAGGCTGGCATTTGCTCAGTTATTCATTGAGTACCAATAGTGTTTTTTTCTTGTTTTCAATACAGAGTTTGAGCATCCTTAGCTCGACTTTGCCTGAATCTCAGTCTTATGTAGCTGCATCTTAGTTGTTTGCTGAGGGCATGAAGCAATACTTTGCTGCGCAGTTGATTTGACTGAGATGACAAACTTGGAGGGATGTGACTAAGCCACACAGTGGCAGTTTTGCGCAATCCGACACACCTGGGCAATGACAAAACTAAAACTTGAAGAAAAGACCTACTGCGAAATATCAATGATTGCCCACAGGCAAAACTAATACAAAAATCATGAAACTGACCCAGCTAAAAGAGTTACAACTTTGTGTGAAAATGGGAGCACAGTGGTACAAGGACAGGGTCTCTTTGGCTTTTCTTCAACAGACTTTCTGTGGATTAGTTGGATTTAGATCAGAGTTACTTGACAGGGTCAGAGATTCTCACATATTCTGCCCGCTGCTCTGTGATGGCCCTGCTCGCTAGAGTATGACATGCACAAACCCCAGAACCTCCTATGGCCCAGAAAAGACAATTGCATGTGTATTTTTTCACATTCACTTCACATTGTTGGGTGCAACAAACAAAGGTGCTACAAATTGTACCTGTGAATTGAGTTTTGCATTTTAATAACTACACTCCCCCGTTTCTATTAGACTCACAAAACAGCATCATAACCAGAAAAGACACTGTCTGAGCGACAACAATGTATTCCCCGGACAACCCTGTCTCTCCCTCCCCACATCTAATCCATTCTTCTCCCACACCCCCCAAGTTGTACACCTGTACAACTTAAAATTTGCTGGGGGGGGGGGGGGGTAGATGGTGATGGGGTGTTTTCAGAAATACGGTGGTATACACAAAATATCATAAATACCATGATATATATCCACCTAGTACGACTTCTGGCCGCTACTCCCGTCGCGCAGCCTATGTAGCGTGCGTACTGCCAGCATCCTAGTTCTTTGTACTTGCGTATACCCTTAAAATGATGTTGAATAACGACTTACGAACATTTCAAGCTACGAACGGGTGTTCGGAACATATCTTGTTCGGAACATATCTTGAGGCAGACATACTCATACAGACACATACAGACCCCATCCTGAGTTTCTTCTGTGATGTGATTTTCTTCTGTTACTGTTACCTAGCTTGTTTTTGACTGAGCACACACAAGTTCCAGTTATCTGGCAAAAAACATTGGGGTGTACATAAAATTTGAATTAACCAGATCCCCAATTGTTACATTTGCATTTTAACTTTGTGATTAAACTTATTATTTATTTGTAAATAAAATTCTATATTTATTCTAATGCTAGTCTAGTTAAGATGTTTGTAAACAAATGGCTTGGAAACTGACAAAAAAAATAACAACAATGTGGCCCCGTCATCTAATCACTACCCTTCCATCACTCCCCAACCACTATCTATAGCCCCCTTACACGTGGCTTGGGCGCTATCCATGAACATTTTTTCATACTGTCATACCATCCATACATTATACCGCAGTATACAGTATGGCATTCTAACTGTGATTTCAAAAGCAGTGTTATTCCAGTATTTTGAAATCTTGCCGATAAATTTTGCTGAATGAAAATACCGCAGTATTTGAACAATATTACTGTAGTACCACCCAAGCTTACCCTACACACTCTCCCCACCATTACAAAAAAAGCCCAACTTTGTTTGTCTCAGTGTAATTAGGTTCAACAGATCTGCACATGTTCAGCACCACCACTAAATAGGACTAGGGCTAAATAACAAGATTAAATTCCCCCATGATAAAATGTGCTGAGTTGGAGGGTTGGCAATGAAAAAATATACAAACTTTATTTTAGAATTTTCAAATATTCAGGAAATCATCTCATGCCTCTCATCCCATTGACGTACAATGTTCCTGGGAAGATTGAAAAAGATCCATGGAATACGTTTAGATTTCCTTTTTGGTTTCTGCAGCCTCCCTTTTCTTTCTCAGCTGCCACCTGGTGCTGCTGCTTCAATTTTGGGGCAATTTGTGTCAAGAATAACAGGTGCAGAATTTCAGCTGTGGATTTTCTTCCATAAATTGTTTTGTGAAGTGATAATAGGTCCATCAAATAAAGTAAATAGAGTATTAGGATCAAACAATTATCCTCTTCACTAGATCAAGTGTCTTTTATTGTACAGTCAGCCTCCCCTTTTGCTTCCAATGTGTAGCACAGCTTTCGTTTTGGTGTGATTTGTCTTATAATGCAATGTCTCTACAAAGTCTGAAAAAGATCCGAGTTATTATACTGATAAGATCGTATTTGAGGCTTCTATTTTCTATAACTATGTAGTGCTGTCTCAATTTTGGTGTAATATGTCTCAAAAATTTGATCAGGTTCAGATCTTCAGATTTTCAACCTGCCTGCAAAGGTTGCAAAAGATCTGTCAAATACTTTTTGAGTTATTGTGCTAACAGGATCAAATTTTTGAGGCTGTCTTCCTCTTTGCTATCACTATGCAGCGCCGCTTTACTTTTGGCATGATTTGTCAGAAAATTTGATCACTTCTAGGTGTTCCCTCACACAATGAGTTTGAAAAAGTAAGTATGTAAAGTACTTTTAGAGTTACTCTGACTGAGTGTCTTTTTCAGCCTCCCTTTCCTTCCTTCATGCCACACAATGTTTTTGTGAAGTAGTAATAAGATCCTTCAAATACTTTTTGACTCATCGCATTAGCAGTGTCAAATGTTATCTGCAGTCAGCCTTCCCTTTGCAGCATTGTTTCAGTTTTTGGGGCAATTTGTCTCAAAATTTAATGAGTTGCAGTTATTCACTCATAAAATACATATGCAAAGTTTGAAAAAGATCTATCAAATACATTTTAAATGATCATGCTAATGGGATCAAATACCTGAAACTACCATTTTCTTTGCTATCACTATGCAGCACTGCTTCAATATTGGTTCAATATTTTTCTGTCAACCAGATAATATGTCTGCAAATACTGATCTGTCAAATACATGTTGAATTATTGTGTTAATAAGAAAATGTCTGTGGCGGCAGACTGGTCCCAGAACCATATGTATTCCCCATCTGGGGAATACAGTTACCCTGCTGCTAACTGCCTGCGTGAAGCAAAGTAGAACCATGCTACAATCTTCTCCACATTACAGTAGCATATCACTTCTGAGGGGGTGCAATGTTTTCAAACAAGTTGATGTGCTTTAGTGTTCCAGAACATTGCCAGGCTCCCCACCCTCAAAATGCAAAACAAAACGTCAACACAACACCCACGGCTACACATCATCAGTCAGGAAAATGCTACAGTTGAATTGCCCCCACTCCCTAGAAATTTTTAGATCCACCAAATCCATAGCCCGCATTCATTAAAACTTATCCATTTATTATGATATAATCATTTTGTTTTTCATAATGGAACACTTAATTGGCAAAATGATTCTTTGATACCTTGATAACTTCCTCCTGCCACTCCATAAATGTTCTGCTGGCCACACATCATTATGGTTTCTGCTGTTGTTTGAGCATCACTGGGCAGCTAAATAATGGAAAAGAGCCTAACAAACACCCCCCTTCTAGAATAATACTTACTTTATGTAAATAAAAGAATAAAAAGAACAAATCATGCAAATCAAGAAAAAAATCTATGCCCTGTGTAATCATTTGGGGATATTATTTTTGAGCTTTTAGGTGAAGACACTTTGTGGTATACTTTTTCGTAATGCTAATTGTATCATAAATCAATTTTGAAATTATAAAAGAGATTGTCTTAGTGTTAAAAACTATTAATAGTGTTAAAAAACCATTTTCCCATAGCAGGCCAAAAGGACAAAACTTACCAGAAAATCTAGTGTTTAAAACAGTGATACTTGTGTTACATCAGTTCCAAGGAAAAGACAGTCGAGAATCCAATGTAAAAGATATTTATTGTGCATTGTTTTGGTAAAACTCTCAGCTACATAAATCTACCTTTGTAAAACAGCCGATGTTCTCTGATGAACCGTGGAATAACTTGCCGAAGGATTAGTGAAAAAAATCACTGGAAACATGAAGAGGAGACATTGAACAATCGGAAACCGGTACCTACAGAAATATGATGTTATGTAACCCCTTAAAGGAGGAATTCAGCCAATTATATATTCTCTTTTATTGCAATTCTTAACGGCTCAAAAAAAAAAAAACAGGGGCAGATGATAGGGGTAGTTGAATTTGGCTATAGTTTATTCTGGGTATATTTATAAAAATGTGATTTTTTTTTTACAATATCATTGTGCAAAACGGTACCACCCTTAAGTTGATAAAAGTGAATCAGTGAATCAAAACTATTGTCAAAAAGCTAATAGACTTAAATGTATTTCTCATCATCTTATATTTAGTAGATAGTTATGGACTATGATATTGTTAAACCCGGCAGTGCTTCACCTGATCTTTCCAAATGTGCACACTCATGTGAGTCAACCCAAAGATGACTGACAGGCAGTTAACCACTCAGAACATGGCTTCAACCATCAGGCTAGTTGAATTCACTTGTTCACCAATATTCCTTGTTAGTTTTTGGTCAAGGCATTGATATACTCGAATTCTGGGTTTCTCATAACAGGCTGTGGAACTTTGGCAGGGAAGCACAACTCTTCCATCACATAGACGTGAAGCTGGTAAAATTTGCAATGAGATTTATGGAGGGACCCCCCCCCCCCACCGACATGATAATTAATAAGTAATTGTGCCTTGCGGTTGGAAATGAGCAGCTCTACTTTAAATGAAAGAGTTCCGTTTATAAAATATTTGATTTGTGAAATAAAAACTATTTCATTGTGCCAGTTAGTCTTGCCGCAACGCGCGATATCGCACCACACATCTGTTCTAACGCGATTGATATATTTGTACCAATACAATGTACCAAAATTGCATTTGGAATTGTGGATTATCAGTTACAGAAAGAAGTACTACGTGAACTACAGTGCAATATGATCATAGGCAGAAACACAACTTACACACAAAAACAGCTATTCAAGTGAACAACAGTGATGCCCGAATTGTGAACAAATTGTTCTTTTAAACCAGGTCTCTTCTAGAAATCTAAAAATATTTGACAAATTATTATACAAAAATTTTTATCAATTACATTTGCTTTTCGTAGACTGTCTGTAGCCATGATGTGCGCCCTTGCATACTGTAATCCATTGTGTTTTGTGCTGTGTGCATGTCTGGCCACATGGTGACTGTGGCTCCCTACTCCCAACTAATGATGGCCAAAACAATGCTTCATGAGCCATTTTCTGTATTTTCTGTCCCCACTACATGGTGGTCTTCGTTCAAAAAAGGGTTCGAAGTATACCACAAAGTAAGCCAAAAGCGTTAACTAATGGGCTCAGAAAATGCAGCAAATGGTTCATGAGGCATCATTTTGGCCTTCACTGCCCCTGACTCTCGGCAGTCGACAAGCTAGAATGCATTAGTCGCATTGTAGGAGGATTGAGTGTAACTAATCCCATGTAAGAATGTTTATTTCAGATCATTTTATTGTACTAAACGAACGTGTCATGCAGGGCCGTAGCCAGGATTTTTAAAATGCCGAGGTCAAAAGTGTTAGCCCTTCCTAGGTGTGCCCTGTAATGGATCGTGGTTGTTGGAGTTGCAGAATAAATACTGAGGACTTGACCTCATGTCTGCAATGGTTGGTATGGGCATGGTGTCATGCAATTAAGTCTTTTGGGAAATGTGAGGATTGATAGTTTGCGTGAGAAAGGCGTGTGTCTCCACTTAGCTGAATGCAACGGCATGGTGAGCAAGGGAAACTTACTTGTATTACTATAATAACTGGATTTTAGAAAAAGGTGCACCTGTTGAAAACTGTTAAAAAAAACAGCAGCAGCCCAGGCTAATAGTTACACAGTTGACAGCTTGGGATACAGGCTGATTAATGATACATTTAATTGAGATTAGCAATCAATGGAACATGTGTAGGACTAAAGTGTAATGAATATTTTAATATTTATTATAATATTTATAGCAAAGACAAATATATGATTAGGCCTCAAATTATACTGGGGGGTTGGGGGGGGGAGTTATTCTAGAGTTCACAAAAAATGTTGGTCAGCAACAGCCACTGATAAATATTGTGAATATTGGACATTTATTTGAGGTGAGGCACAAGGGCTGAGACCTCCCACAAACATGAAAATAGACTTTCTATGCAGTGTGTGACTCTGCAAATTAGAACTCTGTGCTTGTGATTGGAAGGTTGCCTGTCAAAATCCTTTGGCTGGCAGAGTGATTTCACTGCTGGGCCCTCAGGCAAGACCTCTAATCCCACCTGCTTTACTGACTCTCTGTAACCTTCCCCTCTGATAACAAGCCTTCCTCACATGCATTTCCCTTTGAAGAACCGTCTCTGTTAAATAAATGAATTAAAGAATGTTAGTTTGCTCACAAACATGACCTGTAAAATGATTTTAACATGTCACATTTAGAGCACAGCAGGAGATCACCTCCTGTTCAAATTATGATTTCAGTCGCTCCAGGGCACCTGCAATAGAGAGTGACGTCTCTGTGACACTTTGACAAATATAAAATAATACCATCCCCATGCATGAGGGCAGCTGGAGACTCATCCAGGTGAAGAAGGTTCAAGTTACAAGAGCTTCCACATGTGCATTAGACTCCTGCTTGCTCCTTTGTTATCTACAGGTCTCTCGTTCACGTCATTCTTAATATACTGCAGTAATGCATTTTACCTTACGGTCTAACCTACTTTACATTTGCGTCATAAAAATCTTTTACAAATAACTCAAAACCTAATTTCAGATATTCAGTGATTTAAAGAACTCTTGGAATCCTTTAAATCTCATGGAAATCAGATAAACCTGCTGGCTCGATAATACATGCTTCCTGTACAGTTGACGTTTTTAGAGCAGATGGAAGTGTCTGGCTGCAAAACAGCATGCTTGCATTTGAAGAGTTATAGACATGTAGCTTTGAAGGGTTCACATTTTGGTTTAGATCCATTATATTTTATTTATTTCATAAAGTGCCCTTCTCAAAACATCTACCCCCAAAGTGTCTCACATATACAAATGAAATCTACCTTTATGCTTACTGGATTATTAGTATACACTGTGCCTGCACCAACTCTCTGTAAGGCTTTATGTTTGTGTGTGTGGGTCTAATCGTTTGTAGGACACCGGAGGAGCTACACATAGCGATGTGTACAACAATCGTGAAATGACTGGTTTAAGGATGGATGCTAAAGAGAGCTATGAAGACAGGAGACATCACACCAGACACAGATTAATGGTTCTGAGCATCTTAAAGCTTTTATGACTCTTTCATTCTATTACTGTATAAGCACATATAAATGTTGTTCTTTCATAATGTGACTGGATCATTTTATGACAATAGTTAACTGTAACCGATTAATATGTTTCTTCGTTTTTACAAATGCAAATAAATAATACATTTGCTTTCACCTCTCTCTCTTGTGTCTTAATAATCAGGAGACCAATAAAGCACTATCAAAATATTTGCAGTATGTCTTATTCCTGAGCTACAAAAACACTTAAAAACGAATATACAGTATATTCAACAGAACAAGTAATCAGGTTACCAGAGGTAACACAAGAGACTGTATTATTCTTCTTCAGAGAAGTGCTATGACTCAGCCAACATTCTGTAAAACAGCATCTAAAGAATGGAATTTATAGCCAGTTCATATTAGAGACGTCAACACGTGCTGTTCTTTTGCTGGTCAGTTGAAGCGATGGCTTGTAAACAATCAGATATGTCAATAGTCAGAACACTAAATATTAGTCATTTACCAACCTGTTCTGCTGCCTTTTTTGTTGTCTGTATTGTACAGTATGCTCTTCATTGATCTGTTTTTGTGTGTGTGCATTGGTTTGGATATTAGTATGTATATTATTGTAAAAGATAAACTAATGGTATATACGGAGCCCTCGAGGAGCCATTGGACAGTTTTTTTTTCTGTGCACGATGTACGTTTAACTCAATTACATTAATTTTATGCTTTTTATCAAAAAAGACTTACAGTAGAGGGAAGGGCTACAATGTGTGTGTGCTGCCAAGGATTTAAACCGAAGAGCTGCCATTTCACAGTTGCTACTGTTTCTGTTTCCCGTCACTGTAGCTAAAGTATCCATAAAGAGGGTTTCTTGTGACAGAAGGATTTTAATTACTTCTCGAGGAGAACATTTAAAAAATCTGTGTGTCCCTCAAGGCTTGTGGCATTGGTTGCAAGCTGTTTTGTCACATCTATCTCACTTCTTCCTGTAATTCATTGTTATTAGCTGTCAAATTGTACCTAATCTCAGACAAGATTCCTTTCCTGAGAAGCTGAGTGCCACCAGAATGGTCATTAACATTAAAGATCCTATCTACTTACACTGTATCTAGGTTAATTGAACCCACTGAGGACTCTGTTTTTCCTAAATATTAAGCAGAGTTCAATCTATAATTACTTTGACACTAATCTATAATTTTGGCAAACAAAAAATTTGCCAAAAATTGAGTATATTCAGTTTTGTTAATACATAAATATTCAAACACAAAAGTACTTTTTAAAATACATACAAAATACAAAAAAATACACACAAAGAGGTTGATTAGAGTGAGGGGAGATTAGAATTAGAATTTAGAGGTGTTAAGTTACACCTGGCTGGGGTGAATAGATTGGCCCTCAATTTCCCAGGTCATCACTTTTGGCAAAAAGTTCCTAAACAAACAGAACTTACCATTTTTGTCAGCACGGCGAAAGATCTGAAAGGAAAGATAAAAAAATACTTTCATTAAAATGCATTAAATTGATCAAAAACTTCAAGTTAATGCCTACTCTGAATAGTTTCCAATCAGGGTACTTCCTGTGATATATGCCCAATCTTACTTATACAAAGTATAGAATAAAATGTAGATACATGTATTTGGACATTATATTTGATTTTAGGCTCTACCTCTCCTGTAACACTGCTTATGATAAGTGGAAAAAGACAAATATTTGACTCAATTTCCCAAAGCAACGTCATTGAGAAAGTCCCTGGAGAAATATGGGTTAAGGGCCTTGCTTACCGGCCCGATCTGCCGACCTTTTCATCATGGGCATGAGTCCTAACCTGCAGAGCCACACAACACTCATTTTTATTGCTGTATTGTGTGTTGTAGAGGCATTACACCTATCTGCTGCAGGTCAATGAAACAGAATAACCCTTAGTAGTTATATAAAAAGAGACAGAACATAGTTTATATTTATATAGGCAGGTCTTGAACTATGTAGGGAATCTGTTACACAGAAAAAACATGACATTCATTCAAAATATTTTATTGACAATGTATAATCATAATGACCATTTCTATGTGAAACCTAAAGAATGCTGCTGTTCAAAAAATTGTCTTACAATGTATTGTGCAAAAGAGCACTCATAGGTTGATAAAAGAAGCCTAAGTGAGGCAAACCATTTTCTGCCTCACTAAGCTCAGAGACTTCAACGTATTTCCATCACCTTTGAGTTAATAGTTTATTGTTATAGAATATGATGCATTTTTAAACCCACCCAAGTGGGGCAGACTGGCAACAAAAAACAGCCTGGGAATTTGCTGTCGAGTGCTTCATCATTCAGAACGTGAGTTCAGCCATCAGGTTGTTCGCTAAAATTTCTTGTTGGTTTGAGGACATGTAATTGGTATAGACCTTCTCTAAGGGTGCTTTTCCACTGCACCAGCTACTGTACCATACTTTTGGTATGGTATGATACTTTTCCATTGACTTCTAATCGAGTACCAGTGCCAAAAGTTCCAGTACCAAAAGTGCTAAACTAGCTGGGGTACTTTTTTGGTACTTCAGTACTTTGGAGGGGGATTTGAAACGTCCATCGTCTTTGTCGATTGGTTATGCAAATGGCCTGTCTCTAAACACAATACAGCGATCTTGAGTGGGATCCTCTGGGCATTTCCCTGGGCCTCTTGCCTCTGGTCCCTGCTCCTGTCCGTCGTCCTCGATCCTGGGGCCGCCAGCTTCCTGGGCTCCAGACTTTCGCCAACTCCAAAGAAGGGAGCACCCAGAACCCTGGAAGGTCAGAAGGACTGTCCATTTTCCAGAAGAGCTGCTGGGGGTCACAAAACCCCCTCACGCCATCAGGGGGCCTGGCTGTCTCATGCCACTCATCCTGGCAGTCCATCCTGCCTAGGCCAACTGTGATTACTGCTCCCCAGTCAGCCAGCTCTCCAGGGTTCTGGGTGCTCCCCAACCACTCTCAGTGTCCTAGTGTCTCGCCCATGTTCTAGCCCCAGGGCTTGTTATCCCCCTGGGGGATTCCCCTTGTCTGTTCTCCATGTTTCCTGGTCAGGCTTTGTGCCCCAAGTCATTGGTCCACTCCTCTGTGCTTGTTCCCATTTGGTCAACTCTATTCTGGTGTCTGGTGTTCCGTCTGTCCTTTCTGTTTCCCCTCTAGATTCTGACCCTGCCTTATATCCTTCCCCTGATTCTGCCCGTGTCCAATGTCCCCTGTCTGGGTCATCAGAGCCCTAGTCCTTGTGGTTGGTTTGGTGTTATCCCCATCTTGTCAGTAGTTTGAGTTTGGTCCTGCTCACCTTCATACCCAGTCCAGTCTAGTGTCTCGTTTCCCTGGTCTGGTTCCAGATCATACGCTCCCCGTCTTGTCTAGTGTCTTGTTTCCACTGGGGTTTTCTATCCTCCTTGCCTTTTACGGACATCACGCTATGTATGCGTATGTTAGCACCTTGATAACGTACCCTTAAAATAACAGTGAAATGCTGCGTCATTGACTTCAGGCCAGGTTTTTTTTTGTCAATCTCATAATCGCTTTCTGCTGCCTCAAGATAGCAATGTGCAACAATGCATCTAATTATGCATCAAATTAAGACTGACATGCCCACGGATGCTCAGATGGGCACAACTACAATTGCTATTTAAACAATGTGGGTGCTGGACAGATAAATGACCACTGTGTCAGGCTCATGCTGGCAAAGACACCTGCGTTGCACCTAGTGCCACTTTGTATCAAAAAAAAGACGCAGAAGAGACACTGGTGCCCCCGGTGATGCCCAGCACTTCAGAGCTGCCCAGCACATCACTTCACATTCCCGGAACTCTTTGTTGAAATGACATGTACAGTCTTATGTAGCTTCCAGTAATTTGGAAGATTCTTTCACCGAGAGGGAGGTCGTGGAGGTCACCGTGGTGGCAGGCCAGTCAGGATTTGTAGAAAGCTGTAGTTGTGGGTCCTGTCACCAGGGTTCTATAATGGCGATGCCCCCCAATCATTAATCATTCCAGTGGATGGAAAAGTGAACATAATCATTTGTCTCAGCCTTGCCCACATTTCCTCCCCTAACAGAATCCAGGTCCGCAGCCTCCGCTGCCATCAATGTGCAGCCTGTCCCCCAAGGAGCTGTTCAGGATGTATTTTGAAAGCACATCTGTCAAAATACTGTACAATAACACAAACAAAAATATTGCTGCTGGCAAGGAGTACAGGTGGACTGACATTTCACACCATGAAATGTACAAATACATCAGATTATCACTTTTTATGGGCATCCTGAGGCTTCCCAAGGTCAGTGATTACTAGTGCATTAACAGCGCCTTCCATGTTTTCATCCATCAAAAGGTCATGTCCAGAGACAGGTTCCTCACCATAACTTGGAACATGGATATGAATGACCCAGCGGAGGATGTTCAAACAAATGACCAGAAAAAAGGCACAAAGTAGTATGACATTCTGCACCGACCCTGACCTCTCTATGAAGTCCATACCAAGGCTAAAATCACCCTGAAGCAATACATAAAGAACAAGCGTAAAACGTGCAGGATAGAACTGTGTTTTGGCAGATAGCAATGGCTACACTGTGCACTTCAACATTTACACAGGGAAGTCTAAGTTGGTTAGCTGTCTACCAAATTGTGTAGAGTGTCGTTACCATCACTACAGGAGAGCTACCAGCATGTACCTAACGCCATATTTCAGTGTCCAGCGACCTCAAAAATGTCACAGAGGGGCACAGGAAATGCAAGCTGTGTGCCAAGCATGCAATGTGCTTCTCTGTGTTATTTTGTATAAGAGCTGTCATGCAACCTACCACAGATAAACAAATTGACCAAATTTCCACACAGCTCAAAACGTAAAAATTAATTGAACAAAAGAACACAACACAACCGGCAGCCCCCACGTTCGGAACAAAATCCTATTTACAAGTACAATGGGACCTCCGTATCCGCAGTTTCAGTAACCGCAGTTTATTACGGTTTGAAAAATGCTCTGTCTATCCTGTCAGTCATACCTCTCCTGTTTTTGTCCCTGGTGTGGCTTAACTACCCACACCTGGTCCTCGTTTAGTCTTCTTGTCTTCTTGTTACTCCCCAACTGTTTCCTGTTTGCTCCTTCATAGCTCTTCTACTTATCTCTGCTAATCCTGAGTTTCCCCAGTTCTGCCATTACTACCTGATCCAATGTATTAATAACAAATACTAAAGGCAAGATCTCAGCTGGGTACAGACACTCACCTCATCCTCTTTGCTAAACTGCCAAATTGGTGTTTTTTATACAGATATGAATCCCATTTCACACATTAAAATGCGGAAAAAAGCCAGTACTGTTGTCATATTGTGCCAGTGCCAGCTAACAAGAAAATGGAAAAATTAAACCAAATGTTACTGCTTTGTATGACTTCTGTGACTTTACAAGGTCAATTCTGAGAAGATAGTGTTCTTGATGTCGTTATCAATAAGAACAGCAGTCTCTTTATTTGCCAATCTTTCTAACACCTTCTAAACAGGCCAGATGATTTTATCAGCATTGTAAATATCCTGCTTAACAAAATTTCACTATTTTCTTTGTGGGCACAATAGTCTTTATTTAAATTATTCTAGCCTTCATTAGAAACCCCAAATGTGCCTTCGGCTTGTTTGATATTTTTTAATGGGCAAACTGAGGAACAGCAATTGCTCATTCAACGCAGACCAAGGACCGGAAAACTGTTAAGAAAATGGATGATGACTCTATTGAAAGAATAAGGTATATTATGTAGTTTCTTATTTATATAATTTGATGAATTCATATGAAGCAGCCTCTGAGGTCTCTAATTCATCAGAGAGATCATCCCAAAATATTCCCTGCTGGGCAAAACACAGCTGTCTATTCCACTTAAAATAGTACAGAATGATAATTACACAACCCAGTGCAGCTTTACTGTGAAACTGGTGCTGTCACCATGCAGAAAGACCCACAGAGACTGTGTTTCTGCTTCTAAAAATCCCCTACATTTTTTAACAAGCTAGGGATCACAGGCCACCCCAGCACAGAGCCAATATTTGTAAGAACCAAATCACCACCCAAAATCCCCACTTCCACCAAATACACACCATTCCTCCACTAAACTTGCCTGACTATACACAGAAACTCAAGAAATCGTGTCAAACAGTACATTCCCAGAAATCATATTACATGGGTATAGAAATAGCATACCCTAGGCTAAATAGAGCGTATAGCCTAGTTGTGACAATTATTTAGAGCTCACCATGTTTCTGGCCCCAACTAGGCATGCACAATGTGCAATGATTGCATGCTAGGCACACAGTGTGGCATAGTAGTTAGCAGTGGTGTTTGAACCTGGGTTCTAGTCCCCACCATTTTTCCATGTGTGAGGAGTTTGCATGTTCTCCCTGTGTCGTCCTGGGGTTTTTTCCGGGTGCTCTGGTTTTCCCCCACACTCCAAAAAACATGCTGAAGCTAATGGGAGTTAACGTGTGTACGGTGTGTGAGTGTGTGCTGCAATAGGTTGGTGCCTCATCCTGGGTTGTTTGCTGCCTTGTGCCCGTAGCCTCTGGCATAGGCTCCAGACCCCCTGTGACCCTGAACAGGGTAAGTGGTTTCAGAAAATGAATGGATGCACATGGAATTGGCACATTGCAAGGACTGTGATAGGCAGCTGTGCTGAGATTTGGCTGGGGGGGGTATCTAATTTTTCATACTGTCCAGATGTCATACTGCGGCATAAGGTATTTTGATCGTACTTTCAAAACCTTGCAGGTCCCACTGACCGTCACTCTCAGTGTAGCAGGGAGAAGCAGAGCATAATCCACCTTAAAGTCCCAGAGGTGGGTTTCCCTTGTCAAATGTCCTCCGCGTTTGGACAGCCACAGCAGAATGTCATTGAAAAATGAAATACTGAGACCATCGGGCTGTTTTTGCCTGACATATGGATGTGAAGCATTTGACAGCTGCAGCAATCGCTCTCTGTTTGTCTGGAAAATTATGAAAACGAACGACCACGGGGTGAGGGCGCAGATCAGGCCCCGCTTAGGGCTGGGATAGCTGTGAGCTATGTCTAGATTAACTTCACCTGCCTTGGTATCTATTGTAACATATTCAGGTATCCATTTTTCCAAAAATTTGGAACTTTCCATGTGATCTGATTAGCCAATAATGCTCACATTACAACTATGCTTAGTTCTCCAAATCATCCAAAAGCCCTTATTATAAAGCATATTATAAAGCTGTCCATTTTTGCATGAAATGTTTATCAATCGCTATCATGAGTGGAAAAGAAAGCTGGCGTTTCCTTCTATTAAACAATTAAGTTTTCCTGTGGAAGACAATTTACAATTTTATTTGCTAAATGTCACATTATTGTTCAATTACAGTAAAAGGTGCATGAAGTAGAACATGCAGTGTCTCTGTGATGCTACCAGATAAGTTGTCCAGGCATTGCAAAAAAATCACAAATAACACTGTAAAAGTCGATGCCTAATATGAAAAAAAAAACATGTTGAATCTTGCTAAGATGAAACAAACGCTGTTACTCAGCTTGTCATGTTGCTTCACAACAGCCTCGGCATCAAGAATCAGGTAACTTAATATCTCACCTTGTCACCTAAGAAAAACAGAAAATCAGGCAGCTACTTTAAAAGCGTGACTAAAATGTAACCCAACATGATGTGAACAGTTTTGAACTGACACTACAAAAATATTCCCAAAAAAAGCTTGGATATTGGGCTATTTTTCTTCGACACTGCGGCTGCTTTATTTCCTATATCTTACACTAGTTTTAAGCTAATCTGCCAGAATGGTCATCAAGACTCCCAGGGTATTAATATATTCTGGTTTCATACTGATAAATTCTCTGTCAGCCGTACACTTGGGTCCTAATGACACAATTCCCTGTTGAAAAGTAGCGATAGAGTACAAATGAGGCAGATTTTCCCCTGGGGATGGAGATGTTGGGGGGAGAGGGGATGGCAGTGATGATGGAAAGGATTCACCTGAAACCTATCATGCTGCTCCTTCTGTTTCACTATTTCAGGTGAACGCTGCCAACGACACCTTCCAGTTCATGTGAAACCCTTTGAAGGGCCAAAATGGTAATGTTGGCCCCAATGGAACATGTGTTTGTCGACATTCTGGGATCCTTCCCCACTTCTGATCAGGAAATCGATAGGTCCTCGTGGCCATGTACTATTTTAGTAAGTGGCCTGAGGCATATGTTGTCCCTGATCAATGTGCAACCACCACTGCCCAACACTTGGTCAACAGGGGTGGGCGATCTTCCCAAAAAAATCATATTGAGATCCTTTTAACACACAATCATGCTCCACAATCTGAACTGCAATCTTCCTTTCCAATTTTGAAATTTACCATTAAGAAGATCCGGACTCAAACAACCCTAAGGACTTATCTATTAGCACCATTTAAAACACAAAATTGCATTGAAGACACTGTTCTCAGAATGGTCATTAAATCCTGAGTTTTAAATAACCAATGTGGTGTCAGATGCTTCCTTTTAAGGTGGTTGAACAGATTTGTAGCATTACCTCCGGAAATGCCAATTGTAGCCTGATAAAGTTTACAGGTAACTTTGCTTTGTGAGCAATATCTGACTGGCCATATGCAAACCATTGTCATGCTACCGAAATCAAATTCTTTCCACCTGCCTGATTTGTATCTGACATATCTGTATGTATGACTACACTTTTCAACATATGCCCAATTTGTACCACTATGTTTCATGACATTTTCATGACCCAACCTGATTCCATTAATATTTCTTTTCATTACATAAGGTTAATTTTACGCACTACTTCTGAATGATCTCCACCTGCCCAGAATGGGATATTAAGCCAATCATTCCAAAGTTCGATTCTTTTGTGTTCTGCATCAATTTAATAAAAGTTCTTGTCAGATTCAGCGCCCGTCTGACCCTGTCCTTGTGTCCCTTCCCCATATGACCAGCAGCCATCACTGGCCATCCCCTTTATTGTCACACTGTCTTTGGCTTCAGTGTGTGATTCCAGTTGCATGGCTCAGTGGGTTGTGTGTGCAGTATAGAAGTTGAAACTCTCTGGTCCTGGGTTCAAGACTGGCTAAGAACCAGTTTTCCCTCTTTCTCTTAATTGCTGATTTTTTTCCCTAGTGTTTATTAGTTCTGTGTTCTCCTTGTCAAACATGTGCCTTCTTTTATTACATTCCACTTGTTCCTTTATTTTCTGAGCGAATTCCTAGTGTGTGATTACTGTTTCTTTCTTACAGTGTTTGTTGGAATTTCCCTAGTCTTGTGTTCATTGGTATAATTTACTGCACCTGCTGCCTGTTCTCCCTGCGCCGGTCCGGTGTTATTGTTGTTTATCTGATGTTCCACACCTTGCCCCTCTCGTTAGCCCAGTTGCCTATTTCATTTAAGTGCCTGGCCCTGCTCAGTTCTTTAGTTAGTCATTGTGAATTACTGTGTGTTTGGTCCTGTGTGTTTTTTTTGTTTTGTTTTGAATAATTATATTTATTTATTTATTTATTTATTTTAAATGTTCTTAGTTGTGCTTTATTTCATGGTTTAGGTTAATTCAGTCTTTTTCCCCCATTTGTTTTCTGACCCCTCGTGGCCCTTTTGGTTTGTGTATGTTTTCCCTCTGTGTTAGTTTCCTCAATAAAACCCTTTTTTTGTCTTGGAGCTGCTAGTGGATCCTTACATCTTTCCCTGCCCACACCACGCCCCACTGCCGTAGCAGTTCTACATAAGCACTTGTGTTCAAGTGCATGTCCATGTGTCTTGTCAGGTACCTAGTCACGGTGGGCTGACTGTATATGTTCCTTCAATTCAGAGTGAACTACAGCTGTAAGTATAGCAAAATACTATTTCAATCGAAGGAATTATAAACTAATATTTCAGATATGGAACATTTAGGTTAACGCGTTGAACCAAAAACTGGAAATAAATGTCCAGAGTCAACACTTAAAATCACAAGCAAAGAAAATTGTTTTTTTTTCAATTGACAAAATCATTAGTGTTTCCTGCAAATCAAGATGTGTGGCATAGGGGCAATGTGATGGGGGGTGGTGTTATTGTTGTGTGTGTGTGTGTGTGTGTGTGTGTGTGTGTATATATATATAATGTTTTTATTCATTGTTTAGTAATGGCATATTTATGGAGGTAAAAAACAATTATATGAATTAATATAGGCTAGTTATTTTTCAGTGACAGTCATAACTCTTTTTTTTAGTAGTTGCTAAATTAAGTCCTGAACAGTTTGCCCATCTCCAGTGTTTCACTCAACAATGTACCAACAGCCTAGCCGCACTGCACACAGCCTAACTGTGTATGTGACACTGTCAAGCAGGTTTGTGTGTGACCCCCTTTCACATATGATACCCGTTAATGTATCAGGTGAAATCAACATGGGATAGATAACAAATTTCCACTCCCACTCTGTCTATAACAGTAAAGTAAGGGGTGTTGTTTACTCCTACCTGATATCAATGCAGTGAATAAAGGGGGAGTCCCCCCCACTCTTCTTAAACATGGTAATCTGTTACAGTTTCACATTCACGCTGGAGTCATGTCAGAAAGTTACAGCTAATGTCACCAGGGGATAGATTAACCGGTAGACTTTACCATTTTGCTCCCTTTCCCACACAACAACGTAATGGTAAATTAGAAATATAGTGGGTTTCAGTGTGTGTGTGTGGAAATGAGGTTTAAGAGAGTGAGGAGAGAGATGTCATTGCCCCCAACTAACTAAATGTTTACTCTGTTTATCTACGTACCTCTTTTTACCTACTTTGCCAAGTGAGTCACCAAAGTGTTGGATAAGATGATTGATTGGTTGGATAGACTTTTTTTTGTGACGCCAAAGATTTTGGCATGGCTGGGCCTCAGGGTGAAATGTTACCGACAGAAACACTGCATTAACACCAGTTCTTGCTAAACAATATAGCAACCACTGCAGTTTACTGTAAATATAGACAATATTGTTTTCCATAAAATGGCAGGATTAAAGAATCAGCCAGTGCCAGAAATATGTGGTGCGCACATGCTCAAAAAGGCTGCGCATGTGCACATGTGTGAGGTACAAACTGGGAAGTTGGTACGGACCATGTAGTTACACTCCTCATCCACCATCACGATAGCTCACATTACATTGTTTTCAAATCTGTCATGCATGAAAGAGACTCTGTGATAGAGACATGACATAATTTTCAGCAAAACCATTTAGTAGGAAGGCTTTCTGTTGGTTTGTTACCTTTGGACGATTACACGTTATTACTGGCCATTGAATTATTACGCTAAGTTTGGAAACATTAGTAAGAGGATATCAAAGATCATGATCTCTATGATTTGCATAAAAAGTACATTATGGATGTCTTCAAGATCGATCAAGATATAAAATCCTCATATTGCCCACCCCTACTGGTCAATGAGATCTTCTGCGGATGCATGGGCACCAGAACCACCCCTCTGAACCAACAGAGCGATGGCTTGGTCGAAAGGTTCAGTTGGCTATTCATACCAGCCACGGTGGAGTGTATATCAGATGCTGTCTACCAGGTATGGCTGGTCAAGTGGAACCTCGTGGTAGCTTTCCACCGTGACTGACTGGCATCCTATCAGCCCATAGCTAGAAGTGGAGGGGTGAAGAATCAGTACTGTCTCCACTTGCAGCCAGCGTGGAGGTGCCAGCAAGGCGGCAATGGCGCCAACTTAGGCTTCCTCAGCACATTCTTCCTTACCAGTGTTTCCTGCGTCATCAATACAGAACGATAAAGTATGGATTTCTTATGTATATGATATATGATTGTGGTTTCTTATTATTCCCTCTGGGTTCTGCTGGCTAATCGCATTTCCAGATATTAAATAATGAAACAGCAATGACAAAGGTCAGGTCAGGTCAGGTTGGGGAGCATGCGCTGATTGCCCAGCCCAATGTACTGTGACATGTACCCATGTAGTAAAATTAGGGGATCAAACCCTCCCCCCACAAAAAAACTACTTGCTACTGATTAGACACACAGCCTGTGTGTCTAGACACCTAGACTACGGCTTCCAGACCTCTTGGTATTAGTGGGCCAGTCTACATAAAAAGAAAAAATCATTTGTAGTATTATTTACTGTTTTGTTGGCATGGCCTTGTGACTTTGACCTATTTTTGTCATGTTCTTGTACAATAAAGAAGTGAAATTATGTAATGGTTTGGTTTGTGGGTAGTATTTTGTTGATGGTCAGGTTAACCATAGGTTCGGTTCAGTGAAAGGTTTATATAAATGTAGCTTTGTACTTTCTTGATAAGTGGAATAATCATCCACAGTTGCTTAACAGTTGCTTATAGTAAAGAATATTAGCAACTGAGCTGATTTTCAGAGCATTTATTGTAATTTACTGAAAAAACACAAGTTCATGTAATTTTATGACTTCTCTAAACCTGTGCTGTAATTTGTTATACAACTCCAGTGGATTTACAATAACCTTACTGTAGTTCTACTCAAACCAGGAGTGCTTATTTCAAAATTATTCATGTCCTGGCCATACCTTCTTCTCTATTCTACTCACTGTTCAGCAGACTATTTAACAATCTTTAGTTCTAGTTGTTTACCATTCTTGAATAAGTGCCCATTTGTTTCTTTTCATTTAATCTACTCATATTTGTATATATGTTTCTGATTAATAATAAAAAAAAAAATATATATATATGGATTAAGAGAACATGTTTTAACATTGTTTGATAAGATATATGAATGTTTACATCTAAAATTGGTCTCCTGTCTCTTGTAGCCACAAGGGATGTTATGTCCTGCTCATCATGTCCACCTGACCCACCTGTCTCCTTCCTAGTGTGGCCCTGCTCAGCTACACCTGCTGCTTGTTGCTCCTGGTTAGTCTTTGTATATAAGCACCTGTTTGTCTCGTCAGCCCCAGTCAGGTCATTGATGTTGCTCTTCCTGTCTGCCCATATCCTTCCTTGTATTCACCTACTTGTTTTGACCCCTAGTGGTCTCGTTTTGTTTCCCTGCTCCTGTTTTGTTCAATAATCCCCTTCTGTTTGCCCAAACGCCTGTTCTTGAGTTCTTTGTATCGAAACTCATAACAGGTGAAATGTGTCACTGAAATTCTCTTAAATAAAAAATTGTGATTAGCAAACCCTGTGACTGACAGTGATACAAAGGGAAAATCTTTAGCTCCTAAACCAAAAGATCCCATGAGCCTGAAGGAATGTAAAACTGCGGGATGTTAAAGCTGAAGTTGTAGCCATTTCTGTTCCCCTTGCAAAATGCAGCAATATCGTAACTCTTTGAGGATTATGGCGCTGTTTGTGTCTTTTATATAAGAGGAAATACGCAGGACAGAAACCGTATAGATTACTGGCAACCGAAAGCAAAGAAAAAGAAAAAGAAATGGATTTACAGATGCAGTTTCTATTACCATCGACAAATCACTCATAAGGCATTGTGTTTACTTTTACTGATATTTTTAAAGTGAAAAAATTGATTAAGTACTTCAAACAAACATTTACACTCACTTTGGACTAGTAGTGAACTGATTTATCTGAAGGCTAAAAGATTATACCTTAATGCCTGTAATAGTGCTAGTTTTCTAAATTTCAGGTTTAAACTCAAATAAAATCCATACTATATTTATATAAATATATAAATGTGTTGTATACCGAATGACTAGTAAAATTGTGGCGCTCCCAGCTGTGCTTTTCATTCAGTGTACTGCAAAGCTTTTCGCCGACAGTGGCATAGGATTGAGAACAAAAAATTCAGCTCACACTGAGAAAATCTGATTCCTCCGAAAAGAAAATTCTGTGTGAAATCTCCAGGACCAGACAACAGGAGAGAAGAGCCAATGAGAGAATTGCATGGCTGTCTTTATACAAGAGTGGAAGAGTTGCACTCAAGGGGGGATCTGACACATTTCGAGTGGGCTTCTTGTTATTTTACTACTTAATGTGCCTGGTCTGGAGCAAACAAATTTCGAGGGGGTTTCAAACCCATAATATTACTACATGGCTACTTGTCTGGTTTCATTTCCCATTTAAAGCTATTAGCGCATGACACTGGTCAGTGCATTCTTCACCACGGTAAGCAATCAACACAATAAATCCCCATTGGAAACAGGCTTAAAGTGACAGGCTTAAGTCAGTGTTAACGTCCTTAATACAGTGCATGCAGGATGTCAGACAGATATGCGTGGGTGTGTCTGACAAAGCAGAAGCTCCCTAACTGTTTCATAGCATGGAGTGAGAATTTGTTTATAGGAAATTTCTTCCAAGCAGGCTGCAATCGACCCAGTGACTAAAATGACTCAAGGGCCAACAACAGAATGTTTAGGGCCACTGTCCACCAGTGTATAGATTCCAAACATTTGTGAACCAATTAGATCTGAAAATGCACTTGTTGGGTGATGAGAGCTTGCATTGTGGTAGGACTGTGGGGATGCAGTCTTTAAATCTATTAAAGTTTGCAAAGGATAAAACTCTACCAGCACTAAATTATTTAATATCTAAACAAGCAATATGAGCTAAATGGGCTTCTCTTGTTCCTTATGTTCTTAGGCTCATTGACAAAGCAGCATGGGGCAAAAGTGCTATGAGCGAGCTCTGTAGGGACCTGCTGTGAGCGATATTGGCTTGGCCCGCACACATTCCTGTCACCCACTTATCCCATCAAGCCTCTGCTTGGAGACACCAGTAAGTGTGCAGGGGGTGGAGGTAGCATGCCTCTACGTACAATTTCAAGGACTGTCCTTTCTGACTACGTGAAATCGCTGCAAAAGCTACAACGCATGGCAGAACATTGGGTCAGGGCTCAGAGCACAGAAACATCTTGCACTACATCAGTGAGGATGGATCCATTAGTCCATCACTGTATTCACTGTAAATAACAGAATCTGACTCAGGAGACTGAAATATGGTCCATTATTTTAGGGGAATAACTATCGGTTCCATACATCAAGTTGATAATTGTTGCCTTATTACAGCAGTCACAATGAAAAAAATAAGCCTGAGAATTTTTACCACCACAACAAACAATTATATTTTTATTGCCAGTTTACTGACACTGCTGTACTTATTCTGCTTTTCATTTCTGCGACATTATCTATTACCATTGAATAAATACTCAGGCACTAGGTATATAAAGTCCAACCTGTCATATGCTTTTTGATAATTATTGTGAATTCCCCCTTTTGTCACTTGCTGTTTGTACGTAACACTGGGAGAACATCATCTCCAAGCACTGTGTACTTATATAAGGATGGCAAGGATGGCCCACATGAGTAGACTTTAAAATGGGATTTCCTTCATATTAAAAATAATTGATTACAAGACCGAATGTCTGTTCTCTAAATATTCTAAAATATTTGTATTTATACTAAATGTCTATTAAACTTAAATGATGAACTTATCATTAACATCTGAGAATCATTCAGGCCTTCCAGAGAAAATATACCTCCAACATTTAACCACTTAAATATTTAAATACCAATAGTTATAGATAGTTAATAGATTGAAAAAATCTTACTAAAATCTCTATATATTTTCTACTCTTTTAAGCACAACTGATATGCATTATTAATAATCATTTCCAGTACAACAAAGATTAAACATCTCTTACTTATGTTTTTAAACATATATTTCTTAACTTATATTTAATAATAATAATAATAATAATAATAGTAAATATGTCCCAAGTGAATTTTATTGTCACATCCAGAATTTCCTGAATGCAAGAGATAATAAGAAAAGTCATTTTAAAAATCGATGTACTTCATTGCTAGGACATTTTAGTTTTATATTCATCTCAGAAATCCAAAATAATCCGAATTTTGCATCTTAGAAAGCACATTTATAAAATGCAAAATTGTATATTGGTTTCAGATGCAACAACGACTGAAGGGATCCCTCCCTACTTCTCTATTTAATTCATTAAGGAATTTATTTACTCGACAGTATAAATTAATATATTTTTCATTCTCTGTAATATAATACAATTAATTGTCGGCGCTGCGTCCTGTTTCTTTAATTCTTGTCTGTATTGAACACCTTACTTAAAATTCTTTTTATAACGTTTATGTCAAACATACTATTATGACAAAATGCTGCACACTGAGGCTAGACTATGACTCAAGCACCAGGTGTGTGCGTGCTACAATACAGTCATTTAATCGTTTTTTTTTACAGAATACGGTGTATTAAGCTTGCTACTTACGTCCTGGAAAATTGAAATCCCTTGGTCAGGGTTATTCTGCAATAGATGTTGTTTATTGGCACATAGATGCTGCTGCTTGGCAGACTGAAGACACATCGTGATGATCTCCGTACATGCCATCATTTTTAACACTTCCGAGAAAAAAAAATATCTTTATATAAAATATTTAGCCTTTCCTCTTAAACTAACAAAATATAACCGTGGTTGTCTTTGGGTTTCGAAGTTGCTAGACCCAAAACCTGAGCAGTAGCTTTGATGATGAGCTTCGATTCAAGGATGCGGCTGTACATCGAACGGAACTTTCCTCGGTGAAACAAGTCGCCCCACCCTCTTTGATATGATTGGTTACCGCTTCCTTCGACTCATGATGTGTTACCGTTATTCGCGACTGTTTCCCTGCGTTTTGGGTGTATGGCTGCTTTTGTATTTTTACATTATTTCTGTGCTTGTTTTTGACGACAAGCTAAGCTTCATATGTACAGACACCCTACATTAATCGAACAGCATCGATGTCGTCCAGTGTTACGCCGCGGGATAGTAATATAAATATGTATGTAGATCAATACAATGAATACAACCAGAAAAGATAGATAGATAGATAGATAGATAGATAGATAGACAGATAGATAGATACTACTGAAAAGAAGCCAAATAGGCTACTGCGGCATTTCAAGATGGGGGGGGGGGGGGGA
>JAODLD010000113.1:23518823-23581249 GCA_026781065.1 Mormyrops boulengeri | reverse complement strand
TCCGGAACTGATTAATGGCATTTCAATTCATTTCATTGGGGAAAATTAATTTGACATACGAGTAATTTGAGTTACGAACTCCGTCACGGAACGAATTAAACTCGTAAGTCAAGGTACCACTGTAGTTTGTAAAACATGAAGTAGCTCAAAGTGTCCTCCCTGACATGGATTATTTGGTCACCATACTACCACCATACACCACCTACTATCTAGAAAATGTCTGTAATAATAATAATGATTAATGACATTCCTGTGTTGTGTGATTGCATTGATTTTCTTTTTTAACTGAAATGAATTAAATTCTTCCTTTCAGTCCTTTCAAATCCCAGTTCATGAATGGAACGGGGTGCAATTCATAAATTCTGAATTTTGCACAACCCTGGTGGGTGTTTCCCCTAGTCGTGAATCGCCAATTAAATATGAGAGACTCTGTCACTGGCATCATCTTCCAAAATTCATATATACTGTAATATGAAACAACGTGTAATTATCTTTACATGCACTTTTAACACTCAGGGTTCTGTGTGTCACAGGTGAAGTCCTCAATGGAGACTCTGGAAATAATGGGGAATGTGGTGTAAGGTACAGTTACTACTTGTTTCATTGTCATGATGTTTACCACTGTAACTGATGGCACTGTAGAAGCCCACATTATTGTATACATATGGTTTTGGGACTGGTCTACTGCTGCAGACACTTTCTTGTTGGCATGAGAACTCAAAACATTTTAGATCTTCCCTTCACATGAAGGAGATAATCAGATTGTAGAGGAGATAGGTCCCAGCAACTAGAGGAGGCAGGACCAAGACATCTGATTATACTCCTCTCTCCAAGATTGGGTGCCTGAATAATCCTAGCAAGGTATTAAGGACCTCCTGGGTTTACATGGGTTGGTCTGTTACACTTCTTTTTGGCTCATGTGGGATGTGCTGGATGATTTTGGTTATATCATTAAGTTATAAGATGACCACCCTGAGTTATTTCATAAATGATTGCCTGGAATTCTTTCTGAAATGTAGTTTTTTGTGGCATTTCTACTTGTTAAAAATCAACTTGCCTGCTCTTTAACAGCAGGGTGAGACGAGATGGCTCTCCCTCTGTTGACAGCATGGAGGACAAGAGTGCCCCCAATGGACAATCAGTGAATGGTACTCCTTCCCCCTCACTGTCAGCCGGGAGGACCAGGCTACTTCGGCCCGCTAGACCATCGCGTCCACCTCCTCCCACCCCACGGAGACCGGCCTCTCTTTCAGGTTTTATTGCACTTCATGTATTCCTTATTTGGGCCCCTCCCAGCTGCACTTCTTTTGTTGTATTCCCCAGTCTACATGGAATACGTATGGTTTTAGCACTGGTCCACCGCTGCCACCACCACAGCAGACATTTTGCTATGTGAGGCAATAACTCCAAAACCGTTTGCTAGATCTTTTTCAAACTTTGAGATCACTTACTCCAAAATTGAAGCAGCACCACATAGTGATAACCAAAAAAAGGACAGTTTTTACACTTAATACCAACAAGACGATAACTCAAGAAGTTTCTGATGGACCTTGTTTAAACTTTACAGAGGCATTTTGTCAGTTCTGACCTGGAACTGATTCAGTTTTGAGACAGATAGCCCCAAAATTGAGGTGACGTTGCTTAGAAGCGGCAAAGGGAAGGGTGAAAGCAGACAGTATTTGTCCTTGTGAATGTGATAAGTCAAAAAGTATTTGATGGATCTTATTACTGCTTCAAAAAAATATTATTTGGATGAAGATCTACACCTAGGCCCACATTTATCAAACTTTGCATACATTTTATTGTGAAAAATTAGTACCCATGAACAGAAAAAAAATGTGTGTGCACAAAAACATTAGAATTTGTCAAACATGGCGTACACACATTTCCCCTCAGAACACCCTTGAAAATGTGCCTACTTGTACAAGCTTGAGATCCAGCCCAGTTGCAGCCTAAAATGACCATATATGGTCAATGCAAATGAGCTGTATCTTCACATAATTTGCAAATCAAGCTTTTCTGTCCAATGATAGTGGCTGTAAATAAAAAAGCAATAACAGGAATTTTGAACAGTGTGAGGTAGGGGTGCAACAAAATGTTTTATTTTGGGGCCTACGCATGTTTATCACAAGCAAGAAAATGTCTGGAAGTAATTTTTCTAGCAATTTATGTATCTCACATGTATATATTGCACAGTTATTTCTACTGCATTTGCACTATTTTGCACTGTCGGATTAGATGCCAAACTGCATTTTGTTGTTGTCAGAGTACTTGTACTTTGTGCAGTGATAATAAAGTTGAATTACTGACAACTCAGGGGTTTTGTGGAGGTGAAGGAATTTACAGCAGCGGTGATGTGCTATTAAACAGACTTAAAACGTTGAAGAAGTGAATATAGAAAGAAATGACTTGCTGCACCCAGGACCAGTGTGACTGCATTTACAGGGGCAAACCCACATTTGCACCCTCAAACTTTGATAAATGAAGCCCCTGGTTTCATTTTTGGACATACTGCCCCAAATGTGAAGCAGCAGCACTGTGTGGCAGCAACGGAAGGAATCGGCTGCTGTAGAGGACACTTGGTTGTGGGAACACAGTAACTTCAAGAGTATTGTATGGATAATTTTCAATCTTTCGAGGCACACTGATGGAATGACAAACTGGAAGTGATTGAATTCAGACAGGTCGCCACAAAATTGAAACAGCTGCGCAGTGATGGTTTAGGTTATAAATGTTTTTTCCAAAATGCTAGGATATGGGGTTCATATAAGTGAAATAAAAGAAAAAAAAAACCCAACTACAGTTGTCCAAGAAAAGCCACGAGTATTTTGTGATGTGCCCCGGATGTTTTCAGAACCTAGAGAGCCTGATTGTGCCTCTTCCCTCTACTGTAAGCAGATAATTAGCTGTAAACATTTAAGTATACTGTAATATACTGTATATATTTATATTGTATATATCTAAATAAAAAATGTAAATAAAACAATTTCAAACATGGACATTAAAACGTACACAAAGGAATACAACGAACCACTTAATTATTTAGGAAGGAATCTGCAAATTGTTATATAAGTGACCGACATATCACAACAAGGACTAAGCCTTCAGGAAAAACACATATGTTAACTTTAACAGTGTTCCATCTAGTACTTCTAGAAATTGTACAAGTTGGTGAGTGTGGGACTGGTGGTTTTGATGGACGGGCCAAATGACAGGACTGTCTGGGGAATACTGTGCTGTCGTCACCGACAAAACCAATTCTAGTTTTATTATGAAAATATTAAGGAGAATTTGATTTATGCCAATATTTCTCATCAAGATAACTATAAGCCTTTAATTATAGTATAATGATTCAGTACAGCTTACACAGTCTGTTTTTTACAGAACCTCTTATTCATTTGTGTCAAGTGGTCTTTTCTCAAATGACACCTTTTGTTGTTGTTTCCAGCAGCCTCTTCCAGTGAGGCTGCCACTGCTACTACTTCAGAGGCACCTGCCCAGGACTCTAGCAGCAGTTTGGCGTCTCACAACTCCCAACAGGCAGTTGGTGTTGCCCCAGCTGTTTCGAGAATATCCAACTTTAGCATCTCTCCCCTGCCACCTGGGTATGAACATCTGCAAAAGTCTCCTTGACCTTCAGCTGCACAGTTTGTAGGATACTTCCTATGTTATCTATATAATCTGCATAGCTTTCACAGACCAAGCCAGGACACATATTTCAGAGTAACCTGTGGCATCATATATATTGTTCACAGCAATTTATACAAATTGCAATTTATTACAAATTGGTTTTTCACGTGTCAACTGAAACCTGGTCTGCCTGCATTGAGATCTTTTTTTCTAGCTTAGTTTCTTTCTTTTGTATAATGAAATTAGTCTTTAGTTTTACCAGTTGTCTCTAGGTGCAATTTTTAATGAAGGTATTCATGTTTGGTGCTTTCTCAAAAGTACAACAGCAGTAATCTTTCTGAGTGCCGCGAAGCTCACTCTATAGCAGGGAAATAATATCTGAACTAAATAACTTTGATAATCTGTGGTTCTCCTGCCTAGTTAACTAGGTACTGCAGTTGCCCAATGACTATTAAGATATCAGGGGGTAATCAGAATGGCTTTTCTTTGAGAATAACATCATCTCTTGGCTGAAGCGGCCAAAATGATTTCCTTTGAAATTGTACTTCAGCTAGTTAGTAGTTGTTACATATCAGTTGCAAGACTTTTTTACGTGTTAAGAAGGAAAACTGTCTTTCGAAGGTTTTTTATGGTCCTAAAATGGAATGATGACCCAATCCTTTTGGTTCATTCTGATTGACTGGCTAATTTTCGTGTTGATTCTTTTTTGCCATCATGAAGGTGGGAGCAGCGAGTAGACCAGAATGGCCGTATGTACTTCGTGGATCACATAGAGAAGAGGACGACTTGGGAAAGGCCAGAACCTGTGCCCCATGGGTAATGTCTCTTCACTCCTCACATTCTCTGCCAGAAAATTAATACTTATAGTGGGAACAGCTGGGCTTTTTCTCTAAGGCAAGTGAGTTGTCTGCTTTGTTAAAAATCATCAGAACATTGTGTGATAGTATGCTTTTCTTCATTTGCCATAACGCCATAACGCCATCCGTGTCATGCATAACAAAAGAACGAGCCCCTCCTTCCTCTTTACCACCAAAAACATTCATTCTTGACAACGGCTGTCATTTATTTTCCCCTCCTGTTCTGTTTTCTGACATTGCAGTTGGGAGCGCCGTGTGGACCCCACTGGCAGGATATACTTTGTGGATCATATCACTAGGACCACCACCTGGCAGCGCCCTACGGTGGAGACGATGCGCAACTATGAGCAGTGGCAACACAGACAGAGCCTGCTTCGTGGAGCCATGCACCAGTTCAACCAGAGGTTCATATTCGGGGTGAGATGCTTCTGTTAAGATCGGCAGGGACCTTTGTACGCTGGTATAGTGACCCTGTGCAGAGTAGCAGTAAGTGGAAGGCTGCTAGTTCGGGTGTACTCACACTAGTTGTGACCTTTCCATACTGTGCCCAGATTCAGATGGAGTTCATCAAATCAGTCCACTAACTATCCTGTTGTCTAAATGGGACAATAAAATAATCATCTTGAGCAACAATGAATGAATAAAGTAACTTATGTTAAGAACTAGGCAGAATTGTTGTCTTTTTCGAAAAACAGTAAACGGTTATGGAGTCCCTTCTGGGAATGCTTTGGCTGTTTGTTTTGGCTCTGCTGACAATCAGTGATATACACACACACATATCACATGCAGACACACACACAGGTGCCATTCAGTGAAGTTAAGTGATGAGTTCTTGCTGCTCTGCTCACCTGCACACAGACTCTCCTGCATCTTATGAGGAGAAGTCCTAGGATTCCCTGGACGTTGAGGTTTAATTTCAGTCTCTCCCTCTGTGCCATAGCTTCAAGACCCAGCGCAGAACAATGAGTTTGATCCCTTGGGAACTCTGCCACAAGGATGGGGTAAAGTGCTCCTTACATGGCTGCTCCCAGTGGGCTTGTGGGGCACGTTCCTGCCACCCTGTATAATGGTCATGCTGTATGGACCATTTATGAACTGAATTTCAGTCTTGATATTGAAACCTGGGCTGGCTTTTGTACTTCTTTTAGTAACAGAACTTTGACTTTCATTATTTTCCCAATACCAAAAAAATCTAAATATGACTTCAGGAAAACCATAAAATTAGCTAAATTCAATTGTAGATCCAAAATAAAGTGACATTACCACAACGGTCATACCCAGAATATGTGGATGGGGTTAAGTGGGATCACAGGTTACAAAGCGAAATCAAACCCACGACTGACAGAGCACTCTGCTTTCACTCCCCCAGCCCAGCAGATCCCCACAGCCCACTGTGACCTTCCATTGTCTGCATCTAGAGCTGCTGTGTGTAAAGTTTTTCAAAAGACTAATTCTCATATGGCTTCTGGCCCTGATGTCAGCCCAGGCTGTGTCATGAAAATATGCACTGAACAGCTGGCAGTTGTTTTTATGGACACATTCACTCTCGGTTCAGTTTATGATCCCTTCCTGTTTCATGGTGACCACAATAACACCTCTTCCTAAAAAGCTCACAATCAGCTGTCTGAATGATTCCCTTCTTGTTGCAGTCACTATGAAGTGCTTTGAGTGGCTACTCAAGGCACACATCTCCTCTTCTCTGCCCAAAGTCCAGGACCCAATACAATTTCCATATTTATTGTGGGCGAACCCTCCCCCCTACTCGGCTAAATTTATTGTGCAGGAATTTCATCATGTAACGTATTAGTCCTAGTCTATGTCAGTGGTGACACATGAAAGAACAGGCACAGTTGGTGAACTTAATTACATTAAGACAAGTCAGAAAAAGTGCTGCTGGGGCACTGGATAAAAAGTCTGACCCTATGCTCTGCCCCAACCTGCAGTCTCAGCTGTGTGTGTGTGTGCGTGTGCGTGTGTGTGTCCCCACAAGGGGAAACTAAATTTTATAAAAATCTGTGACTGCAATCAAAAAACTAAAAAAACTAAAAGTCTTATATTTTGTTTGGATAGTTATGGTTAAGGGCTGGGTGGGGGTTAAGGTTGTCACAGTTGGGATTGGGGTTATACCCATAGAAATGAATGGACAGTCTTCAGAAAGATATGAATACAAATGTGTGTGTTTGTGTGTCTCTAAAAAGCAGCGTAATTAACCAAGTTTAACTGTTTAGAATGTAAGTTCTGCCTTCAGGCAAGATAGTCACATAAAGTCACCCAAAGCTGTTTTCCAGTATTCTGTGTTTTGTGGGCAAGGGAAAGGTGTAGTCAAAGGGGGGCTTTCAAGTTTTTAATTTTATTATCGTCTGTGTATTCATCATTATATTTTTAATTTCTTTTTGTAATGTGACAGAGAAGAGAACAGACTCCAATGGCAGGGTGTACTTCGTTAACCATGAAACACGGATGACCCAGTGGGAGGACCCACGAAAACAGAGGTAAGGGTTGATGCTTCACTCTTCATTTGAAAAGGCACATGCTTCCGAATAACGATGACGAGTTCAGCCCTTAGGCACTTGGGTGTCGTTTTTGCTGTTGTGCAGCACGGTGAGTGAAAAGCCACTGCCCGAAGGTTGGGAGATGAGATTCACGGTGGAAGGGATTCCTTACTTTGTTGACCACACCCGGAGAACAACCACCTACATTGATCCCCGAACTGGAAAGTCATCCCTGTAAGTGCCCCTGCGACCCCCCCCCAATCTGCTATTCTTAAGTGCTCTTTATCTGTCAGTCTTTGTTGGGGGAGTTCCTTTTCATTGATGTGGTCACTGTGACAACAGTGTCTTCCATCTCCAGTTATGACATAGTGATGAAATATGACTGACTGAAGGTCAGTTTTCCAAGGTGGATAATTTCATAATTTTACCAGGGTGTGCTGCGTGAACTGGCAGAAGAATTACATGCAAATGTAATTTTCCAGAATGCGGATGTAAACACAGTGTAACCTTAACTTGCCCTTCCAGAATAACTAGTTATGTATGCTGGGGATGACCATTCTGCCAACATTGTTGGAATTTTTTTGGTTTGAAGAGAGAAGCTGCATACTGTATCAGCGGTGTTATTATGGTCACTTCACTTCACTTGTTTGGAACGAAAGCACAACAAACAACTGACTGGCCTCTGCATTTTCATTTAATGAAGTTTTGAAAATAGCTCTGAGGTGTGGACGAGTGCTTACCAAATCCTCATTTAAAGCAGGCAACAACTTGCATAAATATTTGACAAATGTTATAATTAACTGGTGGCCGGTGTGCCACCAGTTGTGGACACACGATAACATTACATTAGGGGTTTCTTTAGCTGATGTAATCATAAATTGTATGGTGTTTCACTTATTATTTGAATGAATTTAGTTAAAGATATTTCATTTTAGAATTTAAAAAGAATTCAAATTCTTTGTATATTACAGTGAAAATGGACCTCAGATCACCTATGTCAGAGACTTCAAAGCCAAAGTCCAGTATTTCAGATTCTGGTGTCAGGTTGGTATCAGTGTCTCACAATGTGAAAATGTCTCTGTCAGGATATGTGACAGAACCACATGATAGAAGCAGTAGGAAACCAATTTTCGTTACAATGTTTCTTCCTTGCAATACAAAGGGAAGGAAACAAGAGGAAGGGTTCACACAAGACCCAAGAAGGTTACAAAGAAATACAGACTGATTACTGATTACCAAATACTGATTTCTGATTACCAGATACAGAGAATTTACGTTAGGAACTATATTTAAAAAAAAAAAAAAAAAACAAACATTATCAACAGCATTCAGAATGTGTGTAGCATTGCTTCATTCATAACCACACATAAATTATATCATTTCATAATAATACCAGACATACAAGTTCTGCAAATTAATTCACACCATATGCATGCAGTCAAGTATGTATAATTACAGGCTGTCATAGCTTCTAGTTGGAGGGGGTGTCATATCATTGCCATCGCTGGGTATTTAACATCACTTACATTAGTTCACTGTTGCAGCCATTTGGATTACACAAGCTGCGAAGTTTGAAGTTCAGTCTGTAATCCCTAAAACACAGCAAGCACAGCAGGCTTAAAAGTCACCATTGTTACTCGCTTTAGGTGTTTCGGTGTTTTTGGACTTCCTGCTCCAAAGCATGAGAAGCGAGGACGAGCTGCAGCAATCGTTGATAGTAGTTGTTTTATGCAGGCTGGTATAGCATCAGAGTGTGATGATGATTATCCTAAAACAATAATTTAATATAGAATCATGCTTGGAGAAGTGGGGGCATGGGCACCCTACTAAGCAGCCATTCAGTAAATGCAGTCTTACTTCTTCAACCTTAAATCATCCAGCCTCTGCCCAGTACTGTACCTTTAGAAATCATGGCACACAGTCTGCATCACTAAATAATATTTTAAAATTGTTTTAAAATGCTTACTTGTGAAAATGTAATGCTGTTAGGACATAGACAGTGGTATGAGAAGGTTTTGATGATAATACAGATTTGTGAAAGGGTTTGTTTTATACACCATCTAATGATCTGTCCAGTCTTATGTGAAGAATATTATGATTGTTATGATCATGTTTTTATCTTTTGTTTCTGGTTACAGCAACTGGTCATGCCTCAGCACATAAAGATCAATGTCTCAAGAAAGACCTTGTTTGAGGACTCGTTCCAGCAGGTAAGCAAACGTTTGCTTTGGGTGTGGACATTCCTTTCAGAGTTGTTTGGATATTGTCTGTTGTAATCCAGTGCCTTTTAATCACTATATTTATTGCTTTAATTTTTAATTAGGTCTCCCTTGCTTCTGATGTGTCTGTAGATTGTGCTGTTCTTTGTATTGTGTTTTCAGTTATTTTAATTGATATTTGGCATGGCTGTGGTTCTGATGTTGCTTTAGATTATGAGCTTCAATGCACTTGATCTCCGCCGGCGAGTGTGGATAATATTCCCAGGAGAAGAAGGCTTGGACTATGGAGGTGTAGCAAGGCAAGTTATTAATATTCTGCCTGGACGGGGAAGGCAAACTGGATAAATTTTGAGACCGATCATACGAAAATTAAAGCAGCTTTTAGGAACTAAAATGGCAGCTTCAGACACTTGATCTCATTAGTGTGACAACTCAAAAACTATTTGACGCATCTTTTTCAGACTTTGCAAACACATTGTATGGGTGAAGATCTGGATCTGATCAAACTTTGAGAAAAATTGCACTAAAATTGAAGAAGCACTGCTCAGTGATGGCAAAGAGAAGGGTTGTCTCAGACACTTGATCTTGTTAGCATGACAACTCAGTTTTGTCCGATCTTTTCAAATCTTATGCAAAGAGATCGTTCCAGTCTTTTCCAAACAGATCACCTCAAAACTGATGCAGTACCACATAGTGATAGGAAAGAAAATGGCATTCTCTTGTTAACTCAAGAAAGTGTTTGACAGATCTGTTTCAACCTTTGCAGACTTGTTTGTAAGGGTATGAAAATCTGGACCTGTAAAAATTTTGAGACAAATTGCACCAAAACTGAAGCAGTGTGTAATGAAAGCACAGAAAGTGTGACTTATGAACAGTATAACTCTGTTTGATGTTATTACTTTATTTGCTGTATTCGATCTTTGATGGCTCTTAGTCAACTTCACAAAAACTTTATACAGATGAAAATCTACAGCTGATAGATCTGAGACGAATCACCCTAAAATTGAAACAGAAGCGATAGGTGGCAGCAGAGGGCATGAAGAAAGGCTTTCACACAGCGTCTTGTAAACACTGTGATCTGAAATCTTTTCCAAACATTCAAACATGTTATAGGTTAGTGGTCTCAAACCGTGGGGTGCAAGATTATTTTTAATATATCACAATATATATATATATATATGACCTTTCACCACTCCGTCTGGGTGCTTAACTTTTTTTTTGTCATTGACTGCGTGTGTGTGTGTGTGTGTGTGTGTGTGTATAAAGAGAGAGCAGACACACTTGCACCACCTTCAAGTCTTGCTATAATTTCTTTTTTAACCTTCTTCAGTTACTCTCACTCTTTGGTTTGCTGCGATCACTGGTCACTTTCTTGGGGGCCATGATTACTGTATCACTAAATGTACTGTAGATAAAGCACAAAAAAACTTCACACTGAATACAGAAACAGCTCTCTCACGTCAAACTACTTTTTAAGTTGATTTTTTCCATCAGTAGCAGTAGGGGAAATTTATCATGGAGAACTCGGCAATTTTTTTTACTTAAAGTTGTTTTTGTATGCATTTTGTTTTTGATTTTTTTTTATAATAAGATGGTAGCAAGATACTGACTCAGCGGATAAGTATATCCATATTGCAATTTCAAATTTATATATAAATGCCTTTTAGAATGCTATTGAAGTGAATGTTCAGATGCTGTCAGTGATGAGGAGTCTGTCTGTCTGTACAGGGAATGGTTTTTTCTTCTTTCCCACGAAGTGCTGAACCCCATGTACTGCCTCTTTGAGTATGCTGGGAAGGACAACTACTGCCTGCAGATCAACCCTGCCTCATCCATCAACCCTGACCACCTCAAGTACTTCAAGTTCATTGGACGCTTCATTGCCATGGTGATGAAATGGTTAATTATTACTCTAGAGTAATGGGAGTGATGCCTTAGTGTAGTGAGAAAGATTACCTGCTAGCTATAGTGCCTGCTATTGTTATATTTATATTATAAATATATATTATAATATTATATTCCTACTTGACAAATTTTTTTCTCCCTTTCCCTCAGGCTTTGTTCCATGGGAAGTTTATTGATACAGGTTTCTCCTTGCCTTTCTACAAGCGCATTCTGAACAAGCCTTTGAGTCTGAAAGATCTGGAATCCATTGATCCAGAGTTCTACAATTCCCTCATCTGGATTAAGTGAGCAGTCACTTAAAATTCAGCCTTGCTTACATTAATACATATGTCATTATGTCAGCTACTATAGTTTTCACCTATTACTGTTACAGAGCATTTACTTTTGTCCAACTTTTACTTTTATCTGAGTGCCAGATTTTTGTTTTGTTTTGTTTTCACACAAGTATTTTTAACAAGTCTTTTATCACAAACTATATCTATTTTCAACATAGTGTTCAAAAAACCATACTTAGCTGTTAGGAAACATGGTAACAAATTTAAAGGAATATAGAAAAAAAGGAAAGAACATAAAAATAACTGTGGTTTGAGTTTTGTATTTTAAATTGTGCTTTTGAAACAAGCTTCTAGGAACGTTTTAAACATTTGCATGCAACCCAAAGATAACTAATCCATAGAAATGTATCAAGTCCCCCGAAGAGCCAAAACATTATGACCACTCCCTTGTGAAGCAAATAATATTAATAAATATAAAACTAATAAAAATATAACTAAATAAATGGTGCATGTCAATGTCTGGGGTGTATTGGGCAGTAAGCTAACTTTTGGTAGTCATAGTTGACATGCAGAAGAAATGGACAGAGATTTGAATGGCTCTGACAACCAAATCATTATGGCCAGACAATTGGCTCAGAGCATCTCTGAAATGGATGGCTTGTGCAGTGCTCATGGTCGGCAGTGGTATCTACTGAGAGTTGTCTGAGGGGGGAAAACCATGATCCACCATCAGGGTGTCAACTTTATTCATGTTACATAGGGGTGGTCATAGTCTTTTCACTCATTGGTATATATTTTATTATTACCGCTGGCAGTAATTGGTTGTCCCTGTAACAGAATATTGATCCAGATCCAGTTGGCAGTTGTTACGCTAATGCAAATATGTAAATACTTGGTGACACCTGCTATATATTCTTCAGAGTGAAATTTTGAACTCCAAAGTCTTTGCACAAAGCAAAAGTATCAATTTTTCCGCTTGTTTGTGCTGATGACACTTTTTTTTAAAAGACTTTTTACCTTTGGCTCTATTTTTTCGGTATTTACAGTTTTGGAAATGTAGTTGTCTGCATGTAGTGCAACAACTTACTTACTCTAGTTTTTTTTATTATATTACCAGAGAGAACAACATTGAAGAGTGTGGCCTGGAAATGTCCTTCTCTGTGGATAAAGAAATCCTGGGTGAAATTACAACACATGATCTGAAGCCTGATGGCGCCAACATTGTTGTCACAGAGGAAAATAAAGAGGAATATATCAGGTAGGTGGCAGTGACTGACCTAAAACAAACATATGGTGAAGACTGTGATAAGTTATTGTGCACGCACACACACAAACAGATATATACAAATTGTGGTTAGCAGATGCTAGTTACTAAACAGATTGTAGAGCTGAAATTTCTCTCAGAATTGTTGGATTTTTCCTTAATGAATCTCTTACTTTAATTTTATGACCATTTCAGTTTGGGTTTCTTTCTAGGCTTGTGGCAGAGTGGAGGTTGTCCAGAGGCGTAGAGGAGCAGACTCAAGCTTTCTTTGAGGGCTTCAATGAAGTTCTGCCCCAGCAGTACTTGCAGTACTTTGACGCAAAGGAATTGGAGGTATGGAACTGGATCCTGGCAAAGCGATTAGGTGCCTGAAAATTGTCCATGGTGTATTATTATATGTGAGTCTATGCCCAGCAATGAACAGCAATCTCATCCACGGTGTCCCCTGACTTCTTTCCCTTTCTTATTGCATTCTCCAGCCTTTGGGGAATACGTATGGTTTTAGCACCAGTCTTCCACCACCACTGCCAGAGACACTTTGGTATGCAAGCCAATAACTCACAAACTACATTACTATATTATATACGAAATTATATGGATGAGGACCTAAGACGGTTTACATTTTGAAATCACCCCGGAATTGAAGCAGTGCCACTTGATGCCATTAACACAATAACTTCATAACTGTTTGATGGATTTTTTTCAAACTGTGCAGAGGCATTATATGGATGAAAATGTCCACCTAAAAATATGCACTTAATCAGATCCAAAGCTATAGAGTCTAGCCAAGAGTGAAAATGCAGCCTGCAGCCGCCATCTTATATACACGTTTTTTGGGGGTCTTTGTACAGGGGAGTAACTTGAAAAATGTGGGACGTGAGATGTTTTTCTGAATTTTGTACAATCAAGTTCATTGATTGTTGGTTGCTACGTATGCTTCTCCGTTAGACAAATTCTATCTGCTGCAGTACAGTAGTCAGTCAGTAAAATGTGTCATGAGACACTTGCTGAAATTTATTGTGGGAGAATTTCGTCGCGTCAGTTTTTTGGAGACGTGGGAAGAGGTAGGCTTGTAATATTTTCTTTAAGCTGTTTTCATTCAGCGAAATTTGTCACGCAAAGTGTTCAGTGGTTGCCTGATAAATGGACACCATGCACTCGGACACATACATTGCGAGCAAAACTTGGGGTCTGAGCATGTCTGAAAAGGAGAGCAATTAACCATGTTCAACCTTTCAAAATGTGAGCCATGTTAAAAATACTTTCATTTGTAAATATTCTTGTTGATTGTAGCTAATCCATGTATATACTGTAAATAAGAGCATTCATTGTTTGTTCTTTTTTATTTGCATCCATCCCACATATTGCTCGACAGCCCCTTTTATGTAGATCAACAGATAGAGCATTGCATGAACAAAGAAGAGTTCACGAGTTCAAATCCCACAAAGCATGCAAAAGTTGTACCTCTTCCCTCTACTGCAAGTCTATTTGGATAAAAGTATGAATTACATGTACATCCTGTACATTGTTACATGTACATCAAATAAAAAATACATCCATGTCACCTCCAGACCTTCATATAGTTACAGTAGCATAGACTCCAGCCTCACAATGAGCTACAGTGGATAAACAGTGTTATAAGTTTAACATGTTTGACTTAATAGGAATCCTTTGGCTCGTTTAACAGCTCAAGCAAGGTTAGCTAACAGCCTGCTTGGAATGAAATACAGAAAAATACAGTGGAGCCATATGACCAGGGTTGCACTTTCTCTACGGTACTGTGTATCCACTACGGTTTCTTTCCTGTTTGTGACTGCAACTAAGCCATCATTTCACATATTGTTCCACTGAGTCTTCCCCCCACTGAACGCCTTATATAATTCACACAATTACAAAAATGTCTACTTCCCTGCACTCCAGTGTTTCTTAATCACGGTCATGGACAAGGTTTCTGGCTAAACAGGAAATCCAGCTCCGTGATACAGACCACAGAAGTAGAAACCTTGTGTTTTTCCAGGGCAGTGGTACTAACCCAGCCTCCTACAGGTCATGCTGTGTGGGATGCAAGAGATTGACCTGGTTGACTGGCAGAGGAACACCATCTACCGTCACTACGTTCGAAACAGCAAACAGATCCTGTGGTTCTGGCAGGTAGGTTCTGAACACTCTGTCATGATCTCATTATCTGGTTATAAAGTAGCCGTTTTTATTGTGTTAGTGGTGTTGCTGTTGTACATTTCTATCTTGATTTGCAGTATTTGTGGGACCTTTGCCAAGTTTGAAAACCTTTGAATGCTGTGACCTGCTACTATTTTCATAACAGTGATTTAGAGGCATATCACTGTATTGCCCATAATGTATGATTGTTTGTGTAGGTGTGTGCTTGTATGACCTCTGTGCTGTTTGGGAGCAGCTCCCTGTGATCGTGAGCAGGATACATGCTTAGAAGATGGATGTATGGATAGATATTGCATTTGCAGTGAAAGTTGATTGATTGTGAATATAGAGGACGGCTCAAAACATGACGGAAACTAAGCATCATAAAGAGTCATGTTGTGTGGCTCGCCTGACTGGTAATGGGGCACTGACCGTGTTTCCCCCACAGTTCATTAAGGAGATCGACAACGAGAAGCGCATGAGACTGCTGCAGTTTGTCACTGGCACTTGCCGTCTTCCTGTCGGGGGTTTTGCCGACCTCATGGGTGAGTGGTATTCAAAAAGAAGTAGATGAAGGAGTTCTTGAAGAAAATAAACAAATTATAATGGGAATTTATCCTTCAGTTATGTTGCTAGCAATGACTGAAATTCTGATTCAAAATTTGACTAAACATTATACGTTACCCCAAGACTCTGACCAACATTACAGGTTGTATGAGTGATAGATAGATCATATGTTACATTAAAACACCCTATAACAGATGTATTCAAACCTTGGGGTGTGCCCCCTGGTGGGACGTGAAGGGATTGCAGGTGGCTCAGGCGAGGGGGGCGAAAAAACAAAAGGTGTGGGGGTGGTAGTGCAAATGTCTCCACAGTGTGATAAAAACCTGCTATTTTGGCCATTTTTTTCGGTCCCCACAAGGGGAACCTCAATTTTACAAAAATCTGTGAATGCAATCATAAAATTACAAATGCTAGAAGTTGTATTTTGTTTGGTTAATTATGGTTAAGCTTAGGGCTGGGTCGGGGTTAAGGTCGTTATTGCTGGGATTAGGATTTTACACATAGAAATGAATGGAAAGTCCCCATTAGGGCTGCAACAATTCATCGAGTAGCTCAAATAACTCAATTACAAAAAATCCTCGAGGTAAATTCTTTGCTTCTATGCTTCGTTTAATCCACACGACTATGTACTGCTCAGTGATCACCGTGTTTCACACAGAGGATTATTACTGACGCATAGTGTGCTTACGCTGCATTATGTCTAGCAGAGCTGCAGGAAAAACAAAGTGATGACACTCCCATAGGGGCCCATTGTATAAAAAAAAAAAATACTAAAAAATAAAAATCATGAGGACGGTGAATAGTTCCAAACATTGACATTCACGACTCCGAATCATGTTCATTTCCATTGCTTACCAAGCACTTAAAAAAAACATTAATACATTAGGTTATTAATATATTAGCTGTCGTTAATATATTAAACATTATCAGTGCTCTCAAGTTTCACCAAAACTTTGGAGTGAGATTGCATTAGGGCGAAACATCTGTCTGACGGTCAATGCGTGAGACTTGAGAGCCCTGCCTACCACATTCATCGGATCTTGCTCTTACACTCCCACCTTTTCTGCACTCCACCTGTGTGCACGTCCATGTAATAACGTGTAATAGCAACTATGGGGGCTAACGTTCCCTTTTCACTGATTTTGTGAATTGACAAATGGTAACGTTACATATTAAGTTGTTCTGGTTATCAACGGCTTCATGATTACGGTTAGCTGCCCTGCTACCATGTTAATACACCTATTTGTGGCTTGACTTTTAAACATAGCCTGTATATGCTGGGTCACTAAAGGTTTGAAGTATGTAATCGTGCTTCCTGAAAGTCCCGTGTACACAAGGGTTAAGAGAGTTTTCTTGAAGAGAAAATTTATATATATATATATATACACACACATACACACACACACACACACACACACACACACACACACACACACACACATACATGCATATACATAAATGCACTAAAGGGTTTAGATCTTTTGACAGATATTGTATGCAGTTTGACCATTAAAGATGTTTTTGAAAAGGAAACCAATGAGTACTTCATTTTGAGAGACCTGTCTTTTTCTGCTTTTGAATAGTTACTGTTCCTCTTGAATAAGACAAAAATATTTCTTATCCAATTACTCAATCAATGGAATAATCAATAGAATACTCGATTACTAAAATAATCGATAGCTGCAGAGCCCTAGTCTCCATAAAGATATGAGTACAAATGTGTGTGTGAATTAAAAAATTGTGTTTACTCTTTTCCATTATCTGTGTGTGTTTTGTCACTGAATAAACTATCAAAATAGAAAATAGCCCACTTTCCCACTTGGATAAATCCATCCATATTCCAACCGCTTGTGCCCTACAGCCTAGTCTGAGGAAATTACATTAAAATGCTGGTATGATCCTGATTATTAAGACCATTTCATACTTCACTTTCCACATGCCGTTATGGTTTAGGAATTTATACTTAAAATGTATTGGATAATATATAGGGCTTCTGAATTTCTAACGTGCAAGGTTTGCAAATCCACTTAGAATATTTTAAAGTGCACTTGGATTAAAAAATCGGTATGGAACAGTTGAATATTTGCAGTGTTTACTTATGATTTGTTGTGAAGTATGTACTTTAACAGTACATATTGAGGCTGGGATATTTATCACGTTAACTCATAGTATAATTTTAAAGTCATAACAAAACCGATTAACTACCCCAGAGGTGAAATTGACAGTTAAGTTGTATAATTTGAGTTTGTCTTCAAAGTCATTTTAAAAATTAGAGATATTTGATGTTACGTTAATGACTTCATGAGGCCCATATACTTTCTTTTCTGTTATATCTGCATTCATTTAGGAATTCAGTGTGTAAATTATAGGTTTTAATGTTCAGTTATTGCGATTAACCACTGAAAACTGAGCAATTAAAAAAAATGTATTGATTGACAGCCCTAATTTCAATATATCATCAAATGACAGCACAAATTTTGCTATTTGTAACCGTTTGATTTTAACCATCATACCCCAGTTTAAATGGACTTTCTTCGTTCACTTACATTAAGCCCAAACTACCTTAAATCTGGCAATTTATCTGCCTAAGTAAGAAACTCTGCATCCTGATACATGGCCCTGTTGTTATAATACCATGTAACCTTGCTTCTGTTCGTTTAGGGAGTAACGGACCCCAGAAATTTTGCATTGAGAAAGTTGGAAAAGAGAACTGGCTGCCAAGGAGTCACACTTGGTAAGTTGGTATGCAGACCATGCAGGTCATTTCATATTTATCTGAGTTTCATGTTTTGAGCACTACATACCACAGATATGCTCTGGTTAATTACATTTTATTAGCTTTTTATCCCCCACTTCAATTTCATGTGGCTCCATACACTGTACTAAAACAGTACTTCTGCTTTTTCAGCTTTAATCGATTGGATTTGCCTCCTTACAAAAGCTATGAACAGTTGAAAGACAAACTGTTGTTTGCCATTGAAGAAACAGAAGGCTTTGGACAGGAGTAACATCGTCCTATGACTTTGCATGGTGCTGCCACAGTCCGGGGTGGAGGACTTCGGCATATCTTGGCCTGTATTTCTCTGGGGCATATGATTTGCCCTGGGTTCCCTTCCTGCAGTGCTCCCTCTAACCTGCTGTGCTCCCCCTTCCTGTATTTGCTCTTCCTTTGTGGTAGCTGGTGGGTGGTTCCCAGTGTGCAGTAGAGCCTTTCTCAAACAGATAAATGCAAACTGCAACAAAGTGTGAAATTATTATATTTATATATGTTTGTTGTATTGGAAGCAGTGCCTGAAACCTTTCATTTTCCACTAGGGGAGGAAGAAGCACTTTATATATCTGTTGATTGAAAGGTTTAGCATGAAATTCAGTTCAATACAACACATTACAAAAAAAAAAAACAGTCCACAATAATGTTTATCTCTGTTTCCTTCAGATACCTATGTCAACCCTTAATTTACAGTTTTCTTGTTTCTGAGTAAGATAAATCATCAAAAATATGAGAATTGTATGTTTTCACATGTTGCTTGCAGCATGTCAAAGATTGGAAGCCAAGGTGGTCCCTTTTCAGTTGCTCTTATCAAATGTTTTTGCGGGCAGTAGAAAAACCAAAGCTGGAAGGCAGTGGGGCTGAACTGCTGCATTTCAGAGAGCTCTGCTGATGTAACCACATTGGCTTTTAATATGCCCGCAGTCGTGCTCCTGTCTGGTCAAGCTGCTCATCTCTCAGGTGCATCTTCGGCTGTTAGGGATACACTGGCACCAAAATGCTCCTGCTCCAAGATTCTCATGAATTCATCAGATTATTACATGTAATATAAATCGATGCAGAGTCTGCTTACATCGCTATAAATGTAGAATAAGCAGTTGCCGGTACCATGGCCCTAGTTTTATAGGGCTTTAATATAAAATTTTCACTATGCATCTTATTTTTGTATGTTGCTTGTTTGGGGAAAATTGTTTTGTGTAGAACACTGTGCTGACTCCTGTTCCAGGTTATTAATCTAAACTACTGTATTGATCAGAAGAACTGTTTTCAAGATTTTAAATCCATGAGCTGAACACTGCCTTTTTGCCATAGACTCGTGGCATTGTGGTGGCCTCAGAGCCTCTCTGAACTGTACACTGTGAACCTACCCGATCTGTTTGGTACTGGTTCACAAAACTGGTGGGTATGCTATTAGAACAACCAAAAAAAAAATTCAGATGACAAAGACAGTGTAGATACATGTGCTGCTCAGTAGGATGACAATTTGGAATGAAAAAATTAATGCAGATTGTTCATTTTTTCTTTAGTCTGCAGGTTATACACACTATCATGTGCATAAAATAGCTATTATTATATACCATATTTTCACTTAGGGTGTCTAATAGACCTGAGGACTAAGCTTCTGTTTGTCTTTTGACTTTTTTTCTAGAGTGTATTCTCAATAAATTTGCAAGAATTAGGTGGATGTGGCTCAGGTTGGACCCACATTTTATTTCATGTTCAGGACGACACAAGCACATTATCTACTGTATTCACTACATGGATTTTTTTTAATCTTGTCTAACAATATGAAACGACTAAACCTGTGGTTACTGATAAATATTACTGGAAGACTAGCAGATCATATATTGAGTCCATGACCCTAAATTGCATAATTGCCGGGCTGGATGGTTTGATTGTATAAACGTACTAACACTGGCCTTTGCAATATAATATCTTAAGTGACCAATAACTAGAGGTGAAGAGGTATTTTTGTATGTGAGCCTAATAATTCATACTACTAAAAATATTCCTCCAATCTCAATAGGCAACAGGTTTCTTTATACATAATTGTACTACTGAATCTTAATTCTTTCCATTTTAGCCTTGAGTAAATGAAAATATCTGAAGGTGTCAAATGCAATTTATTAACAAATGCACTTTAAATATAAAAAGGGTTATTTTCCTTTCTTTATTTGGGAACAAAACCAAAAATCTAAACCCCATGACTGTTTTAGACTTAATGCAAATTCCTTGTAAAGGGCCCTACTGACAACCTGGCAGTTCTGAAACCTATTTAATTTCCTCACATTGTTCAAACATGTTATTAAATAACATCAAATGTGAATTTAATCCTTATATGGTGGGAATATAGATTTCAGGGAAGGGGTATGTATGTGTGTTGTATTCAAGTAGGAACTTTTTTCAGTTTGAACCTGTTTGTTTCTTTTACAACTTCAATAGCACTAGCATTCGTAATCTCCATTTATTGAATTGATATCGTAAATTGTATACTTTTAAAAATGTTATTAAAATGATTTTGGTCATGGGGCAAAATTTTTTTTTTGAAGAATCTGCATATCTGTATAACAAGAGTTACTTTGAAGATTTTTAAAGTCATTTAGCAATTAAAGAAATAAACTGAGAAGAGTTTGAAATTGTGTACTTTCTTTTAAAACCTGCACTGGTTGCAGTTGTAATGTCCGTCCATCCATTCATTTTCTGTAACTGTTTGTCCTGTTCAGGGTCTTGGGGGGGTCCAAAGCCTGTCCCAGAGGCCACAGGTGCAAGGTAACAACCCAGGACGGGGTGCCAACCCATTGCAGGGCACATTTACACACCATTCACTTACACAAGCAATTTGGCAACTCCAAATTACCTCCGTATGTTGTTGGATTGTGGGAGGGGAACCGGAGGGAACCTCTTGACGACATGGGGAGAACATGCAAACTCCACACACATGGAGCCATGGATTGAGACCCAAACCCTGATCCCAGAGGACCACTGTGCCACCCCCCAGTTCTAATAGCAACCACATGATTAGTTTGACATTTTATTGATAGCGTTTCTATGCTGTAGAAGTGCTAAAGTAATGTCAATGTAAATGCTCATGTTTGATCCTAATCATCTGTGACTGAAGCTGTACAACGCTGTCCATTAACAGAAGTCAAAGTTAGTCATGGAATAATCAAAAATTGAAATATGTGGGTAAAATACTATATAAGACACCAAGGGTGACCAAGTGGAAGTGTGGTTCCCATTATCAGGTGTGTCAGAGGGAGCCATTGCCATGGCCTGGGGTTGCTTTTGTGGTAGAGCTGGTAATCTTTGAGAAGTCAGCCAATCCAATCTCCCATAGCTATCCTAGCATACCTGCCTGATATCCCATCAGGAAAAAAAACACCGACACTGGACAACTAGCTGCCAAATAAAAATTAAAGGTGTATGGGAACTAATTAGCTGGCCTGCCCCATTTTCAAACATCAATCCCACAAAATGTATGGGCTGACCTGGTCAGAAGAGGCTAAACACTGCAGAAACGGGGCAGCGGTGACATGCTAGGTGACTTCCTACTGAATATTAACCACTCTTGTGAAGTACCTCTCAAGGCAAGTGGTGGCGAATTTGAGGAATCCAAGATTTAAAGTATTAGATCAGAATCCTTCTGATTCGTATATTGCACCATTTCAGAAGTTATGTAGAATAAAAAGCTAGCTTCAACAAGTGAAAAAAACAGTACTGCACCTCAGAATTAAACATTTTACAGGTCAGAGCTAAGGGCTGATATCTTTGAATACAAGTAGGGTTTTTAAGAGTTGCAGTTTAAGCAGTTGTTACAGTAGTAAGTCCTACTGATGGCCTAATGGCTATGGATACACACTTATAATCGGAAGATTGCTGAATTAGCTACTCCCTGCTATGTCACGATGCAAAGGACACATTCTGTTGTGTGCTATGGTGTGTCAACAACTAACCCCTTTTGCTAGTCCACTCAAGACAATTTGCCAATTCATTGCCATTACATTTACAGACATAATTTTTTCTGACTTTTGTGCAGATTTTATACAAAAAAACAATAGTTCTTTCACAGTCATTGACAGCAAGAACAAGACATCTTTAGTTTTCTTCATGCCTGAAAGACTCACATCTGCCTCACAGTTGTTTATTTTATCTACATACTACCAATTTATGCAACGTAAATAGTCTATTGTAGTCAGTCTTGGAGAAAAAAACTAAATATGTTTCTTTAGGTTTTTACAGCAATACTATACATATTGTAGAATTCTGGATTCTTCCCACATGAGGTGCAGTGAGGTCAGGAATGCTTAATCTGCAGAAATCTACAACGGTAATAAAAGCACGACAATCTGAAGAAAATGTTAATTCTTCACCTTACCATGCTGCAAGGGGCCTTTTTAATAAATATTTAGACAAGGCTGAAGGTTTTCTTATGTGCAAAAAAATGAAAGCTGTAACGTTTTAATGTAAAACATACCACATAACACATAGGACATACCACAAGACCCATTCAGCTGATGTGGTAAATGGAGTGCTTCTGGAAAGCTTTAACAATGCAGTGCATCCCTGGTTATGCTGCTTCATGCTGAAGGAGCTGGAATGCACCTCACAACCGCTTTGGCATCATCTGCAGCACAGTCACTCTGGCTCAGTCCACAGTCTCTATAAACACAGGCATGGTCAGCATCGCTTTTGGGAGGTCCTCTGTGCTCCTTGTGCCGCCATCACGGCCTCCCTCTTCTGAGACACTCTTCTCTTCTTGTTCAATTGACAACACAGCCTGGCTGTCCTGGATCCTCGCATCCCCCACCTCCTCCTCTGGCATTGTCTCTTTTCGCACCTTCCCACTTATTGCTACCTCTACAGCCACCAAACCTTCCCGGCCATTCCCCACCACCCTGCATCCTTGTTTGGCCTGCCTGGTCCTGGGCACCCTCTTGTCTGGACCCCCCACTTCGTCTGTCCGGGCAGCAAGTGGGCACTTGTGGTCCTGGTAATACTTCTGCCGGGTAAAGCCCTTGTTGCAGGTGGGGCAGCGGAAGCGGTAGTTATCCGTGTGCGAGCGCTGGTGCTCCAGCATGTGTGCCCGACGACTGAAGGCTTTCTGGCAGAACTGGCACTTATAGGGCTTGATGCCTGGGGAAGAGATGCGAAAACGCTGAAGGTAAACACACATCACTGTTTTAAAAGGTAGTCTATCACTAATACATTCATTAAAAACAAGATATATACCAGAATGGGATAATATGTGAGCCTTCAGCTTGTCTGGTCTGTTAAACTCTTTGGTGCAGCCAACGTGTGTCCTGCATCGAGAAGTCATTATTGATCATGAATCACACATGACAACGAGAATGATTATGAGAAGATATTACTCACACTGACCTGAATGGACACTTATACTTTTTGAAGGGTTCATGGATGAGCATGTGTCTCTTCACCTTGTCCTTTCTGTTGAAGGTGGCATCACACAGGGAGCACTTGTATGGTTTTTCACCTATCGGGAGAATTAATGCGCAAGTATTAGAAAGAACTGTTGACAGACCAGCGGGGGTGGAAGTCAACCTTGTGACGCAGCCTGGACTCACCAGAGTGAATCCGAACATGGAGCTTGAGGTAGTGTTCAGTCTTGAAAAGCTTCTTACATATCTGACACCTGAACTTCCCACCAATGCCATGGGTAGGGAGGTGCCTTCTGAAGTACCGCTCACAGGGGAAAACCTGAAAACATGTAATCAGGAAAAACTTGTTGCCTGAACTGATCGATACAATTTCTTTATTCTCAGTGGTGTGAACCTACCTTCTGGCAGTGGGGACAAGGGAAGTTGTGTGATGCTGTTTGGAGATGCTGCTCCAAGGCTTCTTGTGTTGAATATTTGCTCTGGCACTTCATGCACCTGCAGGAGGTACGACAACAGTAAGCACTTATAAATACTTTAAAAACAGTTGTATGGAATGTGCTGCATCCACTGCGGCTGGTAGGCAACGTCGGGACATCACAATAACTGATTTGATCCTGTTTAGGCAGGTTTTTTTAAATAATTTTAATGCCTTTTTACCTCATAGTTCAATATAAAGAGATTGACGATTTTGGCACAACAGATAAGCAATTACAAAAGTGTTAATCGAAAACTTACAGTTGATACACGTCCATGTGGGGTAAGGATTTGATCAGATGGTTGGGAGGCTCAGGTGCAAATTGGTTTGTTTATTTCTTTATTTATTTTCAATGGAAAAGTTCTTAGGGATGGACAACAGTGTCAAACACCTCATCAATGACTTCTCTAAGAAATTTGATAAACATCAGTACAACTGTACTATATCTTTAGCTCTTTTATTAGTGTTACACCCCTTTGAAGTCTACATCGGCTCTAACACACTGCCTATAGTGGTGCTAACTGACCACAACCCTACTGTTTTCCTGTCATGGATGCAGAACCACAACCAACATCTGATGCGTTGGTCATTGATAGCACAAAATTATAATACTGAGATCCCTTATAAGAAGGGTTGTGAGAACATTTTATGAGATGCTTTGTCCTGCTCGTCAGAATGTCTTGACTAACTTATTTAGCTCATGAGTTCGTTCTTGTGGGTGGGGGTGTTACACGCTGGAGTGGGCGGGGGGGGGGCACCATTTCCTCTGCTACAGGTAAACTGCGCCGATTACTCTGTAGGTTGCACCCACAGCTTCCGGGATAGGCTCCGGATGCCCAGCGACCTTCAGTAGGACAAGCAATTACAGGAAATAGATGGGTGGATGGAAGTGTTCTTAATCACACCCGTAGAGATTCAATGGGGTGGTCTCTGTTGAACCTTAAGTGCAGCTAGCAGTTCCTTTCCTTCTCTCCCTCCCTCACCTCATGGTCTCACTTCTTCTAATTAACCACCAGCTGTGGGCAACTAGGGATACCATGTGGCGATACCCAGCACTGAACTTAGCTTACTACAAGCTAGCATGCAGCCTGAAGAAGTCCCCCAAGCATGAGAGCTGGGGTTTCCTACCTGTAGAAAGTGGTCTCCTTGCGTGGACTCTGCTGGGGGCAGAAACTGTGTGAGTACTGGTGCACGCTCAAGTCAAAGAGTGAGGGGAAGACCTTGCTACACAGGTGGCAGCGATAGGTGAGCTGCTCCTGGTGCGTGCGGATGTGCTCCAGGAAAAGGTCCAGCTTCTGGAAAGTTAGTGAGCACGACTTCACCACGCATTTGTACACCTTGTGGGGGGTCAAAGGTAGAGAAAACTATTAATAACCAATGCCACATGCTTTGTCATCCGTCAAAGAAATGCTGGATCATCCAAGCTTACTTGTTCATCCTTGTGCTGAGTCATATGGGACTTGAGCTGGAAGTAGGTGTTGAACTTGCCCGCACAGAACTGACACTGGTAGGAGCTGTCGATCAGGATTATCTGCTTGCTTTTCCCCTTCCCACTCCGTTTGTCTGCTGACGCATCGAGGTTACCCTCAATCTCATCCAGTTCACCTGTAGCCAGCAGAGGGTTATTTGGGTTCATCAGGGACCCAATTCAGAGCCCTGGCAGTGGGGGTCAGTTTACCTGGATCGTCCTCTTCTCCCCCCGGGTCTTCTTCGGCACATAATGGCACCACCTTGACGGTAACAGGCAGTCGGGACACAGTGCTCACCATGCCCGACGGCCACACCTTGTGGGTCTGCATGTGCTTCTTCACGTTGGACTTCTGTGCAAAGGCACGGCCACACACAATGCACTGGAAGGGCTTCTCTCCCGTGTGACTGCAAAAGAAGACAGAACTCAGCTCCAAGGCAGGTTTCAGTACACATCTGAATGACATGGACATTCAAGCCACTAGGCCAACAATGACTTTTCCACTAAATGCTTAAACACTTTGGGAAGGGGGTTATCGAAGACAGTGTATCCCAACTCAGTCCTCGGGGAACCCCGGACAGTCCATGTTTTTGCTTCCTCTCAGCTCACAGCACACCTGTACCAGGTATTCAGTGTTCCTGATTGGCTGGAGGCTGGGAGGGAGCAAAAACGTGGACTGTCTGGGGTTCCCCGAAGACTGGGTTGGGATACACTGATCTAAGATAATTGCTCAGGATAGCTACATTTTTTTATATTTTACATATTTAACAGGTGTTTCTTTCCAAAACAATGTACAAATGAGGGAAATAGTACATTAAGTTAATAACCAGTATATAAATAATTACTTTAATAAATCATTTAAGGAACAAAAGTTGAGAATCCTATAGTTCTTGGAGACCAGGGCTGGTCCAAAAAAAAAAAAGAGAGACAGAGCAGTAAGTTGTGTGGACCTTTGTAGAGCCAGAGTGATTTTAGATGAAGAACATCCTCTTATCTCAGCTGCACTCGAACACGGGATTTTCTACCTGCGAATGTGCTGCTGGAGGTCAAAGTTTTTCATAAACGATTTCTCACAAAAATTGCACTTCAACTTCTGGGCTTTGCCTTTAGCTTGTCCTGCAATGGGAAAAACGGAAGAGCACTATTACTATAATTTTATTTATACATTTACAAACTAAAGGGTTGGCTGCTTACCATCCTGACTGTTGTCATGCTTGACACGTCTTGAATTCGCATCTTTGTCAAAGTCCCCCAGCTCAGTCATATTAGTGGTGATGCTGCAGGTCTTGGTCTTGGATCCTTGCTTGCCAGGACTGTATACAGGCGGGGTGCTGAATGCTTGGCTCTCCACACACTGACTGGGTACCTGTGGAAGGCAGGAGGAGGAAGATGATATGGATGCCCATACAAAACGACCCGATCCCCATCTAACCCTACATGCACGAAATGGAGACCTACCTGCACCTGCTGGAATGGCTGAAGGCCCAGTGCCTGGACCTCTGAGCTACCACTTCCAGTGATCGGCGGTAGCGAGTTATAAACCTGAACTACAGGACCGCCATTGCTTGATTGCACCTGGCTCTGGCTGGGTGGAAGCTGGTGTGGAGGATGCTGGTGTGGCTGCAAGTACGAGGCACCTGTGTTCATGCTCAGATTGCTCTGACCAGAAAAAACAAAATGGACTCACGCACACATCTAGACAGCAGGAAGGTGGCAATTCAATTAAAGAAACACTCCTATATTTATGCATTTGTCTCTGAACCTACCAATAACTCCCATTCACAAGCTTAACCGCAATCGTTGCTTTATTTCAGTATGTTACAGTTAATTAATCAGAACAATTTTTGTTTGTTTTTTTTTTTAATGATGAAAAGCATACAATTAGCTGTAGACACACTATGAGGCTTGGCCCTTGCAGCCAGTGCTCCTGACTGGCACTGCACTGTGGAGGGCTGATGCCTTCCCTCGCTTACCTGAATGGGGGGCTGCATGGCAGCCATAGACTGGTCCATTGAAGTGAAGGCCGATATGGCCGACATCAGCACGTCATCACTAACCAGGATATTCCCTTGAACCAGCGTGTGAGTAAGGGGAGACTGAGGCACGGTGATGTATGTGGACACCTGCAACACATACAGACAATACGGGCACCTATAACTTATCTTTAAACTCCATCTATTCATTTCCAATAGTCGCTGTACTAAGGAAGCACAGGGCAGGAAGCAGAGAACACCGTTGACAGGATGTCAGTCCATTACAGGAAACATACTCTCACACACACACACACACTAAAGATGTCACTGTAAGTTATATTAATATGAGTAATCTGATTTATTTGATGAGAAATCGGGTAATGATTTGTATAATACATATAGCAATGGATGTGAGGGAGGAACCAACCCTGGATTGGGCGAAAGCCCATCGCAAGGTGCAGGCTCACTCACACAGACATATGGTCAATGTGGGCAGTCTAGTTCACTAAATTGCATGTTTTTGGACTGTGGGAGGAAACAAAAGCATCCAGCAAAAGCCCACAGGCACACAAGGAGAACATGAGAACTGCACACACAAAGCAGCAGTATGCGACAACGGCACTACCATTTCGATACAGTGCCACCCTCAATACTAGGCCTGTGCAATGTCAGAAGTTAATATCAAAATCACATAATATGCACGTGCAACTGTCACACCAGAAGAACCACGACAGTCAGCTGGCTTAAGACAATAAGTTACTCTAAAACATTTTTACTCTGTCATACCAAACAAAACTTAGTAAGCTCTTCAATTTTAATGATCTTGTATATGTTGTTTAAAAAAAACCAATGTAGTAAAAAAATATTGGGACACCTGGCCATTACACCTACGGGAACTTTTATGACATCCCATTCTAAATCCATGGGCATCAATATGGAGTTGGTCCCCCCTTTGCAGCTATAACAGATGTCACTCTTCTTGGAAGGCTTTCCACAAGATTTTGAGTGTGTCTGTGGGAATTTTTGCCCATTCATATAGAAGAGCATTTGTAAGGTCAGGCACTGATGTTGGACGTGAAGGCCTGGCTCACAATCTCTGTTCTAGTTCATCTCAAAGGTGTTTGATGGGGTTGAGGTCAGGATTATGCGAGTCAGTGTGGGCCAGTTAAGCACTGGGGCACAGTCATGCTGGAACAGAAAAGGGTCTTCCCCAAACTCTTCCTATGAAACTGGAAGCATAGAATTGTTCAATATATCTTGGTATGCTGAAGCATTAAAAGTTCCCTTCAGTGGAACTAAGGGGCCTAGCCCAACCCCTTTTAAACAGCCTCATACCATTATCCCTCCTCCACCAAACTTTACAGTTGGCACAATGCAGTCAGACATGTAATGTTCTCCTGGCATCTGTCAAACCCAGACTCATCCATCAGAGTGCCAGACAGAGAAGCGTGATTCATCAGTCCACGGAACAGCAGAGGCCACTGCTCCACTGCCCAGTGGCCGCGTGCTTTACACCACTCCATCTGACGCTTGGCATTGCGCTTGATATGAGGCTTGCATGCAGCTGCTCAGCCATGGAAGCCCATTCCATGAAGCTCCTGGTGCACAGTTTTTATGCTGAGGTAAATGCCAGAGGACGTCTGTAACACTGCGGTTGCCAAGATAACAGAACATTGGTGACTTTCTCACACTAATGCGCCTCAGCACTCAGTGACCCCGCTCTGTTACTTCACATGATCTGCCACTTTATGGCTGTTTCTGTTGTTCCTAAATGCTTCCACTTTGCAGTAATACCACTTACAGTTTTGTCAATATAGTGTACATAGATACACACAGACACACACATACGCCAGAACATTGTGATCACCCCCATCTGTATGGTTGACTATCTAGTAAAAATGGTGCGCGTCAAGGTCTGGGATATACTACATGGTCAGCTAACCTTTAGTACTTGTATTAAAAATGCTTAAAGTGGAAGAAAGAAGAAATTAGCAGGGACAGAGATCTGAGTGACTTTGACAAGGTCCAAATCATTATGGCCAGATGATGGGTCAGAGCATCTCCAAAATGACATGGTGAGTAACTGCTCAGAATGATCCGAGGAGGGAAACACCATGAACCACTGAAAGGGCAGCCAGGGTTTGTCAGTGCTGGATGTGAATAAATGATATCACATCTGGTACAAACCAAGAGAAGGGCTACTGTGGCACAAATGGTAGATAATGTAGATGGTTATCACAGGAATAATGTGTCATGACACACAGGGCATCAAACTCTGTTGCATATAGTTTTAATAATAATGGTTATTGATTAATATTATATGGTTATCAATCATATTATGAAACCAGATTCAGCAAAGCGATGAGGTCATCTTGAGATCCTGGAATCATTAAAACTATATTAAATAAAATTATTTAAGTCATAGCTTATAGTCTGTGGATGTCTTCTTCTAGGATGTTCTTGCCTGCTGCTAAGTATACATAGATTTTTCAACATGTATAAAGATATCAGCTGTATTATAACCCCCAACATGGGACTATGCTCACCTGTTTGTTTGTAGGAGTCTGTGGCACTGAGCTGATGGAGGGCACAGGGGTGTAGGCATTACTGGAAGCCAGGGAGACCGTGGCCAGGGATGGTGTGTTGGTCTGGCACTGCTCACGCTTGTGAGTCATAAAGGCAGGGAGGGAGTTGAACTGCTTCTTGCACTTCCCACACAGAAAGATGTCTTCGTCATCTGAGAAGAAATCAAACCAGTTCAATATAGTAGGGCAGCAGGTCTGAAATCTGTGCGAAGAACCACACGCCGAATCACAGGGGTACCCACCCATTGACTGTATGGCAGCTGTGCCAGAAACACTGTGGTTGTTGGGGTCTGAAACACCTCCCTGACCGTCCAAAAGTGACTGAACAGCCAGGACTGTCTGGTTGTCCATGCCTGTGGATAAACACCATTTATTTTCGAAACTGCGATTAGGTACCTTTCTCAACAGTACCTTCTGACATATGAACTGACAACCTTAACCACAACACAACTTCTGCATCTAAAACATGATAAGCATTTAATATTACTTCAAGATCCATTGTTTCCACTTCAAAACTAGAAGGCAGCAAAGTGAGGCTTCCAGCAAATGACAGAAAAAAAGAGTGCAGGGGAACCACCGGCTGTTTCAATCCAGCTGCACGCTCTTCCATTCAAGCCAAAGACAACCAAGGATATTTCTGTCCACGCTAGTGCACAATTCTTACTTTGTTTTCAATGTTGATGTTAATGTTACCGTAGTAGAATAATTTCAAGTGCTAAACACGATTATTCTGAGGATCTAAATGATCATTAATTACATCCAAATTATATGGTTACTATCAAACGCAAGCAACTTCTGCGAAGACCACGGAAGCACCACCTAAGTGGTTAAAGTAATCCAAAGAGCCGCAGCATTTCTGTCAATAGCAAGCTTTATGAAGTGCTCTCCATAGACTAGACACCATATATAGTTGATCGCGGTGACCCAAGGCTTAACGCCACACAGGGAGACGATGCACCGCTTTAGTTCACCAATTCCAATAACATGCCTGTCTCCTTTCTGCCATTTTCCGGCGCACTTCCAGCGGTTGTTGTTCCCCCCTTCTCCTTTGAAAAAAAAAAATCACACGAGCAGTCTAGATGTATTGATAAACAACTCAAACACACCGAACAAGGCCCACTTAGATCACTGGAAACCTCCAGGAAAACAGACGATTTTTTCCTTGTCATCTCCCCGATATTTCGAAACTCTAGTTCATGTACTTTCAGTATAAATTTCTCACGTCTGTGCATTTTTTTCGCCGCCTGGAGACACTTGCATTGCAGAGCAAAATGTATAATAATAACATTTCCAGTGTATGACCAAGAAGAAGTAATAATTTATAAAAATACGATTTGGAATTACCTTCAAGCGCTTCAAAGATAGCCTGCGCCATCTTGTTGTTCCCAGTATATGAATTCAGCATGCTGGGAAATACAGAAGTGCGGTGCACGATATTCGCCGAAAGAGTGCGCACAATGATCACTGATGGCTAAAACTTCTTCCAACCGCTTCTCTGGTGGGCTATACAGGGGTAGGCAATCCATCCTAGGAGACTCACACTATGGGTAAGTTAGAGAGGTCAATTCGCCTAAAAGCATAAACTATGTATGCGTGTGTGTATGTATATATGTATGTATGTATGTGTGTGTGTGTGTATATATTTGAGTAAGCAGATCATTTGTATATATTTATTTGAAATATATATGTATATAGTTTAATAGGTGTAAGTACATAAGATTGCAAAATTTAAGTTATCATCAATTTATTATGCAAATTAGCTGTTGACGTAATTATTGACTTACAAGACGAGAGCTTCATGTAGCATATTTAGGGTATGATTGAGTTGGGTATTAGGAACCTTTCCAAAGTAGCAATGTTTCCAGTACGCTGAGATATTTTAACTGCTCCTCTTTTTTTAACATATGGTGTTACATTGAAAAGGATCCCCCTCTGTAATATTTAACTATGTCAACCTCTGGCATTTTTAAAACTTTACTGTATACAATGAACACATTGCTAAAACAAGAAAAGTACAAGGCGGTTCTCGCCGTTGTTAAAGGATTCCGAAATGGTGCCGTGTGAGTTTTGCTGTTATCATACAGCCAACAACATTTCAAAACATCGAATTTTCATTAGCGAGCTAAGTAGTTTTTACTTAAGCCTTATACTGATAGACCCGGTCGTGCTAATAACACAAACATATCCGCAGGAATTGACATAATTAGTATGGTATAAAGGTGATATATGTCCGGCGGTTTTATTTTATGCGTATTTGCGCTGTTGTGACAATTATACCTCAAATGCGTACCAATTGTATCAGTCCCCGCGTATACGTTAGTCCAATGCTATTTGAAATTGTGAAATGCATTAAATGCAACTTGTATAGCTAATGAAATTAAATGTGTTCGTTATTTTTAATTAAACGAGTTAATGTAACTACCTGCTAACCGACGATATTTAATTCCATTTGAGATTGGTGGCTTTAGTCAAGTCAATATTCGTTTGCTCATTATTTTGGTAGTGAAATGCAGCACTTTTTTCATTACCGTCTCCGAAATACCTGCGGTCATTTGAGCAAAACAGACTTATTACGTATGATTGTATTGCATTTCGACTTAGGTATGGAGCAAAAATCCGAGCCCCACACGCCCTCGTCATGACGTTCCTGTTTAAAAGTGGAAGGTAAAACAATGCCCCTATGCTGGTAGATATTTATGTTACATTTTTACTTGGTGTAAGAGACATCTGCATTACGATAAAGCGAGCTGGTGCCTAACAATGACGTTCACAGACTTATCTCGTTTTCTTCATTACATAATCGAATAGCCTTAAAGACAAATTGAAAGCCATTGCTCAAGCGACGTACACCCACTCGCGGAACCTCGCCTACTTTGTGTTCACCTACAAGGGACTACAAGTGTTACAGGAGAGAATTCAAGGGAAAAGACTGCAGTCACAATCCTTCCTTGCAGCTTGCCTTGGTGGCTGGCTGGTTTTTGGGGACAACGATCACATAAACAGTCAGGTGGGTAACGGGCAAACATATTACGAAATTGGGAGTATGTTTATTGTTAGAGATTAACAAATTATGTGATTGTTGCCTGTTTTCATTTTTCCACAGATAAATATGTACCTCCTGTCTAGGATTCTGTTTGCCTTATCTCGCCTTGCTGTGGAAAAGGGCTATATTCCCCAGCCCAAAAGAGACCCTTTTCCGCTGTTTGCTGCTTTGGTATGGGGCATTGTACTGTGGCTCTTTGAGTACCATCCCCACACTCTGCAGCCATCACTTCAGTCCTCAATGAACTACCTTTATCATGACAGCAATGAATGGGAAAGCATCTCAGACTTCCTAATCTACAACAAAATGCCTGCTCCGTCCAGTCAATAACCAGGTTAACTTGCGCCTGTACTACATGCTGTGAGAGCACACATCAGATATTGAAAGCATGTTGTAGAAGAGTGACCTCTTTAATATACATTGTTTTATGCTACCCACACTTTCTGTTAAGCATATCTAAAACAATATATTGTGCAAACACAAAGAATCTGGAAGGGACTACGGTCATGTATGTCTGTTTATTTCATGTCAATGTGCATTCCCTTTGTTTATATCATGAGTTTTTAATTTTAGAAATCATATCCTGGAAAATGAATGGATGGGTGTATGATAGAAGTATCACCCTATTTGGGCATGGGTTTCCTCTTGTAGACTGAAAAGGTGCAACTGGGGTGAAATGGAGACATTAAATTTATATTAGAATGTGTGCACAGACTACTGTTATTGAACTTAATGAAAATTATATTTTTATTATTGAAAATGGTTCACCCCTTGTCACATCTTTTAAAATTGATTTCTGGGAAATGGTGAATAATCTTATGGATTTTTATTTATCCTAAATACCACTACAAACATATACCTTTATTGATTCAGAGAAATCCAGAAAATATATTGCTCCTTGTTGATGAAAAGTGATGCACATTGGATCATTTCATAATCCCACCTGTGTGGATGAATTGGGTATATATACTGTCTAAAGTGGAGGCTAATACAAGTAATTGAACTGTAGTTTTGAATCATAGAAGTATATAGTGATTAATGAAACGTGTTGCCTTTCATTAATGTATAAAATAGTTATTGCGAAAAGTAGCTACTGTGACAACTGTGAAATTGTTATACCTCTAATTCAACATTTTTTCCTAACTGTTTAATTTCTCTAGATATTAAAACTGCTAAATTGAGTCGTTGCCTTTTGGTCTTTGCTATAGTGCATCAGTGAGCCAAAATGTCTAACTAGATCTGCTTAATACCTTTTTCAGTCAATACAGCTGACTGGGACATCTGTTCCTCTATCATCACGGTATTTCAATATGCAAGACATTTGTACGCAGTCGTGGTTTAAAATCAATGAAGGTAAAATCATTAGGTTCTGCTGCATTAAAAGTGTTTATGTATGTGTGTGTTGTAATTTTTAACACTAAATTGCCTAAATATTATAAATATAATATAATTATTAGGAATTCGCGTACACTGCATGTATGTTTGTGGATTAAAATTACATTTTATCCGTTTAACCAAATATGTATATGGCTTTAAAAGTATTTAGTAAATTCTTAATTATTGCTTAAGACCACTTGGCGTTTTAGGTATATTCCGCATTACTGGAACACACAATGGCACGTTCTTTTACAGTATATTTAGATTTTTACGTCGTATGGCTCCAATTTAACCGTCCGAAGAAAATCAGTAAATGACCACAAATGCTAGTATCTTTGTGAAAGCTAAATAAATGAAAGCGCATATTGCGTATCTTTGAATTGATATTCTAGACCGAACATACTGTAGTCGTCCATTGTCCGCCAGATGGTCCTTTACAACACCGTAGCTAGTCTGGTGACACACCTCACTATAATAATACATCTCATCGAAGTTACTTTATTTAAGCGTGACACAAGGAACTCAGAATCCCAAGCTACATATAAATTTGGTGATTCAATGTAAATGACAGTATTTACAGAACAAGAATTTGTCTCGAGAGTACTGCCTGATTGGCATTAAATACGACCAATGAAATTCCATTCACATGTTAATTATTCGCCAGCAAGGTCTAGTATTCTGACCAATCGTTACACAGAGTTTTGACACGTGCAGAATTCGCGGCAAAAAAGATTTGGCGCGCAAACCCCAAGCCTTGTTCAGATCAGCTGGGACAATAATAACAACAGACTTGTTGGGGAAAGAAGCTTGTCTGGTTGAAGACTACAGCACAGATAGGATTGTATTTTGGTGTTTCTGGAGTTGCATTTTGGATATCATAAACAACAAGATTTGAAAAACGTCTTAAATCCAATTGTTTGTTTTGTGTTCTTCCTGGATGTGCTTCCGAAAGTTTGCGGGGGAGAATAGTGAACACTTTGATTACATTTTTCGGAGTTTGACAATTAGGTCGCCAGGCCCAATCTACAAATACGGTATGAAAGAGTCGAATATATATTAATTACTGGTTCCACACTGCTATTCTGTTTGTGTGGGTGAAACTCTACTATTGGGGATACAAGTTAAATTATCTTTGCTAAGAAGGTAAACCATGTACTTGTTGTTGGAATATATGTTTTTATGTATTCTAAACTGAAAATGCATCGCCGAACAAAGGAAAATTCTGCAACGAAAGTTTTACCAAAACTAACACGTACTTTTTGAAGAATATAAAATACAACCTCATCGAATAAAGAACGCAAGGAGCGTTTTAAAACTGAAAACTTCAGCTGGATTGTCTGATGGTCCGAAGTAAAGTAATTGCCCAGTAACTGTAAATTTCTAAATCGTTATATAATTCATATTTGTATTATTACTTCACGTCTTGCATATGCGTTTTATATCAACTTTTAAGGAGAATGCAGCTATATCTAACGCTGGCGTTAGCTTGAGGCTAATTGGGACTTAGCAGCTACGTTTTGTGGGAATTGGCTCACTGCTTTGTTTTACAAATACCAATATCAATTCAATCTACACAGCTTGCTGCCGCTAGGGATTTTGAGACTGTTGTGCGTACAGTTTTAAATATGACAAACGGGTCAATTTATAATACGAATTTGTCTCCAGTGTTTTTCGTTGTGTTGGTAAAACAAGCAGGAGCCTTCGCTGATTGCTAAGACACTTAAGGTTTAACTTTGCGCCAAAAGTAAAGTGACTGGAGCAGGCAAAAGCTGCTTGCAGCGTGTGCCATGTCAGAGACGCTGATCACGGGTCAGACCTCGGAGGATCTCTTGGCCGACTTCGAGTCTCTCCTGAGCTCAGGAAGTATTAACCTAACCGAGGATCACCAGATTGTCATTATCTCTACTCCGAACAATGTGGACATTCACACAGCAGCTTCTAGCAGAACTGCGGAGATACTTCTGTTCGCCACCCCGCAGGCTCCCCCGCCCGTGGAGGACGAGCGCAGACCGACACTGGGGCGACCTCCGGTACGTGGCCAAACAGCGATCTCGGTTCTCAGATCTGGGCGTGGTGTTTTTCTGAGCGTCTTCCTTTTGTTCTTTTCTGTGCGTCAGCTGATCTCTCTGAGCTGATACAAAGTTACATAAAAGACATTAATGAAACTATAATATTGAAATCATTTTATGGTTATGTTGTATTTTTAAAATATAATTAAGCAGTTCCAGTTTGAATTGAATATTGATGAATAGCAATGAGATGAAAGTCGAAACCTTCAACAAGGTTTTAATGGACTTATTTTTTAATGTACAGAATGTGAATGACCCCATTAATTTTAACTGCTGTAGGTGAAAAGGAAGCTTGATCTGGACAGTGACCACCAGTATGTGAGCAGTTCCCGTCCCACGCCAGTAAGTGGCGTGCCAGCATCTACACCTGCACCACCTAGAGGTACAGAACTTCAGACAGGAGGAAGCTCGGGTTTTCTGCCTGTTATTCTGATGGAGAGTGGTTGTAATGGTCTAAATCGGAATCTCACATCCATTGATATTAGATGGAAGTTTGGCAATTTGGTAAAGGTGTAAAACCTGGCTGGAGAGCCAAATTGTTTAAAATGTGTGTTTGAGTAGCATACTTGAAATATTGAAGTTGAATGTACCTTTAAGATTATACAGCTTTAACTTTTTCTTTTATAAGATTTAAGATTTAAATGTGTAGTATTGCTTTGTGATTCACCCTGCACATTTTTTGTTGTTGGGTTTGGGCAGATTATTCAAGCTTGAATTGACTTTTTGGGAAACCTTTTATTTTTCTTCCTGGTTGTGCATCTGGACATTCCAGTTTCCAAGTCCTCATCGGAGAAGTCCCGTTATGACACATCCCTGAACCTCACCACAAAACGGTTTCTAGACCTTCTGTCAAAGTCTTCTGATGGAGTGGTGGATCTCAACTGGGCGTCGCAGGTTCTTGAGGTGCAGAAGCGACGGATATACGACATCACAAATGTCCTGGAGGGTATACAGCTTATCTCCAAGAAGTCAAAAAACAATATCCAGTGGCTGTAAGTCTGAGTCGTATTACTGTATGTTGTATATAAAATATTCAGGGGGTAGACAAAATAATGGAACGACCACATTAAAAAAGTAACTTTTGAAATAAATCCCAATTACAAAGGTATCTTGTATTAGATCGAATGTCAGTATGTGTGACCTATAACAATTTTAATATTGCTTTCTCTGTGTGCATTGTCAAAACAATACGAGGCGACTGCCAGAGTTCCAAAAAGGCTTGTGCCCAGATTACAGGTGCATCAACCATAATCTCTGTGAAATTGTACCATAACAGCATATGCCAAAGACAAATGCCATAGGCAAAGAGGACCAGTGGCTGCAGGTTGAAGGACACTGATGGAATATGTGGACACCTCATGGAATGGTTGCTAAGCACCCCAGACCCACATCTTAAAGGACTACAAAAATGAATCTCTGTGAACCTCTGTGACTGTCTTAAAGCGATCCGTCCTGAGCTGTGAAAAATGTGAATGCGTGTGGGGTGCTATTAGGAAACCCCACGGTCAGTACACAGAGTTGTACGACCTAGTGAGAGGAGCATAGACACTAGTCTCCTGACTAATGGTGGAAAACTATGATCCATTGAGGCATCCTTCACTGTTTTTTTTTCTTATAGGTTTAATTATTGGGGGAAAGCAAATGATGAATACAACTACTTTTTATGGGTAGTTGTCGTGTGGCAGTCATCATGCCCCATTATTGCTGTGCAAGGTTGTGCAACAGCCAGGGAATAGGAAGGCGTCTTAGACAAGGTGCGCCCTATGGCACAAAAGCAGTTTCTTCACAATGTTCCCCTACACACTGCCAGATTCTGGAGTGAACACTAGGATGTAATAGAATTCTTTCCCTGGCTTCCCCAATAATTTCTTTGAACGTTTTATGGGTAAGTTTTGGGGTGCTTGGCGAAGTATTTGGGTGCCTATCCCTGGAAGAACTAGAAGCTTTCTTTGAAAAATGATTGAATATCTCACTATAGTTTGTACCAGGATGCACGTAAGTGGTACACAAGTATGCATTTGCCATATAAAGCGATATGAGCGGCAGGTTGTCATAACGGCACAAATGCGTACTTATTTTATTTGCCTTTGTTCTACTATGACAAGAAATGACCATGTATGTTAATCTTCATACTGTGAATGAAGTACAAATTAGCCATATGAAGGTTAAAATACAGTTATTTTATCATAGAACAACGCAGAACAACAGCTAGGCTTATGGAATACTATGATATTGCAGCCCAAACTATCATTGATCCACCCCTGTGCTGCACTCTGGGTATGCAGCAGGCCAGGTGGTCAGCCTCTTTGGGGTTTCTCCACACCGTACCTTTCCCAAATGTGGGAAAGATGGTGAAAGATGGACTCATCAGAGAACAATACATGTTTCACATCGTCCACAGCCCAAGATTTGCACTTCTAGCATCACTGAAACCGACGCTTGGCATTGGCACGAGTGATCGACGGTTTGACTATAGCAGCTCGACCATGAATATTGACCCCGTTCAGCTCTGGCCAAACAGTGTTGGTGGGAACAGGAGAGTCGCGGTGCACATTTAATTCTGCGAGTTGGGCAGCTGTCGTCGTGTTTTTTTGGATACAATCTAGGTTGGTACCTGGACATCCTTTGCAGACCGCTGCTTCTTACATCCACAGGTACTCCTGTTGGACGTGGTCTGTCCTTAATGGTGGTATGCTGACATTACCCTGGATGTTCTGGCTCTCAGTACAACACAAACGCATGCTGTTCTGGTCACAGATGCGCCAAATGCACCAACAATTTGTCCTCTTTTGAACTCTGACATGTCTCCTATTATGTTGTGTGGATTGGAATATTTTATGTACAACTGTGCTGCTGTTCTGCTAATTCAGTCTTCATACTCTGCTCTTACTGATTGAATGTGCAATCAGTGAAGACTGGCCACCGGGCTGGGCATATATGGCCATGACAAAAAATGAAGAGACCACTCTATATTTTTAAACAAATCTGCATTTTTAAATCCTGGTTTAATTGTGGTTTTGCTGGCAGAAGGTTATGCTGAGCAGCAGGATGCTTTCAGGTTCAACGATTCTAAGCCAGCAGTACACAAGAACAATGTGAAGCAGGAGACACTGGGAATGACCAGAAACCAGCCTGATAAAGGGCAGAAGCAACTTTGTAATACCAGAGGTGACCATTAACTTATCCGACTGTTTCTCCTGAATCTAAGGATGACAACAAGTCGCCTTCAAAGGGAATGGGAAACATTAAGTGCAGGTGTGAAGTTCCCAGCTAGGACAGTTTGTATCAGGCTCCTAGAAGCAGGACTGAAGTCCCATAAAGCATTAATGAGAAACAAAAGAACCAGGCTGCACTTTGCAAAAATATATATATTATTTACAGACATAGCCATAAATTGAGAAATGAGTGAAACAAAAAAAAAGTACTGTGGTCTCTTCATTTTTTCCACAGCTGTATAGGCGTGAAACCACAAACACCAGTGTGTCAAGTGTTTGTTTCATTGTCCAACCCCTCCATATAAATAGCCAGATCATACAGGTCCTACTAATGATAGGGTTAATACAATGGGCCTGTTGCTTTTGTATTCACATGTTTGGGGATGGAAAGTGGCAGAAGAACGGATTGTGGTAGTTGGTTTGTATTTATGGTGCTTATATTTCAGGAACTTGTCTTCTTGCAGGGGCACCCGTTTGGATAGTGGGTTTGCAACCCAGCTGCGCAGCCTCCAGAAGGAGGTGTCGAGCCTGGGGGAGGCAGAGGAAGAACTGGATGAACTCATAGCTAAAAGCAACCTGCAGCTCAGGTTGCTTACAGAGGACCCCCAGAACAAAAAATATCCTTCAGAACTGACTTGTCTCATCTAGTTGGATGATTTAATAATGAAGAAGTTCAAGTTGCATCTTGTTGAAGGTGTCTCCTATCTAATTTTCAATCCATCTCCTTTGACCCATTTTGGATTAGTTTATGATGGTTAATTTCCTTTGACGAAGGTAATATTAGTTTAATCCATCCTGTTCTCATTGGCTTGTTTGTCCAACCAGGAAATTTAGCTGTAGGGGTTTATTTTCTGACTTAATAAAACTGTAGAATTTTTCTTAATGCCTGCCAAGCTTGCATATGTAATGTGCCAGGACTTGCGGAGTACAGTGGATCCCCCCGACCAAATAGTCATGGTGGTTCGTGCCCCGCCAGAGACTCAGATGCAGGTGTCTGACCCATCTGAGGTAAGGTGGAGTTGGGTGTGTTCAAGTGTGCTGTAATGAAAGAGTTCTGCTCCGGGTTTCACTTATCTTCTGTTTCTATTGATAGGGTTACCAGGTCTCTTTGAAAAGCTTGCGTGGACCAATCGACGTCTTCTTGTGTCCTGAGGACAGCTCAGAACCCTGTTGCCCCGTGGACTGTAGCCCAAGCAAATCAGTCACAGAGGTGCCATCCCAATCTGCATCAGGTAACCAGCACCTACCCCATGGAGGTCTTCCCCAAAAAGGGATGGCACCATCCCATCAGAGCTGTTCTCCACTGCAACTTGCCAGTGAAACTGGTGAGTCTTTAGCTTGTTTGTTTGTTTTTTCCTTTATCATTAAACATCTGATATTGTGCCAATGGGGAAGTCATGTATTGTTCCATTTTTCTTTCTGCAGATGCCCTCCTAGTGGAAGACTCGTTCCCCTGTCTGGGTGAGATGTCTGAATTTGGCCTTCTTCCCGACTATTCTTTGGACGGAAGTTCTGAGGACTTCTCCTCCCTGGCACTGGACAGCTTCATCAACTTGTCACCCCCGCAGGCACATGACTATCACTTTGGGATGGAGGATGGCGAGGGTATCAGTGAACTCTTTGACTGTGACTTTGGGGAGCTGGCGCCACTTGACTTCTGAGGATTCGCCAGCTGAGGGGGTGGTACCAGGAAGAAGCTATGGGACACACAGTAGTTAGGTTGTCGAATGCTTTGATATAAAGTGCATTGTTTTGGGTGGCTGCTTAATTAATTTATTTGTATTTTAAAGTATTCTGTTTTTTTGTTAGTAGAAGAACAGTGTGTTTCTTTGTGTGTGTTTGTAATTGTGCTTTTGTGTACAGTAAAGGAACAGGATAATAGCATGTTGATCATTACCTAGAGCGAATAAGGTAGAGAAGCACTTGTTTCAGTAAAATTATCCAAGTAAGTGATCTTGGAGGGCTTTGTGCCATAATCTCAGGAAGCGTGGGGGTCAGTCGGACCAACATTGTGTATTTATTAAGTTTAATAGTTGATTGGGTTTAAAAAGGTATAGTAGAGATGTAAGTGTAAATAATCTGATCTGGATTGGAATATTTCTCATATTTAAGCAAACTGGCCTAAGAGTGGACTTTCATCTTAAGGTAAGGGTGGTTTACGTATCATTTGTCAAAAAAAGCACAATTGCTGTATTGCAAGGTCAGATATTGCATGTGTGCACAGATATATAGATTTATGAACATTTTGCAATATTTAGTAGCCAAACTGCCAGGCAAAGAGGCAAATGAAAGTTCATTTTGCATTAGCTTTTGTTTTTATTTCGTAAACCTGCATCAGCAAATGCAGAATTTTAAGACCTTTCCTGCTCACATGTGTTAATCTGTGCTTTAGGCAGTTCATATAGTAATCAGTATGTGAAGAAGCTGTTCTATTTTTGGGTCCTCCCAGCTCACGCTAATGTGAGACTGGCAGTTCTGGTTGTGCAGCAGTTTCCAGCAACACAGAGTAAGAATTAAATTCAAGACTTTTTTTTTTCTTTCACAATATAGCATTCTTCATTAAACCTGTAACTTCAGTGTGACTGTGTGCGTATATATAGGTTAGTCAGTTGGCCTCTGCCTCTTTCTGTTACTTGGAGCAATAACTTCTGTTAACGTAAAGCTTCACATTTTCACATACCTGACTTGGTTTTATTTAAAAATGCATGTTATGCATTATAAGGTCAGTATAAATATGCTGAAGACATTTATGATGTGTGTTATGTCACTTCAGAGGGAAAATGCATCGCCCAGCCCTACATTAGTAACTTTCAGTCTACAGTCATTTTATTGGTTCATGTTAATGTGGTACATTTAACGTACCTCCTTGGTCCCTGCACATTATATTAGTTTGAAACTGACATAAAGGAAGCAGCAATTATCTGTGCTGATATTCTTTTAAGAAGAAATGCCATGAACAACACTGATAGCTTAGGACTGCTAGTTCTTTGCTTTCTAATGCTGTACACATGATGTTTTCTTTTAAACCACATTCCTAAATTCCTTATTCCACTTTTACTCTAAGTGCTTAATTTTTATACATTGAATGATGTGATTGTGATTTAATCACGCGTTTTAATTTATTGGTCAGATCCTAATCTTATTGTTGTACAGGAACTAGAATGTTCCGCTTTCATTTTCTTTCCAAATTGTCAGTAATAAATTTTATTTTTATTAAAAAAAAGATAAATGAATCCCACTCAAAAACATGTCTTCCTAAGCTGCCAATGGTGTGCTGTGTAAATATTTTATGATTGGACAGGGCTTCCATAGTGGCTCTCAACATGGTTCAAGCCTCCACTGCCAGGGAGCTTTTTGTTCTACACCAGCTACACATCTTAATATTAAGCCGTTCATTAGCCAGGTCAGACTTGTATGTGTGGACTGGCTGTGGAGTGTGAGGACATAGTTGAAAGCCACTGGGATACTGTGAAGGGAAACAAATTCTTGACACCTTGGGTAAATGGCATGGGTGTTGTTTTCTCCTCCAGTCTTCATAATAAAACAGCCATTTTGTAAGTCTCTTCATGATTCTTTAATTTCTTTTGCTGTTCTTTCCTAATGGTGTAAACTGTGTTATTAAAACAATATTGTCCCAGCATCCAGCCAAATTTTTTGAACTGGAAAAACCATAACAAATGTAGAGGGACGAGTCATTTATTTAAGCATTGGAATGGCTCAATGGTTGCCTCCAGGGTTGAGGGATTTAATTTTCTCTCTGCTTTTTGTCTGTAGCATTTGTGTTCTTGTGCTGTGTGGGTTTTCTTCCTCAGCCCAATGATGCAGTTAGGTTACCTGGTGTCTATAAAGTTGTCTGCAGTGTGTGAGAGTGTGTGCGCTGTGATGGATGGCCTGGCGTCCTGATCTGGACTCCTGTGTTGAAGAATGGGGATCTCGGTATGCTTGGCCAAGTCATCTGCAGGATGGGCACAGTGAGCGCCACTGTAATAGGTAAGGTCTCATTCCAAGTATTTTCACTTGCCAAAAAACAGTTATGTTGAGGATTGTGACATACATGAGATTGCTACTTCCATTTGCTGTTGAAACTATGTCTGATTTGTGCATGGCATCTGAAGACTGTCTTGCACTTCTGAATAAAATGTGTTTTTCAACTGTCACTTACGTTGCCTATGAAGTCAATTAATTGAGGATGTATGACAGGCTTCCCCAGTTCTGACCCTGGAGGGCATGAATCCAGTACAGTTTGCAGATTTCCCTGCTCAAACTAACCTTAATCAGTTAATTCCTAGGTTTAGTAGGTGCTGCTTTATACACCAGCTGTGTTCTTCACTCAGTCATACAGTACCCCTTCTATCAGAGCTATGATCTGGAGAGCTTTGTTCTGCTGTACAAGCCCGGGTGAAAGTAAGTGGACACTAAAAGAAGACTGTTTCTACTGTTCCAGGGAATATCAGCAAGGGATTTGCCATGCTACTCTCACCGTACCTGACTTATATGTCATATATTTGTTACCCCCACAGATGACAGTGTAGCCCACATCCCATCCAAATATGTCAAAAATGACCTCGGCTTCCTCTACAGAATGTGGCATCCAGGTCTTGGGTGTTTGGTCAGGTAAAGGTGGAACTGCCGAAACCACCGAAGAGTGCAGTATGGCCAAGTATTAACCCACTGGGCTGGCATTAATTTCCCATGTTTTTTGAAAAACACATGAAAGTGAGATGTACTTGAATCATTTCCGAATTAGTCAGAAACGGAGCAACAACCTACGAAAAGGTTACCCCTGGTGTGTGGACCCAGTGAACTTGGGCAGAGTGGTATATGCGATGGTGAGCCTCAGAGGGACAACATTACATTACAGAAACGGGATACCTTAATCCTAATCATGTTATGTTTCAGTAACAGTAATTTCTTAATGCATTTTTCAGTGACTGGTAACAATGTTCCACAGCCCATTGTGACTGTGGATGATAGCAGTAGATTTTATATGTTTGACTTGTAACAACTGAGACACCCAGGAAAAGAGCTTGGTGGTAAAGTTTGTTCCCAGATTGGTCTGAACCATTTTAGACAACCCAGACTGCAGAGGTTTTATTCGCAGAAGAGGCACAACCCCAGGAAACCTACTAGCTAAAGACATGATGGTTAACAGGCGCTGCTTTCCTGGTTTCATTTTTGGCAGTGACACAGATTTAGTTTCAACCAACCAATTGAGTCTCTGTGACTGTGACTCTTTATAATCAACTTGCTGGTTGAAACAAAATCCTGGTCTGGATTTTTACATTCTGGACCTGTATTTTCTAGTTCTGCCATCATGGTAGCACCAGTATGCTTGGAGATTATGGAATGCCTTGAATGTCCCTAGCTGAATGTTTGTTCAACCAGTTTTTGGGATTGACACCACTTGGTGATTAATGGCATGTATCACATGTACGTGTAAGCACATGTACTCAGTGACTTTGAGGTAATTTAGAGGTAACCATTGGTTTCCAATATCACCACACTGATTTACTTTTCAACGGGTGTATCGCCGCGGAATCTCATGCTACATGCCTAACCTGCTGCAAGACCAATGCTTGGACCAATCAGTGATAAGTGGGTATAATACTATTATATTATAACAAATGGGCTTTCCCAAACTCTTGAAATGGCTCGTCCATTATGTATAGAAATACATCATCTGAAAAACAAGTGGTGTGCATTATCCCCCATAGCCCACTGCTTAAATCACACTTCACTGGACACGTCTCCCTCATATGATTATTTGTTCATATATTCAACCCTTTGCATGGTTTAACTATTAATAAACATGGATATCGCTCTCCTAAAATATGTCAACACCTTTGTCATCTTCCCTGGCCACATATCCACACTGTGTGTGATGGATGCGGTAATATTGAATGGGTTCTGAAGGATGACAAGTTAATTTAAAACTGAATAATGAAAATAAGAATCGGGCAGCATGGTGGTGCAGTGGTTAGCACTGTTGCCTCACACCTCTGGGACCTGGGTTCAAGTATGCACCAGGGTTCTGTGTGTGGAGTTTGCATGTTCTTCCCATCTTGTCATGTGCTTTCCTCTAGGTGCTCCAGTTTCTCACCCATAGTCCAAAAACATGCTCAGATTAATTGGAATGATCAAAAAACCTTTTGCCAATCCTAGGGAGACACCTAGTGGGTTTCAGAATGTATAGCAAGGCTTTGAACAATCTGAGAATTAAGATTGTATTTGCATTGAATGAATGTTGCAGGGTCTAATTGTGTTATACTAAATATATTCTTAAGAAATACTATGTGTTCCTTTATGTTTACTTATATTATTTTCTGTCATGTATTTACAATAAAATATTGTGATCTGCTATCTGGGCCGAACTCATTAATTGTTCTTCAATTGTTGCCAGTTAGGTATTGCAGTGGACTGAGTTGCCGAAAAAAAGGACATTTCTCTTCTGTTTGAGGAATGTGCTTGTCTGATGATGGGTCCTCTGACCTTGGAATTCTTTGTTGTTTCATACCTACAACCAGAGATACTTGTGTTAAATTTATGCATAATATTTGTCATTTAGTTAATTCTCTTGTAGATAGAAAAGGGATAAAATGGCTATACCTCTGAACCTCTACAGTGGTAGCTGCAGTGTGTATTGATGTCCACATCTCTGCTGACTGTTAGACTGACTGACACTGCCTTGGCCATCTCAGCCTTGGCCTTCTGCTTACTGCCTATGTACTTGTCTTACGCCATGCTCTTTACAACCTTCATACCTATAATAATATATAATATTATGTGGGTGCACGTTGGGTGGGTGAAACGGTGCAGGTTTCCTGTGATGAAAACAGTATTCCAGCTCTTATGGGATAAGATGGTAAAACAATGACTTGTCCATTTTGTGATATGTAAGACAGTAGCGGGAATGATGCAGATTAGGTCCTATAGATTGACAAAGGTCCTAAACCCTTCATCATCATCTATGGAGAATGGCTGAACATCTTTAATAATCTGCCACAGCATTGTTAAGGTTTTCCTGTCTGGACAATAGGATTATGAGAATATGCAAGAATTAAAGCCATTGTGTTTTTACTAAATCTTAAAAATACAATATGCAAAATTACTGTTGTGTTTACTTCTGGCAAATGATGGGTTATTTGCCTGATATTGTCATTGGTATGTACAGTCTTCTCAGGTGTCTCTACATTGAGGATGTTATTGTCATATTTGGAGTAATGTAAACGGCAAACCTGGCCTGTACACTAATGATAAAATAGTTTACATTTATTCATTTGACAGGTGCTTTTATCCAAAGCGTCTGACAACAAGGGAATGGAACCACAGCCTCCCGCAAGACAGGCAAGAAAATGACCAACCGGCAATGGGACTAATCATTCTAAAAACTATCATAGGTTAATGAAGATATTAAGGATGTTTATATAATGGTATATTGCCATATCAAGATTGTTACTGGGTGACATCGACTCCCAAAATGTTGACAAACACCTGCCAATCCTGGAGGCCCTTTCCATAATGAATCCAAAGGTGTTGTATGTAATGCAGACTGTATTACATACTGCAGTCCAATTGTAAAAATAAAATAACATGATGCCCAAAGATTTCCATCATGCTTGTCATGCTGTGGTATTTCGCTCTACCTGAAATGTAGCATTTGCTGTTGCACTATAGCTCTTTTTTTAGTAGACTTTCCAATCAAATGCCCTCCACACCTTTGAATTATTTTCCTTTAAATAAATACAACTTTAAAAAAAACCTGTGCACTAGAACAAAGTAACAACGAATATTAGCTGATTGCAATAAGTGGGAATTTAAAATAATACATGTTGGAATGGTCTGACTGAGAACTTGTGCCAGGTGTGGGATCCTGTGTTGCTTGTCCTGCTGCCGCTAGTGGTGGAGGTGCTGTTGTGGGTGGTGGAGGTCTAATGAGCCTGACACACTTTGAAATAACATACCCCAGAGTCTCGTGTTCTAAGATAAAATTGTTTATTATGCACACTTGTGGAAGCGTGTCTTTGCCTTCACCATACAGATGACAAGGGTAACAACATAAAAACAACAAGGCAATAAAAGCAGCATATCATGAATAAATACCTTTTGATGGGTTGGGTTTCCAAAGGCGAGCAATTTAAATCTGGGATATTTTCAGGTGACAGCTTCACCCTTCTGTTTTCCAGCAGCTTTTGCCCCAGTGAAGCTGCTGCTGGGTTTTGCATGTCAGCCTGTGAAGACACTTCATACTGCAGACTCCGAACCAATAGAATAACACTGGAATATAGAGAGAAGAAATAAATATTAGTATTTACCGTGGTATTGGTGTGGTCTTTAAAATATTGTTTACTAGTCAAAGGTTTTTGCACACACTGAGATTAATGTTACTAAACATTTACAAAACAATAACTCAATATTATTTGCAAACAAATAAAGTTACAGTGTGTTCACCATTTGAGTGTCTTTTTTAGCAAGAAATACAAGTTATATCCTTGATTCATCAAAGTAACCTCTTCTAGCAGTTCTAACAGCAGAGAAAATTCGAGGCACTCCTTCTTCAAGGGACATTAAATACTGCTCTGTTTGATGGGATGAAACAGTTAACTAGTGCATTTAAAGTTAAAGGGCAGCCTAGAATTTGACTATACCATCACCACACAACTAGTTAATAGGATGTCAATCATGCACTGTTACATACTCTTTCCATGTTATAAAGGAAACTTGTTTTATTTGACTGATATTTGATGTTTTCATTTATAATACTTCACACAAATTTCCAATGCTTACCAAGAATAAAAAATCTGCAGGTTATGAAATAAATGGACAAGTAGTAAAAACCTGTCATGTGCAAAAGCTTTTGACTGTTACTGTATACCCCAATCCTGGAATATGATATCTCACTGATAGCTCTGGGCAAAGGGGCGATTCCTGTCCTCAAACTGGCCAAAGCTGCTCCCACTGGCTCTCTCTTGTGATAAAGATGCTCTAGCATCAAATATGTGCTGTTCCATCAGGTCTCCACCTCCTGGAGCAGCTTCAGTTGTGGCATTCCAAGCTGCTCTTGCACACAAGCCAGCACCAGCTTGCTGTAGTGCTTGACTTGAAAAGCCCCACTATTTTCGTGGACTTGATTCTGATGTTAGCCAGGCCAAGGGTAATCTCCATTGCATCTTTTGTTATAAGGTTTGATGCGGGGGCAAAACATGGAATGTGTGTTATTTTCATTAAAGAGGTAGGCCAACTATATTTGCAGCACTGTCTGTCGCCATACATCTTATTTTGCTCTGGACGCCTCAGTCAGAAATGTACATTTGTTTGGCCTCTTTCAGGTTTCCTGATGCATGAAATTTTGCTACACCCACGCAGTATGCCCACCCTTGGGGCCAGGCATGAGTTGTCCCACTGGAGCCCCACATTGTGAGGCCCACACATTCCCCACATTTTGAGCCTGCTGGATGCTTCCATGTCGGCGGCCTGCAGTGACCCTACATGGACCTAATGCTGGCATTGTGGGAATATTGTGGGCACATTAGGCCCACTGTGTATACTGGGAAAACTGTGAGGGGACAGTGCTCCAGTGCCCCTGTGGGCATGCTCTGTGGGTCTTCAAAAAAGAACAAAATTACATTGGTCCTATACCTACAGTATCCCACAACATTAACATTAATGCACATAGAGAATAATTGCACTTGTTGAAAGCAGCAACAACAAACTAAGAGTAATATGTTTAAAATATTTACTTTATTTTGCAGCAAGGTTAAGTGAAAACATTGAAAATTAAATACAAAACTGAGTATGTGGAATGAATACCGAATAAAATGTTTTCCAGCAAGTTATACACCTCCCGGACACACGACTAAGGTTGAGAGTGTTTAGCATGTGAAGGTAGTGAGACTACAGTTACATTCTTGTAAGTACAAGGTAACATGACTAGCAATGTGGTAAGAGGAGAAAGGACCAGGAGAGGGTCTCTTTGCCCAAGAACAGCAGGACGTGTATTAAAACAGAGAAGAAACAAATTCTGGTGGCGAACATGACAAAAGTAGCCTGCTCACCCTCCGGGAAGAAGAAGAATAAAGTCTCAAGCACATCTGCCCTGAGAATTCTGACAGACTAAGCAACCACTACACCTCCCCACCCCCAGAATTCACAGTTGCAGAGAACACCAATTCTTAGGGAGTCTGATAACCTGTCCTGGCTTGCTCTCAGTGTCACCCACAGGAGCAGGCACAGACGGGACCATTGCCTATAAAGAAACTGGCTCAGTGACCCAGACGCATCCAACTCAATATGGGCTGGCTGCAAATGGTCCACGGAAACGTGGTAAGCTTCACCACCTATGTCCAAAACCTGTGCCCGGGCCGCAAAATGTGAAAAGGCCCATCATACAGGGAGTACAAAGGGTCGCAATGGACATCATGCCGAGTAAAAAAAAAAAAGGTATCTGTCAGCCTTTGGAAGAATGTTAGATTGCAGAAAACCAAGATGCGACATGGGTGTCAGAGCGGAAGCAGTCGCACTGCCTCGAAAAACCCAACATTGTTGTGTGGCTGGCCAAAGAACCAATGCATTGGGGAGAAAATCACCAGGCCCCCCAACGGCTGGCCGTAAACCAACTCAGCAGAGGAAGCCTGCATACTGGCTTTCAGAGCTGTCTGCAAACCAAGCAAAACCCAAGGCAATCTGTCAGACAAAGCAGTACCCTGAAGAGCAGCCTTCAGCGAGCAGCAAAAGTGCTCACACGACCCATCAGCATGCGGGTGATAAGCAGTCGTGTGGTGGAGGGTGATCCCTAACTCACGGGCAATCCCACCCCACGCCTCAGATGTAAATTGCGCCCCACAATCGGATGACAGGTCGACAGGCACGCCAAGATGGGAAACCCAGGCACCATCTGTCATTGCCATTGACACCAACTGCACTGCCTATGACCAGTGAGCGGTATGATCAGCGATGGTCAAAATGTGTGTGTACTCGTGGGATGCTAGCAACGGACTGACCAAATCCATGTGGACATGGTTAAATTGACCTTGAGGGACGGCAAAAGGTGCCAAAGCAGCTTTGTTATGCAGCTGAATCAGTTGACACGCAAGGCAAGAAGCGGTCCAGTTGCAGACATCTTTCTTAAACCTGTGCCAAACAAACTTTGCTGAAATTGGCTTCTGTGATGCCTGGCAGCTGTAATGGAAAAGACTGTGAGCAGCGTCAAACACACTGTGCCACCAGCTACAAATCACAATGAGCCATGCAGTCCCCATGTAGATATCACAAAGCAGTGAGGTGTTACTGAACAGTACATTCTGCTACTGCAGACTCATGTTAACACCCCTTGGATCTCGCTATAAGGGGCCTGGTCAGCTGCCATTAGGGCATAATCTATGCCAAGGTGGACAGAACCAACAATGGATGTCTCTCGTGAACTCAGAAATAAATGTCAGGTGACACTGTTGACTAGCAGACTGTAGTTCATCACAGCCACCAACATTTTGTGATCCACAAAAGTGTTAAACGGGCACCCTACCAACAGGGAACAGTGGAACACTGCCAAGTACAGACTAAGGAGCTCACAGTCGAAATTGCTGTAGTTGCATTCATTCGGGCACAGCGGGCAACTGAAAAAGGTCAGCAGCTGCCATACCCCTTTAACTAGCTGCTCATAGGCCATGCCCACAGCAAAATCTGAAGTGTCCACAATGACGACAATGGGAGCATCCAGCAAGGGGTGGGCCAGCAACGTAACATTCATCGAGGCCCATTTAACATTGCAGAATCCTTGACTCTGCAGTCCACTTGACCACTGTTTTGGATGAACCACCCTTAAGCACAGAGCACAGGGGAAATATGATGCAGGTAGCCCCGGGGAAAAACTCATAGTAAAAGAAACTTCTGAGATGATTTGACCGTGACTAGTTGCAGAAAATCCTGAATGGTGTTAACCTTCTCAGTGAGAGGTACCTTAGCCAAAAAAATCAAAAGAAGGGATACAAACTGGGAAATGCCCAGAAATGCCTAAAATGCTCATCCAAAGTAGTATTGGCAACTAAGATATTGTCTAAATATACAAACAGAAAAAGCATGTCCTGCACAACACTGTCCATCAAACACTGAAAAGTTTGAGCTGCGTCCTTCAGCCCAAAAGGCATCTTGAGAAATTCAAACAGACCAAAAACTGTGGTAATGACAGTGTTTCCATCAGCCGTACCCCCTACAGCTCAGAGCAGGTAATCCTTTTGATGTCAAGCAGGTTTATGCCTGGCCAGTCTTTCGATGGGAGACCAACTAGGAAAGCTGGCTTGCTTTTAGAAGAGGTGTTGGTGTAGCCAGGTGGGTGTTAGTGATGGTGGTTGAAGTGGCTCCCCATTGATTCTATGGAGCAATTTGGATCTCTTGAAAAGTGCTATATAATGTTAATTCATCCATTAGGAAAGTCCTGAGGATACACTGGGACCTGATTTCAGCCCCTAACAAGGTCCAATTTGGAAAACATGACAGTTCATCATTTGCGGTGAGGCATTGATTGCGCAGTCAGAAAATATAAGACAAATTGCACTATATATTGGTTTAAAATGAGACACAGCATTTTATGATCCTGTAATTAACAAAAATGAATGATCTTATTTGCAGTTTATGCATGGAATTAGTTACAATCATCAAGAACAATATTTACAAATGAGTCGAGTTCGGCAGTTTGATTTGGAGATCAAATAAATATTGCAGAGTTCACTAACACCACTGAATGCCTAGAAGGAACTCACATTGCTGTCAAGAAGATCATGTGGACAGGAAACTTTCACACAGCATCAATGTCCAGGTAGTGTGTGAACACTTTATTCATGGAATGGGCTTCCATGGTCATGCAACTGCATGCAAGCCTCACGTTGCCAAGCGTCGAATGGAGTGGTGTAAACCACGCCGCCACTGGACTCTGGAGCAGTGGAAATGTGACAAATCACGCTTCTCTATCTGGCAGTCTGATGGATGAGTCTGGGTTTGGCGGATGCCAGGAGAACGTTACCTGCGTGACTGCATTATGCCAACTGTAAAGTTTGGTGGAGGAGGGATAATGGTATAGGGTTATTTTTCAGGGGTTGGGCTAGGCCCCTTAGTTCAAGTGAAGAGAATTCTTAAGGCTTCAGCATACCAAGACATTTTGGACAATTCTCTAATTCCAACTTTGGGAACATTTTCTGTTCCAGCATGACTGTGCCCTTATGCACAAAGCAAGGTCTGTAAAGGCATGGTTGGGTGAGTTTGTTGTGAAAGAACTTGACTGGCTTGCACAGAGCCCTGAACTCAACCCCATCGAACACCTTCGGGATGAACTAGAATGGAGACTGCAAGCCAGGCCTTCATGTCCAACATCAGTCCATGACCTCACAACTGCTCTTCTGGATGAATGACCAAAAATTCCCACATACACACTCCAAAATCTTGGGGAAAGCCTTCATGGAAGAGTGGCACCGAAAAGTTATAGCTGCAAAGGGGGGACCAAATTCATGTTGATGCCTATGGATTTAGAATGGGATGTCATAAAAGTTCCCATAGGTGTAATAGCCAGGTGTCCCAATACTTTTGTCCATATTGTGTGTGTGTGTGGTCCAGGTATACCTTACTTTGTGGGGACCAAATGTCCCCACAACGTGATGAATACCCGTTTCTTTTTTTTTTACCTTATGGGGACCAGTTTCCTGGTCCCCATATGGGAAATCTCTATTTTATAAAAATCTGTGACTGCAATGAAAAAAACTAAAAATGCAAAAACTCTTGTATTTTGTTTGGTTACTTATAGTTATGGTTAGGGCTGGGTAGGGGTTAAGGTTGTCATAGTTAGCATTAGCATTTTTCCATAGAAACGAATGAGCGGTCGCCACAAAGATATGATTACACGACTGTGTGTGTGTGTGTGTGTGTGTGGTTTTCGCTGTGTTTGCATTGGTTTGCCACATACTCCAGCATACTCCTGCAATCTGCGAACCTGCAGTTTAAGTGAATTGTTGTGAGTGGATATTCTGTGTGGACTGGCATTCCATCCAGGGCATCCCCTAACTTGTGACTGACAATTGACTAGTATAGTCTCCAGTTTTACTCTGTTGCTGGATTTAGTAAATCATATGGAAAATGGATGGACAGATGGATGGAGGGATGAATGGATGGATGGACAGATGGATGGTTGGATGGATGAATGTATTGCTGCATCAGCACATTATCCACTACTCAAGCCCCACTGTGTATTTCCCGCTAACTTTATTCCCTGTAAGGAAACATGGCTCATTTTGAGCTTGGTGCTCATACTGCCAACAAGAAAAAGCCCCTAAAACTTATTTTTGGTGTGTCTCATTTTCCCAAATGTCTCTTTCAATAGATTGAATCCAATCCCCACAACTCCTGACAACCTGACCACTGTGAATGGGATTCTCCTGTAATTCTCCCCAGAGTCTGAGGAATCCTTTCACTGGTTCTGTCATTCATTGGTGTGCTTCTGCAGGGGCATCTGTGGATTATTTCCCTGCCATTGGCAGTTGTCCTCCAGCAGTTTTATGCTTGCAGGCTGCCTCTGTTACCCTAAACGGCACTGCACACCTGACTGATGAGCTATTGAGCCAGGACAGACAGGTGCCTGGTGACAAATTACCCTTTCCAGGATCTCACACAAAACCATTCAGCCCGCAGAAATGATAGATGTTAAATCTAATTCTAAATACCTCAAACTAAATTCCCACTGACAGATTCTGTGCTCAGTAACTGGGACACATCTGTTAGGTTCAGATAAAGGTGTACAGTAGCCTGGTCTTCCTGAGACCACCCTTGGAAACAATGGCAAAATTATTGAGTAATGATATCGTGGAGCAGAAGAGAGAAAGAAAACATGGCAGTTGTATAAACGGGGAGTTGGAATTCCGGCATACCCAATCACTGTTACTGAGGGTATGTTCAGAGTTGATCCAGCCCTGAATGAAGTTTGAAAACGGGGCTTAATGTTTCCTACTGATCCATCATGTTTAGAAATCAAATGGACACTCTAATACTTGGCGAGAATGGCCTCATCAACTTTTAGGAGTAATTCACATAATGTGTATGCCAGAATATACTTTGACCTCCTTTTAAGTTGAAGGTGGCTTTACAAACATTGAAATTAAAAGACAGATGATTGTGAACATATATTTATCCATGTTTGATGTTTTTTCCTCCTTTCTGCCACATTTGAGTGAATTTCAGAAGTAGAAATGGTACAGTTTTAAGTAATTTTCTGTTTTTAGATTCTATATTATACTGGACTCAGGAGCATTGGATTTTGAGTTGGTTGAAGAAGCCAAATTTATTTTAATTTACTTTTTGATATAAATTAGGTTATTGTAAGTACCAGGGCAAGGACTGTGAAATATAATTCTTTCTGATAGACAATACCATTTGTCCTCATTGTATGATCAAAATACAGAATTATGTCAAAGGTTTAACACCTTACTCTATCAGGAGAAAATAAATGTTTATGAGGCAAGATGAAGGCTCGATGCATCCAGTCACCAACAATCTGTCAGAATAATTTCAGTTAGGCAATAGGTTATATAAGCACATTTTTCATTATTAGACATTTCATATTTCGTATTCATAAGCTGATGTCACAATCAAGCCATATAGTGTTACTGAACTTCTTTTTTTGCAGGATGCAAAATCTGACCTCCATATTTCTAATTTATTGTGAATACTGAAGTTTGTGTCCTACTGTATCTCTTAAATGTGGATTACAAAAGAAGTCTGGGATGGGCTTCTTTTAGTTAGTCTTTTAGTTAATGTGTTTCAGATATTGAAGAATTTTCCAAAATGATACATCAAGAGATACCCACTGGTTAATAAACTCTGTGAATGCCTTGTTAGTATCACCTGGCCATAGATACCCTATCCTAAACAAATGTAGTTATAATAACACACTCCAAGGAATACAATCTAAAAAAACAAGTCATTTGCAGTTGCAGCCTTAAGCTGAAATGATTTAAATTAATTATCAACTATCACTCTACACTCACTTAATGATCAAAAGAAAATGCAAATTCATCCATTTTCTGTACCCACTTGTCCAATTCAGGATCACAGGGGTCCAGAGCATATCCCAGAAGCTCCAGGCTTCCTACCCAGGATGGCACACATACAGACACAGACAGACACACACACACACACAGAGACAGAGAGAGACACACACACACACACATCATTCACAGCTATGGACAATTTGGTAACTTCAATCCACTTGAGAATTTTTTTGGACTGTGGGGGGGGGACCAGAATACCTGGAGGATACCACATAATGACTTGAGGAGAACATGTAAAGGTCACGCACATGGAGCCAGGGCAGAGAGGGTCCCGGAGGTGTAAGTCAACAGTGCTAACCGCTGCATCAAAACGCCACCCCTTTTCGCAAATTTATTAAAAATAACTGAAACATTGACACAAATATTCAGACTGTTTGCCAGGACACTTGAAATTTAGCTCAGGTGAATCCCATATTTTTGGAGTCCAATTATGGTCAACTTCTTTGATTAGACATGATTTGGAAGGGCACACAACAGTTTGTACAATGGCCTCACTCTTCAGAATGTATGTCAGAGAATAAAATCAAGTCCTGTCCTGGTCCTGATGGTTAGCCCTTGCCTGGAGTGTACACTTTGGGAGGGGTACTGTCAGGACCTGCCTCATCAGCTGTCATATCCACGTTTGGCCAGCAGAGGTCACTGGCCATCCTGTAATTACCTAATTATGCCCAGCCTAATGTATCAACCATTCACACCTGTTTCTGCTTTGTTAGTCATTCTCTGTGTATATATGTGCCTGTCCTCCCCAAATCACTCATCATAGCTGTCTTTTATGTTAGTTCAGTTAGTGTATCAGTCTTGTCAGTACCTTATCTGTTATGTCTTAGGTTAGTCCTGGTCCTTCCTAGTCATCCCTTCTAATCTTTTGTTTGACCCCCTCCTGGTCCTTTGATTTCTGTTCTATGTATTTGTTTGGAATAATATAAGGGGCTGTACAAGCCATAATTCATTCTAGCACTCTCACATACATATATTCTCCTTTCACATATATACACTATATTGCCAAAAGTATTGGGACACACAGACATGAACTTTAATTGAGTGAATCGCTTTTATGTTGCGACTGCTTTATTTAACCCATGCAACAGATACAGACATACATTGATTTTTGTCTTTATTTTGAGATATGTTCGGAATATTTAAAATGTCTATACTGAATAGCTGCTGTATATTTACAAACAAGGAATGAAGCCCGCACATCGTTTTAATAAAACTGTTTGTTATATCTCACATATTGTTTTTATTTAAAACAGTACATTTAACACACTTAACAGAAAATATTGCTATTCTGCCTAAAAATGCCGATATGGTTTTTGGTCCAGCCCAGCCCTACGGAACATACAGAAGAGGAACATAACAGGATTACTGTGTCCACATGACTAACTCCATAACTGGGCCATTAACATCACATGCAAAAATTGTAATCAGGTTATTGCATGTAGCTAAAGAAAAAAAACATACATCGCTATTTGAATGTGCGTGCATTAACAACTTACATAGATGGAACCAGGCGTCTGAATGTTTCCAACAGTGCACCATTTCCTGGCCAAAAAGTGGCTGCATTGTACGTGTCCTGCCCAGAAGAGGCAAAAGATGTAATGAGTGGACATTCTTCCTAATCTGTTTTCCATCTTTGTATTGTGTTTCTCATTACTCAGCCAGATTTAACTCAGCACTAAATAAAACTACTCACCTACCCACAATCAAGACCTAGATAACTCATAATTTCCTCGAACTGGACCGTGACAAAACAGAGTTTATTTTAATCGACCCTACACCCGTCCTCAGTAAAGCTGCCTTGTTTCCACTCCTCATCGATGGCTCATCAATTCATCCCTCTTCCACTGTTTGCAGCCGTGTGTGGTTTTGTTAGCATCTTTGGGTTTTGAAAAGTGCTGTATAAATTATTATTATTACCAATGTATGAACTAGTGTACTTTGGAAGTTAGATTTTGGCACCTGGAATAGCAGTATAGTATGTATTCTTCGCAGAGCCCATTTGAACAGAATTCAGTAGAAAAGCATCCACTGCTGGTGAACAGGGACGGGGGAGTCAACATACCATCCGTCAGAGAAGATGACAGAGTTTCTGATTAAATCTCTGCCTAGTGATACTCACTCAGGTATGAAGCTGTAGTTTAATAAGGGAGAAGCTTATGGCAGGAGAGATGATAAAATAAATCGGACATACACATGTCAATTTCCAGTTAATCAGTGATTTCTCCACTCTTCCTTCGGCTGTTACATTTGCTGATTCAAGATAAAACTAAGAGACGAGAAGCATATATTTTAGACTTAAGCCAACCATCCATGCAAATATCATCCAACTGATTTTTCAGGTCAGGGTCGTGATGCATATTTAAGCCATATTATCTGACTTCATTCCACTATCAGCAGAAACTAGTCGATAAAACCTAATATTCTGAAAGCTTTTATTTTAAAACCCACCAGCAGGTCTGGCTTGTCAGCATGAGATATTTATAGATTGCACTCCACATGTTTAGGGTATTGAACAATTACACCTGTGATGACTCTGATGATACAGCAGTTAATGGTTAAACTCCAGCCACCTCCCAAATTCCCCTCACACGCGTGCCACATCCACCAGGTCGATTTGTTAAAATTGTTGATTGGTTGCCTGCGTGTGGCCTCTGTAATTGATTTTGTTTTTGGAATCTCTGCGGGCCACTGCTTCAAAGGAAAAAGACTCGCTTGTGCATGAGAATGAGGCTGGGCACAGATTCCAGGGCTGAGCAAATAACTGGGTAAGTTTCAAGTTTCATGTCCTGGACTTCCGCACTGCGTACTGCACTGCTAAAAAAAGCCTACAAGAGATCATATAATACATATATTTATATAATGAAATAGCTAGTTTTACTTACAATTTATAATTTTTCTCCTCAGCATCATGGATTTTTATTGCCCTCAAAAGACAACAATGATAGCTGCATTCAGGGATTAGTGCTATCCATCATCAGGATCTCTCTAGCAATTATTTTTGCTTCTGTTATCTTTCTATGGCATTTGTGTCCCTGTACTTTTCATTTAATTGACAGGCACCCTTTTCCTTCTGGACCAAGGTGCTAAGGAGCTTAGGCAAGTCAGAGAAATGGCTTGTGCAGCAGTTATAATCCTTATTTTTTTGGTGACCTTTGTTCTACTGGGTTCCTTAGAGCTGGGTGGAAGGCAGTGATAGAGCTGGGGGGGCGGCACCCCTCCCCACCAGAATTGGTTTGCTCCCCCAGCAGCTACCCCATTTTCATTTGCTCTTAGTAATGTTAATCATAGAACACAGACATTCTCTCAACTGGACACACACAAGGCAGCGATTATTTTAGTTCGCAGAGTATTAATGTAAAAGTACTGGAACTTATAGTCCCTGGCTGCATCTGTATAACATGGCATTACTATACATATATTTTACTACTAAATACAAATGTTCAGGCATGATAGTGTTGTATTTTCCAATCTAAACATTTGAAACATGAAATGCTAGTTTATAATAAAAGCTTCAGAAATATATTCCATCATGTTAACTGAAATTAGGTTTACATAATTAACCAGCTACAGTGATTAATGCCAATAAGTGCATCTAAGCTGAGCACATGCTCTCAGCCACAACGTTCAACAATAGTTCTAGTAATGATATATGTGTGTAATATGTCATAATAGAAAAATGTTTATTGCTTCATATTATATCTGTCATTTATTTGTGCTGCAAATCACACTCTTATACAGGCCACAGATACGAGCAGAAATTTTGCTTGAAGGCCCCGATTGACACTGCCAGATCTGCAGTTGTATGCACACTAGGTTTCGTGCATCCGTATACTGCGCAACATTTTACAGTGCTGCCAGATCTGCAGCTGTATTCACACTAGGTTTCGTGCATGTGTACACTGCGCAACATTTTACACTGCTGCCTGATCTTTACCGCACATGCTCCAACAGTTCACAAATTTCTGTTTACTTAAAAAAAATATTTTATACGGTAAATACATTATATTTTCTTACATGATTAATTGGAAATGAATTGAAAGGAAAAAAAAATGAAATATGTGTAAGTAACTTTTTGTATTTTGAGGAAATAGTTCAAAATGTAATCATGTGGTCATTTTCATTTCAGTGAATTTACAGAAAATGTGCTGTATTGTGATACGCATCATTATTGGGATATGAGATTTTGGTCAAAGCCCTATATGTGTTATTGAATTAAACTTACCAGCTAATGGCCACAAGATTCATATTTTACCACTTTTGTCAAGACATTATTAACATGCTAATCACAATTCACCAATCAACAAGCCTGATCACAAACATCCAAGGATCACATCTTGCCATTTCCAGAGCCACATTCCATAATGAATCAAAAGGTGTTGTATGTTGTATGTAGTACAAATGGTATAGCAACCAATCTGTTTGCGTTTTGGTAGAAAATCTTTGAGCTGGATTCCATGGGTGACCACTGTCATATTGTCTGTGTTTTTGATAACTTATGTGTGCTGTCTGATTGTAAAGTTTGAATTGGATTCAGATGTTACATGTTTGCAATGCTGGGTGTGAGTTTTTCAAATTCTGTGTGATGATTTGAGAAAATGGAAGTTGTTCCCGGAATTCTGTTTAAGCAATTGGGAAAAACTATAATACCAGGGGCAAATAAACAAGCCAAAAAATAAATAAATTCAGTATAAGGCAAGCGTGAAAGTCAATTAACAAAACATTAGTCTTTAGATGAAATAAAAGAGTTGTATGAATGGATGGTTTTAACAGCATTATTAGAAAGTGAGATACAGTCCATGTAATTAAGTCACAGCAAAATGCAGAAAAAGGGTTTCACACTATTTTAGTTACATTTATGTATATAGTATTCAGCAAAAAAGAACAGCATTCCACATTGAGCTTATATTGCGTGATTGTCAAGATAGTTTAGTGTATCAGGATAAATTGCTTTTTGAGAGTTACAGCTTCAGTCAAGAAGGAATAACATTCATCAGTAATTTATTAACTCCATATATTAGGGGCCAAACTGTCACTCAGGCACTGGAATTGGGAGGACATTCCCTGCAACTGCCCCCACCCCAAAAAACAGGCCTGTAACAAGAAACTTGACATTTACAGCATGCCTACTATATTAATATACAATAATTAATATATAATTATATTGTGAGCACAAGATAAACAAATACAATTTTTAGGATTTTTTAGGCACCCTCACTTTCACCATTTTAAACTAATCACAGACTTGCTAATCCTGTTCTCCCATAGCTTTGAAGAACTGAAGCAGTCAGATATCCATATCCACGATTAGACGATCCGGGAGTCCTCTGATCCTGGATGTTTTAATCCACATATCCATGTTTTAATTCAGATATCCATATCCACGATTAGACGATCCGGGAGTCCTCTGATCCTGGATGTTTTAATCCACACATCCATGTTTTAATTCAGATATTCATATCCACAATTAGACGATACGGGAGTCCTCTGATCCTGGATGTTTTAATCCACATACAAAGAACAGAGCAAAATAAATAGGAAATAGTCATTGACAAAGTTAGAAATAATCCATCCATCCATCCATTATCATAACTGCTTAATCCCCACTGGGGTCACGGGGGGCCTGGAGCAACGGGCACAGGCGGGAACCAACCTTGGGCGGGCGCCAACACACCGCGGGGCGCACACACCCACACAGCTAATCAGCCTACTGCACGCTTTTGGACTGTGGGAGGAAACCGGAGCCCCCAGCGAAAACCCATGCGAACACGGGGAGAGCTTGCGAACTCCACACAGAAAGGGACCTTCTTGCTGTGAGGCAGCAGTGCTAACCACTGTGCCATCGTGCTGCCCGTGAGAAATAATAATTTTTGAAATTAAAATTGTGTTCTTCAAACTTTGCTTTTGTCAAAGCAACAACAACCATGTAGACCTTGGGCATTCTAGATGTCAATTTGTTGAGGTAATCTGACGAGATTTCACCCCGTGCTTCCTGAAGCGTCTCCCACAAGTTGGACTGGCTTGATGGACACTTCTTACATACCATTCGGTCAAGCTGCTCCTATTACAGCTGAGTAACGTTGAGATCTGGTGACTGCTCTGGCCACTCCATTATACACAGAATACCAGCTGACTGCTTCTTCCCTAAATAGTTCCTGCATAGTTTGGAGCTGTGTTTGTGTCATTTTCCTGTTGTAGGACGAAACTGGCATGGTGTTGCAAAATTAAGTGATAACCTACAGTATCTTCTTCAAGATCCCTTTTACCCTGTACAAATGTCCCACTTTACCATCACCAAAGCAGCCCCAGACCATCACATTGCCTCCACAATGCTTGACAGATGTCATCAAGCACTCCTCCAGCGTCTTTTCATTTGACCCGTGTCTCACAAATGTTCTTCTTTCTAATCTGAACAACACAAATTTAAATTCGTCTATCCATAGCACTTTTTTTTTCCAATCTTCCTTTGTCCAGTGTCTGTGTTCATTTGCCCATCTCAGTCTTTTCTTTTTATTGGCTATTCTGAGATACGGCTTTTTCTTTGCAGTTCTGCCTCAAAGGCCAGCATCCCGGAGTTGCCTCTTCACTGTTGAGACTGGTCTTTTGTGGG
>JAODLD010000113.1:23506846-23518413 GCA_026781065.1 Mormyrops boulengeri | reverse complement strand
TCTAATGATCAATTAACCTTTGAAAATGATAAACTTGCATTAGCAAACACAACATTCCACTGGAACACAGGACTAATTGTTGCTGATAATGGGCCTCTGTACACCTGTGTAGATATTCCACTAAAAAAACAGCTGTTTCCAGCTAGTCATTTACAACATTAATAATGTCTACACTGTATTTCTGACCAATCTGGTGTTATCTTAATGGACGAACTCCGGGATGCTGGCCTTCTAGGCAGAAAACTTGTTTTTTGTTTTTCAAAGGCAAGGAAATTTCTGTGTAACCCCAAACTTTTGAACTGTTTATTGACAGTTTTTTTTACATTAAAAGCATTAAAAGAAAGTATACATGACAAAACTTTTCATGTAACTGCTGCCGGTTATTTACTTATATGTAGACCAATAAGTTTTGTCTTTCAGTTCAATCTTAGTGCTATTGCAAACAGTAGAGGTTACAGTGTTTTGCCAGTCACAAAAACATGTTTTAGCAAAGACCTCAACATGATACCAAGGTCCAGGGTTCTGGTGCACAATCCAGCCACAGTAGAAATGCATCTAATTAGATGTCTCTGCTGTTATTACCGCTATTAAATCTAAATCATTGTTTCAAGTAATGAATTTCAGACTTAATTAGATTCATTGCAAATCACAGAGGTGTCAAACGTGTAGCTCCTTGATTGATTCTCTCCTATTTTTCAGACACTTCCTAATTTAAATAACACAAATTCAGACACAAATGATTGCTAATGAGATGCCCTAGTAATGAATTTGCTTGGCAAGCATCCCAGCCACAACGCAGGGCGACTTTTACAATTAATCATGTCCTGAAAAGTAAGAGAAAGGTTCTTTTGCATTGAACAAAAGCTGAAGTCAAGCTTAAATACCTAAGGACATTGAAATTCTCTTAATTTCTGCTAATATCTCTTGTAGTAGTAGTAATAGTAGTAGAAGTAATAGTATTATAACAATTTCCCTTAACAAAATTATTATTAGCCCTTTGTATGTGTGTGTCATTTTATCCCAAAGGCTTTTGTTTCGGTAATCATACTTCATAAATATGGAAAATCCTTGGTGTGTAACTGTCAGGATGGCACACAGAACCACATTACACAGAGATGGGAGGAAGGGAGAGGCACCTTTTTCAGAAGGGGTCCCATAGATATGGCTGGAATAACACACAGACATCCAGTCTACTGTTTAACAATAAGGTGACTTTTTATTAGCATCCACTGTAGCTCCCATCGACGATAACAACATTCTACCCAGAATCCTCAGCTTGCCACCATCATCTCTTGCAGATGGAGATGGCTGTCAGGGCAACCATCAGCATGGTCTGCATACCCCTTCTTAGTGAGTGATAAATTGTATCAATGGAAAACCATGTCTATGACAGCTGTAATATGTACGTATGTATTAACATCTAATCATACATATTAGAAACACTAGAGAATTGGCCAGCCAGATGCAAGCATGTAGCATAATATATACCAAAAAATATATATAACACTTGCATGTTATTCTCAAATAAGGTATATACTCAAATAAGGTGCAAACAAGGAACCAATTACAACAATGGCAGAGTCCCTGGCAGTAGAACTGGCTGTGACGAAGGGAGTGTGAACAGTCATAAACTGGAATAAACTTCACAATAAGTGCAATGTGTGTGTGTAACAGTACATGTCTCTGTAGTGTACTTTTTGTGAAGGGAGTTGGGTTTTGATATTCTCTCTGAACAACGGTGTTGTGTCTGTGCCACTTTTGGTTCAGCGACGTTGTGCTGTGGTCCAGTGGGGGTTTGATAGCAGTAGTCAGTTTTTCTGTAGTAGTAGGGACATGGCTCTCAAGTGTCTGTAGGAGGTGGTGTCTGTTCCTCAGGTACATAGCATCTCCTGCCTGGATCTGCCAGCTGTTTAACTGCGGTGCTCTTCCTAGCATTGTTGCCCGCCTGTCATATCCTCTGGTTGTTTGCATCCTTACTATTTGTCTTGTTTGCATTGGACATAGTGGTCTAGCTGATCTATCATGGTGTGCCTTTCCTCTTTGTCTGGCTTGTGTTAGAGGCAGTCGAATCTGTCTTTCCACCTTGGGCATGTGCGTGACTTTGCTCATGAGGATTAGTGCCTTCGTGTTCTGAAAAAACAGGCATTGTGCTGGCAATGGCAGTCCCTCCTTTGGCATGTTACGAAGATTGAGGAGGTCTGCATATACATCTATGCCATCACAAGCAGAATGTGATTAGGAGTACTGAGGACTGCTGGTGACATGGAAAAAGTCCCATACATGAGGAACTTCTGGAGCACTTTACTTGAAGCCGGTCATGAATTGTCATGCTGCTCTATGGGTGGCAAAGTGGCATTTCAGCATCTTTAGCAGCATTGCACTGGCAATTTTGGGGAGTTGGTCTATTTCAAAACAGGCTGGGTAGACGTCAGGAGGACAACGTGGTCTTTTTCCTCTCATTCAATAATGTCCACCGCTTTGAGGGACCATGGCAAGTTGGGTACATCATGTAGGTGAAGGGACTATTTTCACTGATGCCGTCTGAGAACAGCAAACCTGGAGACCTCCCTTTCATATCCCAAACTCCAGCAAGGGGGTAGATTTGAACTGTTCAGAATATCTGGAGCAACAAAAACTGACCAGCTCACCCTCATTCCCTGTCCCAGTGAGGCCTACAGTGTCAAATATCTGAACGATCCACAGATGCAGCTTGGTCATACAACCATTTTCGTCTACTCCAGAGAAACCTAAACATAGACACTGTAAGTTTGTCACTTTTAACAGGGGTATTCTAAATTCAATAGAGCAGATGATGAAATCATTAGATTTTAAAATTTCCCTTTTTAGGCATCTTAACCAGAAAGCAGTGAGCTGGCTGGAGCATCGGAAAAGTGTGACATGTGGAGCTGAATGACAATGGATTTTTATCCATGAAGGCTCACAGTAATGAGTGCACAACGTGCTGCTCAACAGAACCTGAATATTATTTAAGATGCACACTACATATGTGTCTATACATGTGGGGTGTTGAGATGCACAGTGTAGCTTTGAGTCATTTTTGGGGAACATTTTTATATACTCCAAGGTTTCTGTGTGCAAATATGAGATCAGTTAAGCTCCCCTTGACAAGCTGTGATTTTTTTTTCCAAAAATAAGTAGTTTCTAGTAATTGTGTTGCACAGTACAACCTACATTTTCTAAGCAAAAAATGTCCCTTATCCAAGACCATTGCAGTGAGGTAGCAAGGGAAGTTGCAGGGACAGTATACTTGAGAGCATGTTAAGACCAAGGGAAATTTATGGTCCAATAACCGGGCACACAAGCAAGTCAGTTGAACATCCAGGAAATGTGCCAGCCCTAGATCCCACTGAGAGGGGAGGTATTTAAGGCCTGTACTTTTTTGTCTGTTTTGTATTCTTATATAAAATATATTTTCCACTGTTTTGGAGTGGCAAATATAACCAAATCCCACAGAGGCTGTACAGAAGTTCAAAGAGGCTTTTTTAAAAACACTCCACAGGAAAGCCATTAAGACTTACTATGGATCTCGGAGACGGTGCAGAAGAACGGGAGAGGGCAATTCTTTCAATAAGATGGCAGATGTTGAGTGAGCATGCCCCTTGACTTTCATTTCATTTGAATGAAATTTACTCTTGAGATGAGTCCTACTATAATTGTGTCGTCCGCAAACTTAATGGTGTTGTGGGTAGTGTGGGTCGGGTGCAGTCATGGGTATAAAGGGTATAGGGATGGGAACTCCGATGCTGAGTGTAAGTGTGGATGAGGTGTAGAGGCCTAATCTAACCATCTGACAGCAGTTAGTCATGAAGTCCCTGATTCAGTGACAGGTGGGTCGGGAAAGTCCTAGGTCTGAGAGTTTTGTGACCAGTCTGTCAGGATGACAGTATTAAAACCAGAGCTACGAAGTCTACGGAGAACATCCTCACACAGCTCTCCTGTTGCTCAAGGTGGGACAGTGCAGAGTGAAGTGCAGTGGTGATGGCATCTTCGGTAGACCTGTTTGCTCTCTCTACAAAGTCCTGTGGGTCCAAGGTGGCTGGGATATGCTGTTGGACCAGCCTCTCAAAGCACTTCATGATGATTGGGGTGAGTGCAACTGGATGGTAGTCATTGAGTCTACTGACAGAAGGTTTCTTTGGTAGTGACATTACTGTAGCAGACTTCAGGCATAGTGGGACGATGGACTTAGACAGCAATAAGTTGAAGATCTTTGTAAAGACCCCATAGAGCTATTCTGCACATTCTTTCAGCACCTGTCTTGTCCCTCCATTAGGGCCGACAGCCTTTCTTGCATTGACTGCACTGAGCACTTGCCTTACATCCTGCACTTGTACCATGGGAATGTGGTTGGTAGAGTCTGAAGTTTATGTTGTGACTGTCACTACTGCTTCCATCTCTGCTAATGAGGCACCTGCTCCAACAGTCGTGTGACTGATTGTGATTGGTGGTATGCCGGATGCCCTGCCACACCTGCTGTGGGTTGTTGTTGGCGAAGTGGTCCTCTATCTTCCTTTTGTAGGCTTCCTTAGCTTCCTTGATGGCTCTCTTCAGATTGGTTCTAGCAGCATTATAAAGGGCTCTGTTACCTGATTTGAAGGCTGTGTTGCGATCTTTGAGGAAAGTTCTCATTTCCTTTGTCATCCAGTGTTTCTGGTTGGTGTACATCCAGATGTTTGTCAATGGTAATGTTGTCAACACAGTTCTTATATAGCAGAGTACTGATGATGTGAACGCCTCCAAATCCTCATCCTCAAAAATGTCCCAATTAGTCCTTTCAAAGCAATCTTGCAGCTGTGCAAGATTGGAAGCTCCTTCAGGCCATATTTTGACAATCTTTGTGGTGGGTTGAGCTTTTCTTCTGAGGAGGGTGTATGCCAGGGTTAAGAGTATGTATAGGTAATGTGAATGGCCTAAGTGTGGTAGTAGTGTTAACCTAAAACTCTTGTTGTTGTCTAATGTAAAGGCTTTGTCTAATGCATAAAAAACATGGCCATGTTTATAATTCTTTATGAATGCATTATAATATGCTATGAATGTGTTCATAGATTATTACAGACTTGGCATTCATAGAAAGTGTTACCGGAATTGCAAGTTTATCTCTTATTCCCCACAAATGACAATTATCCAATGAATACTTACACACTTGACTTTCTTGGTTTTTCATACAGTACATCTAAGTACAAACAAGCAGTCAGATAAAAGTCTGATGAATTGTGGCATAATGGAAATACTTCTTTACAGTACTCCCTTCATTTCTGCGTCCTCCAGGGGTACATCTTGTTTGTTTGCTGATAGTGCACCACAGAATGACTCACTGGTGAACCCTGATGAAATGTGCAAATTGAATATCAGAGGGTTAACGAGATTTTTATAAAGTGTCAGTCTTGCCATTTAAAAATGAAGATGAGCTTGACACATTATAATTAAAATTAATCGACCTGTGAAATGAAGTCGTCTCTATAGGAATTGATATAAGCGGTAATAGGAAGGTTGGAGGGAAATAAATAAAATGATTGACAGAAATGACATAAGACATAGGGTGAATGAACACCCCCACTCCCTACCGCAGACTATTTCAGTTCCAGTTTTCTGCATTACATCGATGTGCTAAAGAAAACTGTCTCTTCAACAGTCTTCCTTCCAGAAACCCACAATTTTGATTTACTCTCAAGGCTAACTGGCCTCTGGATGAACTTGCTATGAAACCCAAAGACAAGTACCATATGGACACGACATGGAATACCTGGTAAACTGCACGTATGGATTTCCCAAATAAATTAACTTAAGCTTTGAACTTAAGCTTTGTTGGAACTGAGTTTAAGGAAACTGGAGCTCAGTCATTGCTTCACCTCAGAGATGCAGACTTTTAGTAAGGAAAGAGGAAAAGCTCTACTACAATGTGTACTGATAAAAATCTGTATATCATCAGCATAACAATGAAAGTTCAGACCATATTGCCTGATAAGGTTACAAGGTTACCGAGAAGAAGCATATAGATAATGAAAAGTAAAGGACCAAGGACAAAACCCTGTGGAATACATTGCCTGACTGTAGCATAGTCTGATTTGTGTATTTGAATCAAGACAAAGTAATGTCTATCAATGAGATACGACTGAAACCAGGACAGAACAGACCCAAAGATACCAATACTTGACAAATGAGAGAAAAATATTGTGGTGCACGGTGTCAAAAGCAGAGCTCAAGTCCTATACTGTGCAAGACCACAGTTGATGAGTTGAACAATTAGAGAGATAATGCTGGATATACACTGTTTAAGTAGGAAGGTAAGAGCAGGATGTAACATGCATGATGAAGAGTTTGAATTCATAATCAACTCCCTAACAGCAGACAGGGTAGCTGGAGTGAAGTTGTGGAAAGCACAGTCCGGTTGTGCACAAAGAGAATATAAAGACACAGTTTTGGTTTTAGAGTTAAGAAAGAAGAGAGATATGATGAACATGCAGTATTAAGAGCTGTTACATATTTGGCCATGTCGTCAGTGTAGGCTAAGTGGTTAACTGTAAGGCCAGTTTTCCTGTATAGATGCTCTAGGCATCAACCATTAACTTCTATATCCCTGAGTTCAGGAGTGTAGTGTCAAGAGTAAGTGATTTCCCCTGTCTTGATAGGTGCATGGATATCTAGAACAGTTAAGATGGAATAGCTATAGTTATGCAAAATTTGCATAGGACAGCTGACAGCTTACAATAATCACATAAAGAGGAGCCAATGATAGAGGAAGAGAAGGAAACAAGATTGGTAGATTTTACATTTCTGTAGGAAACAGTTTTCCTCTTGTTTAGCTGATGTGATGGAACACTGATACTAAATTCAATCAGCTTGTGATCTGATATATCACACAATGAACCCTGGAGAGACACATTATCTTTGCCAACAGAACAAATAAGGTCAAGTATGTGACCATGATTATGAGTAGAAAAAATTATGTGCTGTATAAATAATTTGAACACAGTAGTATTTGCACAGTATTGACCTGGATATTAAGCATGATGTAGGTGTAGACAAAGCACATGTGAGAGGGATCAAACCATAAAGTTCCAAGAAGACCACAGAACAGGGAGGTTGGTAAATTAATATAAAAAGCATAGGTGTTACTGTGTGAACCTTAAAAGCTATGTATTTAAAGGTTATGTAGTGAAACTTTGTGATGCTCCCCTTAAAGGAGTCCCAAAAAACAACTGCCAGACCACCACCCTTGCCCTTGGTTCTAGGTTTTGCTAGATATGGGCTGGGGGTGTAGAGCCAGAATGGGGGCCAGGAGGAATCAAGGTCCCCACAGAAGGAACAGGTGGGCTATCAAGGACTGCTAAGCAAGTAGTTCAAACTGAGCGTGAAATGCCTCCCAGTCCGCCTTTCCCAAATACTTTGGTGTCTTCATGGGGGTGCCAAGAGCCCATGGAGATCCGATGCATAGGCGCCGGAATGTTCGTTTACATCGTGCTCTTCTGATGTCACTGGTACTGGGTGCAGCTCAATCTGCTGTGCCTGGGTCCGCCTTAACTCCAGTGACTCCGGTCGAAACATTTCCAACAAAGCAAGTGCTGGGAAAAGCATGTAGAAAGAAAATCATAAAATGTACCAAATAGTGAAGCGGCAATACGGAAATGCAAAGTAGCGCAATGCTTTCACTTCTGACACCAAGTGTAAGAATCACACAACAGGACATGCAAAAACGGAACTTTATTGGGCCCACGCTGAAACAACAACAAAAAAAATATCGGAACACTAACACTGCTAACTGCATGCTGCCGCTATGTCTACCCACTCCTCACCCCAGTATTTCCAGTTTATATAGAGTCGTGCAAAGCCCGCCACCTCTCCTTTGACTCACCCCCCAGGTACCCCCATACCTGCTACCTCCCCAGAGATTTGCCAAAAAGGGTGAAGGGACTGTTACCTAATAAACACCTGGACCACACCCCTAGTCCCCAGCTACTACAATACTATGGCCAATGAGTGGCAAAGACATAGTGAGGCACACGGGAAACTCAGATAAGCGAGAGCTCTTTTATAAAATGTTCTTAAAAGGATGCAGCACATCCAATAAGCAAGAATAAATCTCGCTGTACACAAACTAAAACGAGGGAAATAAGGTGGTGGTACTAACATCACACATTCTAAATCATATTAACACGCAGTGAGAGAGTACTCGGACACGAAAAGGCACACGAACGTCAGTAAATCAGCACGTAAATATGCAGCAGGGTATTTACCCTAAAAATACACCTTTGCACAATAGGGAGACTAACATTGATCGCTAGATAAAGGGGGAGTGCTACACAGGTGGAAAATGCAAATAATAATATCCATCAAATACTTTTCTAATCACAATCATAAGGTCAAATGTCATCTGCTTTCACTCTTCCCTTTGCAGCCACCAAGTGGTGTTACTTCAACTTTGGGCCAGTATGTTTCAAAATTTAATTATCTCCAGCTTGGCACCCAAAATTGCCTCTACAAAGTGTGAACAAGTTCCATCCAAAACTTTTTTAATTATCTTCTTAACGGCTTCAACGGTCAAGTTTCAGAACTGCCCCTTTTTTGCTATCACTATGCAGTGTTGCTTCAATCTTGGGGCCTGTCTCAAAATGTAATCAATTCCAGGTTGTCACCCACACAATGCCTCTGCGATGTTTTCTGAGTTATCACCTTGCATACCAAAGCATCTGCAGTGGACCTGTGCTAAAACCGCAGGTGTTCCCTGAAGTCCAGAGAATGCAATAATGCAAACAACTGCTTAGTCCCAACAAGCGTATACACTACAGCTTAGGTATCATTCCAAATCAATTACTAGCCACTGTGTAATGATTGCACAGAGTAGGTCCAAAAAACAGCAGGCTAAGTTGTAGCTGTGGAGTCAGAAGACAGTAACAAACCCCAACAAGATCCAGGAGACAGAACACAGGTACAGGCAAAATGAATGGAAAGGCAATCAGCAAGGCAAGCCAAATCTAGAGAAGCGCACAGGTATGAATCGTAGGTCCAGCAAACACTAGTCCTGCACGGTACGACAATGGATATCATTAGAAATGCTCAGTATGGTGAAGGCACTCGATACTTCACACTGAGATAATAAAGTAGCTGGTATATAACAGTAAGACAATTAAGAGGTATGCGTTGCCTCTGGTCAGAACTCCGGGGATGACAATCCTGTAGGCGGGGCTGTTCTGATTAAGCTGGGCATGGTTGTGGTTAGTGCAAGGTGGGTGTGACGCACCCATTTGCATAGAATAGTTACCAAGTAAGCAAGTGTCCTAGTGAAGTATTTCCGTTGGGGACACTCAACCTAGTGCCCTCTTACTCAAATCAGGCCCTAGATTCCAAATCCAGGCCTTGTTTTCAGTTCTCCCAGGCAGTTAGTTTAATAATTACTGATTCTGATTGGCCAGAGGCTTCACACCTGGTTCCCAGGTAAAGGAAGCCTGGAAAATCAGCAGGACTCGGCCCTTGAGGACCGCGATTCGAATGGCCCTGACCTAGTGTATGTATGAAACAAGGTGTAGGAAAATACTGGATAAATCACTTCCTATATTGCTTCAAAAATGGAGAGTTTCACAGTCCACCCGGAAACATGCAATACATTCAGTGTCCATCAGTGGGACTCTTGGGACCAAATACATCAAGACGAGGGCAGAATATTCTTGTCGTCTCTGTCTTTGCACGCTTCTCTGTTTGTCCCACTCTTGCAGGACATGCACTGCAGCTGAGGACTGCAAGGACACACTACATGTACTTCTGTCAAATTTATTTTTATGCATTTTAAATGTAGCAATTATTTTTTAATTGATGAGTTGTTTAGCCTAATTGATTCCCCTATGAGGCATGTTGACAAGGCAGATGTGACTTGAATCTAGCCTAATGGTAATATATTTGTATATACTGATATATTTCTATATACTGTTGTGTTATATAATTTTTATATAATTATTCACAGGTGTTTTGGATTGTAACTTTTTTTTATAAATGTATAATAAATGGAAAAAAGTTTAATTTTTTTACATGTTCGGCTTTCTGAACAGTGCAATATTGCGTTTGGCCATGTAGACTTAACACAGCCCTCCAGAGCACATAGTGAAAAATGTAATTAAAAGCACTTATGTCAGTGGAAGAAGACGCATAAATATCATTTCCATGCAACACAGCCATATTTTGGTGTTTCTTTGCTCAAAGTGTCTATCTGGCCTAAGCACATGTAAACCCCAGACTTAAGTTGATGGCAGAACAAGCTTAACTAAAAAAAGTGCACACCTGCTAATGTAATACAATCTAATATAATTACATATTAAACTACTGCTTAAAAATTACTGGCAAAAATCCCCCATTGTCACTTTTCGAGATCTGTTCATAAATGAGATTCATTCGCCTCTCCTAGCTTTATTTCTACAAACACCTTGCTTTCCCTCTTCCCACAGTCAGAAAATAATTAAGATACATCGCACAGAGGAAAACCATTGCACACATTGTCCCTTGAAGCTTTAGCATTTTTATCCTTTATCTGGGCCATGTGATGAGAGCATGTGTTTGCACTTTTTCTGTTATTCATTCTTTTTGCACACAAAACAGCTAAGGTAATAGCAGAATGTAAGTTAGTGACTGTAAATTAAAAAATAAAAGTATAAAAGGCTCAAAAAAAGACACAAACCATTCTGAGGATTAAAATTTCAGTCCTGGGTATAAATCTGCCTGCTTGTCGGGCTGAACAGGTGATTTCAGCTACTGGGTTGCTGATATTACTTCAGTCTAGATATGCTAATACAACTAACAGGAAGGCTGAAATCCTCTGACTGCAGTGACTGAAGAAATGGGGATTTGCAGGCCAGAAAGCATAGTGGAGCTACCTTTGTGGATTACCTTAATCAGAAGTCAAAGCTTGTGTGAAATCATATTGTTCTGTCTAAAGAGGAGTAGACGGAATTAAATTTAAATAATTTCACACATAATTTCAGTACAATGGCGGAGAAAATATCATTAAGGCAATATCAGGCTCTTGTAAAATGAGGCCCTTTCCGGGATTGCAGAACAAGTTAATAATTTTGCTAAACAGTGCTGATTAATGGGGAAGCAGTAATGAGTTTCAATAAAGGAACGCTTTTGTTATGATGGGCACGGACTGAGTAGCAGGAATCTGAAGAGACAGTGTGCAAGTGCGAAAGGGAAGCTTTAAAACAGAACCAAAGCACAGGGGCACAGCCCTGAACAAAGAACATAACACAAACTCACAGAAAGCAATGAGTAAGCTCACAGAGCGGACAGCAGTAGGACAAAAGCAAGGATGCATTAGGTTTATTAAAGGAAACCAAAAGCCAGACAGACAAACAGCTCTATATTACGGCTATCAAAGTTAACATGTTAATGTATGCGGTTAATTTTTAAATAATAACACGTTATTTTTTTTTTATTGTGTTAATGCATACTATACCAGAAATGTTTTGGTAAAACATTGAAGTGACAAGCACTGAAGAGGTAGTGAAGAAAGGGACAGTTCAACAGTCAGAACATCTTTTAAAAGATGAGATATTGCGGAT
>JAODLD010000113.1:23434342-23460537 GCA_026781065.1 Mormyrops boulengeri | reverse complement strand
TACCCCACTATGAACGCAGGCCCACTGTGACATTGTGCCTCTAATAACTACTCGCTGCTTCCTATCAGTTAACCAGTCTTATTTTATTAAATTTAATTCAATATAATGTTCATAATATGTATGAAATTTGTCACTCATTTAAACATTGCCTGGCTTCCGCGGTTTGTCAGCCTTGTTATATTAGTGAGGACTCCGTGAAGTATTTAATGGAACCTTTGTTATTATGCCACTCTTACTAAATGGACATCACACACACACAATGCATGCATTAACATCAGCCTGGGTTTTGTTTATGCACCTTAAAGACATATTATCATAGGATCAAGCTGCAGTACAGTACTTACTTTTATTATTAGTGCATTATTATAAATTGTATTGCTATGTTTAGGATATTTTATTGTATTTAGTAATTGTTTCTTTGTATTATATATGCATAGAAAGGTAAAATATATATACTACAGTAACCCCTTCACGTTAGAAAATTTGACATTTGTGGTTTCTTTGTATGAGGGTTTCGTGTTGAGAGTTGGCCGTGAACAGTTAAACTCGTATGTACATCTTTGTCTCAGCAGCCAGCCTCACTCTTGCGTTAGTCATCTTTGTGACCATGGAATCTTGTGTTTTCGCAGTAACTTTTAAACTTTTCAGTGCTGAAATTTCGTGCTGAAATGTAACTTTGTACATGGTTTGTATATTACATAAATAGATCTAGATAAGAAGTGACAAGGCAATTTCACATGCAAAGTGTACAGTACTGTTTCTGTAGAAATTGGTAATAAATAGACTTCTTGTTCAAGGTGGCCGACTATTATGGGTTGGGGTGAGCCCAAGTATTATTTGAAAATGATCACATTCGCGGGGATTTTCCACCCCTAATACTCACAAATGTGAAGGGGCTAATGATTAAGCCAAACATTGAATAACTGACGCTAATAAAGTTTGCACCCATTTTGACTTACCTACAAATTTGACTTACAGACAGACATAGGGAACGGATCTCATTTGGGGACTGCCTGTGTAGCATTGTAAGTTACAGTGCATCACAAAGTAGATATTTCCCTCTCCATTATTTCTGTAGTACTTAGCTCTGGTGCTTCTAACACTGAATAACAATAAAATGTAAATATTGGCAGGCAGTGTAGGTATGTTAACTGAAATATCATGCATCTCTACGTATTGTTTGTTCTATTATCATAAAGACAACATTTAAATACAGTATGCAGAATAGCATGCGCAGTAACTTACTGTGATTATACTATATCAAAAATACAGAACAATACTGTAAAAAAATATATGAAATATTCCAGTAAAATAAAATGAATTTTACAATAAAATACTGAAATTTTTTATATGTGAAAATTCATACCTGGCTGGTTTTATTTTGAAATGACAATCCATTAAAATTGATTTTTTTTTAGTTTGCGTTCTCAAATTTAACGACACTTTTAAAAATAAATAACCAATAATAAAATAAAACCAATTTAGTCTAGTCGCATGTTAACAACATCACGTAAAATGTCCTTTCTGGAAAATAATATTTCACACAAAAGAAAATATGACTGGACAGCAAGTGGGGGGGGGGGGGCTTTCAAATGGTTTTACACTCAGCAGAACAGGAGTAAAACTAGGAACAAGGAACAAGTACACAAAATCACTGCATAAAAATATAACCCATAGCAGGTTAAGAAAAATCGTATGTCACAGAACACTGCCTTCTTCCTTTAGAAATGACTCTGTATATCTGAAGATTACAAGGTTTTGTTTATCTTCACAAGAAAAACTTTTTTTAAATGACATTCTTTCAGACTGATATGTGTCTCTGTTGCTTTGTATTTGCATATTGGTCTGTTTCCCTTTCCCATCACTGGGCTCCAGTTATGCTTCCATTACGTAGTTTGTGTACTTTTCCCATTGTCCTTTCAAAGATATCAATGTTATAAAACATTCTTTGAAATGCCAATTTAGTGTTCCATTATGCAGGTTTAGCGGCTATCCTAACCTAATCTTAACATAAAGTTCAGTCACATAACAACCAATCTTTATATTTATATTACATTATTAGGGCACACTTTTTAAGGGACTGTCTATGTTTGGAAATAATGGAAGCAGAACAATGGTCACTGCTATTTTAATTGCTGAAAAATACAATTTAACACTTAGTAGACATATACCACACTAATATTAACCAACAGCAAGACATAGAACTGTGCATTTCCCACCTACAAATTAGTCGCACAAATTTGCATACAAATACGAATATGAAAAAAAAACAAATATAAAACAGAATTGCAGCTACCTTGCTAAATGTACAGTATTCTTTCATTTGGCACTTCATACATGTTTTGGCCAGATCCCACCTACTTGTTTTGAACAGTCTGATTCATCCAGGGACCTAGCATGCATCCCCCAGTTTGCCCTTTGAAAACCTGGATTGCCGAGGCCCCTGCTGAAGTCTCTATAGAGCATATCAGCACATGCATCGATCAGTCTGAAGTAATGGGTTTTTTATTGATCCCACGGGGAAGTCTCATTTACTATTTACCCCAAGGTGTGATTCTTCTCTCACACAAGTGGGTGGGTGGAATGTCCAGGGGACCTTACCTCTTTTCACCAATGCAGGTTATTCCAAATGACAGCCAGGGATAATTTACCCGGGGGAAGGGGGGAGGCTGCATCTTACTGCTGCAGCTGAGAACATCAGCGCCTCCAGTTTCGCCTCCAGCTGGTTGGTGCTTCTTTTTTTCTGTGAAACATTTTGTCCACTATCTCGCTGTCTCCAGTTAGGTCTGTGCATAATACATGCCTAACTGATGCAACGGCTATGTTCATCTCACTCACTGTCACAGAGACTGCGATACAGGTACTGACACACATCTGCCTCTGAGCTCGGCGCAGTGACTGCATTTTAGGGTTTGCCCCATCTGTGAGAAGGAGTTTTCTTTGTGTGTGTTGTTTGCCTGCGACTCGGGATTTGGTTTGTTTCGGCTTCTTGCTTCGTTTGTGTCTCTCCCTTTCTCCCCTCTAGCTCATTCTCACCGCGCCTGTGCCTCATGCCCATTCTGTCTTCCTTGCAGGTCGACAGACTGATGGAGCTGCATTTTAAGTACCTGGAAGCGGTACAGCAGGCTGACAAGAGGATCGAAGGAGAAAAGCACGTAAGAGACCCCCTCCTCCCTCCTCCATCCGCCTCTCAGTACAAACTGTACTCTAACCTTGAGTGTCAGGATCACTATAATATGGTTTTATTGGACCATCAACAGAAGTGGGGCCCAGCAATAGAAATAATATAGCCGTCTTATCGCTGGTCTGTTAAAAAGCCCTATCCTGGACATGAATGTGGCCTGTCAGCTGTGCTTGGTGCATGATAATGCTGTCTGGGTTCATTAGGTTACAGCCTGAGCTTCCACCTCACACTCAATGCTGCACACAAGTGTAATAGTACTCAAGTCCGGTCTTGGTCTTGATACCTCCTTTTCAGTTACTTGGTCTTGTCCCAGAATTGAAAGCATTTCTACTTGGTCTTAAATCAGTAGCGTCTGTGGTTCTGACTTGCAAATGTTCATCAAAGCATAAGAAAAAAACTCTTTAGAGCGAAACGCATACAAAATCTTAAGTTTTAAGATTAAAATCTTAAGATTTTTTATACCACAGTGATGAGTATACAAGAATTAAACAATAAGAAGAAATATTTCGATAAATTGTCAGTAGGGAACATTGTTTGATAGCACATATTAGCACATCTCACCATAACACAAGTCCAACCAAACGTATGGTAGTCTTTTATGTATGGGCAACAAACAGTAAGACTGATTGAGTTAGTGATGTACATCACATTCTGCTGTTTGTGTAACACACATGAGTCCTGGGAGAAATAACGGCTCCCTTAGGGCGCCGCTGTCGCTGAAGAACAGCTCAGCAGGCACGACATCTTTTTAAAAAGGAGTTATTGTGAATAAACAAGAAAAAAAAGATATCAGAGGTGTGGCAGTACTTCAGCAGTTTAAAGTATGACGCGCAGCAAACTTGTGCTGAAACGCTACTGAAACCTTGCACCAGCTAAAACTGAAAATACCAAGAATTTATTCACCACTCAAGCATTGCCAGCACTTACAGTTACAGGCACCATCAATTAGTGTTTACACTTTCAATCTGAAGATACAGGATAGATCGTGTCCCACAGTGGTTCAAAACAGGACACAGCATCCTATCCTTGGCAGAAACGGCACCGGCAATGTCAGACCCTCGGCCTATTACTAGTGTTACGCCTTACGACAAAAAAAATATTTTTTGTACGATTTATTAAAATTGTTCTGAATCTGTTTAAGGGGAATCCCAAGGGAATTTAAAGCAATAATGAAGCCTTAAAGTAAAGAAATAATTCATTGAATCATATCATGATAATTATCATCAATTGATGTGGAAAAATTGCGATAAAAATATATTACCATGTCGTCTAGCCCTACCACAGTAATAAACTTTCTCATTTCTCCAGTCCTCTTGAAATAACAATACATGTTAATAAAATAAAATTTATTATTCACTTTCACTGTACTGTATAATTTGATTTTATCTGTTTTTGAAAAAATGGCAAACTGCAATGCACTTAAATTTCTATTCAAATATTTAAGATCATTAAGCAAGTCGTGCAAAAATCTGTTGTAACTACTGGGCTTGTGCATGCTTAAGCACCATGGCACCTCAGTTAGTGTGTGCTAGATGTGGGGTTTTATCTTTCAAATAAACAGCCAGTATAGCCAATGAATACTCACTTTGATTTATTTTTAACTAGAACTCTTACATTCAGCTTTTTACATATCTCTCACCCTGAAGAGTGGCTCACATGAAAATTTGATCAGGTTAGGAGTGGTGTAATGTTGGATATTTGTAATTAAAAACTAATGTTTGAGATCAAGGCACTGGCATGCTTAAATAATACAATTCTCCTTTTAAATATTAGTAGGGGTTATGATAATAGTAAAGAAGAGTAATAAAACCATGGTCTTGAAAATGGACTTTATTTGTTCTGGTCTCTTGTCTTACTTCGATCTCAACCCCCTTGAAGTCTCGGTCTTGACTCGGACTCTACCCTTTAAGGGTCTTGAATGGGATTCGATATAGGTGGTCTCGTCCCCATCACTACTGCACGCTGTGACTGGAATGTTACCTCTACCACCCATTTAAATTGACCTCCATATAAATTCATTGCTGAATGAAAATTCTCTAAACTTTGCTTTGCATATTAGTTTTGAGTAATTATTAAGGAACGGCCAGGAACTGTTCTAGTTCTTGTATTCCCTGGACGGGGAGCTCATATGATTTTGCGACTGTCCCATCGCTGCTGCAGACATTTTCTTGTTAGTATGAATTAAGAGACAAATTGCACCAAAACTGGAACAGCACCCCATAGTGATAGCAGAGAGAAGGGCAGCTTCAGACACTTGATCTTGTCAGCATGACAACTCAGAAATGATTTATCCGATCTTTTCTAAAATTTGCAGGCACATTGTATGGGTGAAGATCTGATCAAATTTGTAGACAAATTACACCAAAACTGAAGCAAAAGGGAATAGTGGCAGCAAAGAGGAGGGTGACTCTATATGATATCATTACTGTGTTTACTCTACGTGACCTTTGATAGATCTTTTTACCACTTCACTAAAACATATGGATGAAAATCTGTACCTGACAGACCTGAGCCCTAAAACTGAAATTGCAACCACAAGGGGTAGCAGACAGTGAAAAGAGATGTTCTGAACCATCTAAATGTTTTCCATGGATCTTTTTGCAAACTTCCAAGGAACATTGTACAGCTCAATGATTTTCAAATTATGGGCGTGAGATGATTTTTTGAATATTCTAAAATAAAGTTGATATAATTTTTTTGTAATATAATTTTTTGTCGCCAGTCCCCCTGCTCAGCAAATTTTATTGGTAGCTGTCCGGTCAGTGAAAGTCAGTGAAATTTATCTTTGGGAATATGCTAATATGATAATTTATTATGGGGCAATTTTATTAAATTTGGGCTTTTAGTAAGAGTGTGTGTAGGGTATATACTGCCTAACTCTATTACAGTGGGGCTGGAGAGGGAGAAGGAGTAGTTTTTAGAGAAGGGAAGAGGGGGTGACGGGGTCATCCAGAGAATACAAAAAATGATAACGGTGTATGCATGCTCATCTTAACTAGTATAGCTTTATAATAAATATTCCGTGATGCTGCAGGGCCACCTGTCAAGGACTTATCTGGACTACCAGCATGCTTATGTGGGCTGCCCTATGAAGCGGCGTTGGTCTATCTGATACTTAATGCATGAATTCATGTCTGTGTGTTGTAAAGAGTGTTATACCTATGTAATATTTTTATGTGGAGTGTGTGTGTTCATTCGTATCTAACCCTGAATGTGAGTCACACACAAATTGTTGACTCCATAGTCTGTGCCACAGCTAATTTTCACTGGCACTGAGCTGTCAATAAAAGCAGAACTTCTTTTTTTAAAGCGGTATTACCCATTTCTTAAACATGACTCAGAAGCTTGCTGCGATATGTTTATTTCCAAAGTTAAAATGCTAATATAACAATTGTATATTTGCTAGTGCTTACTTTTCAAAGGTTTCAGATCTGGTACATTGTGCAGATTTTCTGAAGCACCCCACTATGCCTGTCGGGTAGTTTTTGCCAGCTAACTGGAGCTTGTGTGTGTACAGTCAAAAACAGTCCATGAAGCAGTAACATTTTATCTTAGAAGAAAACGGCAATGGAGTCTATATAACAAGCTGACCATGTTCTATTGTTTCCAGTGATCTGTCTGTCTTTGCAGATCCAGGGTGTAATAGGTAATGTAGCATTATCTGTCTGGAAAACTAGTTTTAAAGGCCGCTGAAAGGTGTGCACTTCACAAGCTACACAATGCTTAATTTCCTCAATAAGCTTACTGTGTAAGACTTCATGTTTTTTTTTTTAAATCTTTAAGGATATTGTTTGGAAAACAATTGTGTAAGAAATTACTTCTAATAATGGAGCGGCTTCAGGTGCAAGTGTAGCAGCTTGAAAGCAGGACCCTGTCTTGGAAATGAACCTGCAACATTTCGGTCACTAGTCTCTGCTACCTGCTGCTCTTAGCCTCAGCTGAGATCTTTTATGGAATTTTATCATGGCTAAAACCTCAGGTTTGGAGTCAAAACAAATATCCATTGTGGATGTAGCGGACTGACCCTGTTGAGCTCATCATGGCCAGGCTGGTCGCTTTGATTTCCAGGAGAGCATATGGTTGAACGGGAGGTCACAAAGTGCAGTGTCATTGTCCACTTAGTTCCTGTGTGGCAACCCTGCTGGATCTTAACAGAATAAGAATATACAGCTCTGGAAAAAGTTGAGACCAGTCCATATTTTTTAAGAACCTACATTGTTAAATCCTGATTTAATCCTGGTTCTACTGGTAGAAGGCTACACTGAGTGGCAGGCTGCTTCCAGACTCAGCCATTCTAATACTGCAGTACAAAAGAATAATGTGAAACAGGAGACACTGGGATCAACCAGAAACCAGCCAGGTAGAGGGCAGAAGTGTCTTTCTAATGCCTGAGATAAACATTACCTTATCCGACACTTTCTTGTGAATCCGAGGATGACATCAAGTGACCTTCAAAAAGAATGGGAATCATTCAGTGCAGGTGTGAAGTGCACTGCTGGGACGATTCATAACAAGCTTCTAGAAGCTGGACTGAAGACTCATGAAGCAAAAAAGCCCTTCATCAATGAGAAGCAGGAAAGAGCCAGGATGCCATTTGCAAAAAAAATATATATTATTCATAGACACACACCCATAAATTGAGAAATAAGTGGGAAAAAAAATTGTGATGTGGTCTCTTAATTTTTTCCAGAGCTGTATATGACTGGACATTAAACAGAAAATGTACTCCTGTAATATTTTCAGACAACCAAAGATAAGCGGCTGGGCCGATGTGGTAGAGGCCTGGGTCCCTGTGGGATTGTTTACAATGTGGGGTCACAATTTCTGACCTTTGATGTTGTTTGGTCGTGGCCTCCGTTGTGTATCTAACCTTCTATGGAAGAAACTGAAAGCCTGGGGGAACCCATATATATATATATATATATTTATTTATTTTAATATCTGGATGAATAAACATGCCATTAAATTCATTTCAGACACAGACTTTAAATCTTGTATATACCGTACCAGTGGGGAATTGCTTAAATGCTGAGTATTTTCTATCTGGCAGGTTGAAGAACTGTGATAAAGGCCTGTACTGAAATGGCAGGGCAGGAAAAAAAAAGGTGACAGACATAATGGAGGAAAAATTTCAAAAAGAATCCCCTGGGTTGTGATTGAAGAGTATGGTAATGAGGCCAATGGTCTTATTGAGACAATGATTAGCATAAGGGACTTTGGTCATTCAATAAAGGACCAAGAAACCGAACTGACTAGCATTTCAATGTATATTTACTCCTCCAGTCTGGTAGGATTAGTAGCACATAAGGTTTGTGTCATATTAGATCATTTTGTGGATATTTTTATTGTCTGCTTGCTGTCAGTGAGGTAATGTGCAATGCCCGAAAAATGTAGAAAACTTTCCGTATTTTAAAAGTTTGCTCCAATCATTTAAGGCGCTCGAAATGAACTATTTAAAGCACATGGTAATTCTGCGTTATTGTAGGAATAAATAATTGTCAATGCGGTTTGTGTCTGAGAGTTAACTAAAGATACAGCAGCAGACTCTGCTCATTTTGATGAAGGGTAATATGTATCGTTAAACGTCTTTTTGCATGTACAGTCGGTCACATTATGACCAGTACTTGAATTGCAATTCCCTAATGATGCCTGACTTCTGAGTGCCTCGGGGGCGCTCAGACTCTCGCACATAGCTGGCTGATAGGAGCGTGTGTGAGGGGCACTGTCACACTGCACACTCTGCATTTAAAATTTTTGGGCAGAGAACACTTGATGATAATTTTACTACATTTTCAGAATGTGAATTTAGTAAGTAGCTTATTCCTCCTCTCAAGGTAAGGCAAATGTCTCTTAGTCATTTGCCATTTAGTGGAAACTAAGTGATGTATTTCGGAACTGTGCTGGTCAATGAAGAATAAGATTTTCGTCAGCTCAAGGTGAGAATGACTGGTTCTGATATCCAGTGGGATGACATTTCAGCAGCAATGTGTCACCAGTCATTATGGATTTAAACAGGGCCCCTCAGTGGAACATTATATTGGCTCATCACTACCATGGAAGTAGCGTTTTTAGGTATGCAAGTGCCAGGGGTGTAGGTTTCATATTAACATTGGGTATATCAGGGACAGAGGTGTGATCACCTTACATCCTTGCATGTGGGGACTTGAGTGCCAATCCTCACATAAAAGGGATCTTATGTGAGGCACTGTGAACTGGCTTCAAGCCAGTTTCTCCTCCCGTGCTTTTGAACCCATCAACACTCAGCCAGAACAACTTTTTGAGTGGGATGAGAACTGCGACTGACACATGCTATGTAGCGCTGCGTTATCAGTGTTGCTATTTGTGCTCTGCTATTAACTAACAAAGCTAGTTGCAGTTCGCACAATCAAATAACAAGATAATCTTTATGAAACTTAATCGACATGAAACTTCTTGAATTAAATTCCACCATTTCACATAGCCTTTTATTGATTAACTGTTGGTTATGATACAAGGTCATCAATAAGTTAAGTTTACACACAAAGCCGTATTGTGCTTCTACACTCAACACTCTCTATGTTGTCTTTATAGTCGCGGTTCTGGAAGTGAGCACCTGCCTGCCGGAGAAGGTGTTGGGAATAAACTGTTTTAACAGAGGGTAGGGCTTCTCCAAATACAAACTGTAAGAAAAAAATGGAAAATTATGTAGTGAAATATATTGATCGTATATGTTTTCTGTAAACCAGGAATTGTATGTGATATTATTGAGGGGGGATGATCCCCCCCTAACACGGGGGGGGGGATGTTGTCTCTCCCCCCCCCCCGCCGCCAACTGTACGCCTATGGCAAGCACAATCTACAGACTATGAACCTTTCATTCTTTATTTTTGTCATTTATTCTCCTTCCACTTTGTGGTACTACAGTTATTGAATATTAGGCAAACACTGGCTGCAGAATAAATGTGGATGAATATAAACTGGCTGGGTTGGACTTTTTGCAGTGGCATTTTTAAAAATGCGCGCGTGCACACACACACACACACACACACACACACACACTTTTCCCATGTAACCATAGGGATAAGAAAATATCTCTAAGAGTGTGGAGTTGGCCATGAAATTGATTAGTGCCTCCTTCACCAACCCCTCATTGACGAGTAATTACCAGCTGCAGCTTTGTCAGGCTCATTTGGGTTCCCATAATATGCAGGCGTAGGCTAAGCACCATTGGCAGTCTGTGTAGCGGCCGTTTTCTAATAGCATTGGCATAGGTATGGCACTTTCATTGGCGCTGGGCCATTCTGAATGCAAACAATGGGAAAGAGGTATCCATACCTCTGAGGGTTTTGTGGCTTGGCTGTAAATCCAGAATCACCTTACATCCTTGCATGTGGGGACTTGAGTGCCAATCCTCACATAAAAGGGATCTTATGTGAGGCACTGTGAACTGGCTTCAAGCCAGTTTCTCCTCCCGTGCTTTTGAACCCATCAACACTCAGCCAGAACAACTTTCATCTAAACTGTTTGTAAATCATTGGATATGTTTCCCTTTCTCAGGTGATAAGACGCTTCTTCCTAGCATTTTGACATATGTGTGATGTTTGCTTTTCCCCTTTGGGCTTTTCTCCTCTTCCCACCCCCCCCCCCACTCTGCAGCAGCACTCACATCTTGCCTACATCACACTCCTCTCTAACAGCTTGAGTCGTGTGTGCAAAAGGGTTTTCCCCTCTGTATGCGGAGGGATTGATAGGTAGTGTGTATAGTTCTGGCCTGGAACCTCTCCAGTCTTTCCACAGCATCCCTCGCTCACTTCCCTGTTATGCTTCAGCATGGCTGCCTAGTGTGTGCGCCAGTCACCCAGTGAGATGTGTGTTTATGAAAGCCTTTCTTTATCGTGGGTTTTTTTAATAGCTTTGCAGGATGACTGAGTTGTTATCAGGCATTCCAAGCTTAGTAGCCAAAGTAATTTATTTTTTGTATTCGTACGATGAAGGCATTCTGAATAAAAATAAAAATGTATGGAAGCTTTAGATTTTTTACTTTTTTTTTTTCTTTTCTCAAGTGATTTTTCAGCTTTGTCCATCAGCACACTTTGCCACACAAGTTTGACTTTCGCTCTTTATTTAGACCTTTATCTACCCTCATCCACCAAATTGCTGAGTAATGGAGAAGCCAAATGTTTTTTTTATATCAAGTTTACAGGAGTAATCGTGACAGCACTAGTTATAGCCTATACTGAGATTTTTTTTGGTCCTCTCATAGATGGATTGGACCATACTGAACAACATTAATTAAGCCAAATTAATTAAGCTTTTCCACATCCAACCAGAGGATATATGTACATATGGGTATATGTACCCCGGGGGAGGAGGGCTAGATATTGGTTGGGGGTTCTGGGAGGAGTTGGGATTAAGCCTAATGTATAGTTGTGCTTAGAATCGACGGCATAGGTACGACACAGCCATGTACCCTATGCCACAGCCTATGCTACAGTCTGACACGCACCTCCACACAAATGAAACTACACGCAGTCGTGATGCAGACCACAACAGCTGCATTTGGTCCACTTGGTAGCATTGGTTTTATTATGGTTTATTCTATATGGTGAGGAAAGCGTACATGCCATCTGTACTTTTACCGCTGATTGAAATTAATGGAGCGCATTTTATATCTAGCATTAAATAACTCATCCTAGGCATCATAGCAACAGGTCTGCAACACACTCCCCAAATTAGGATGGCAGCGCCGATTTCACTCACATCCATTAAGTTTATTCATAATTCATAAACGTTAGAAGGGAAAATGCTAAACAGTGACTTTGTAGCAGCTCGATAGATTTGTCTAGAGGAACTCTGGAGTAGCACAAAACCCTCAATAAAAGGCAGTTAGGAATTTGATGATTGTATGATGGAATGGCTTATAATTCAGATAGCAGTTTGAATACCCGAAGCGGTGGGGAAGATTAACGTTAACAGGCCTTATTTTTTTTTCTTCCCCCTCCACTTTCAGGACATGGTGCGACGTGGGGAGATTATCGACGATGCCACGGAAGATGAGTTCTACCTGCGACGGCTGGATGCCGGCCTCTTTGTCCTGCAGTTGATCTGCTACATAATGGTGGAGATCAGTAACGCTGGCATTCCCCAGGTGAGCTTAGAAGGGATCGGTGGGGCTGCACACTCCAGCTATATCGGGGTAGTGCTGTGGGAGGGGTGCAGCTCAGCTCTTCGCCATTTGTGGGCGCGTATGGTTGCCGAGCTGCAGCATCGCCAGGCCTGTGCAGGGAGCCGGCACAGCACAGTGCTGACTGAGTAGCATGTTAAAGACAGAATAGTGCTTCAAAATTATGTGAGATTGTATATAAAATTAAGGCATGTCAGATCTGGAGCTGTCTTCCAAAGTAGGTCTCTGGTCCTCTGTTGGTATTTTTCAATTTTATTTCGGTTAATTATATTTGTTTGCGAAAGTTGGTGGGGGGTAATTTCTGATGAATTGCTGAAATCACGTTGGCTACTTGCCACCAAATCTGAACTATCTTGGCACAGTTTTTTTTTTACTAATTTAACCGGACTTCAGCTTCTGGTCACGTGCTTCTGGCCAACAGCAAATGAGATGCACGAGTGCAGTTACAGGGAGAGGAAAAAAGCCCTACTCATTTCTGTGACCTTTCAGAGATTTATATTTTCATTTTTATGACTGAATACCTGTAATTTTGGTCGATGGGGGGCTGGCCTTCCTTATTTATTAGGATCAAAAATGGCAACCCTAATGAGGAGGTAAACGCAGCAACATGGTGAGGACAAGGCTGATTGTTGTGGTTTAATGCTTGGGTTAATAGGAGCTGGCATTTAGGGGACACGATGAGAGTGAATACTCTGACTGCAAAGTGACTGTAGGTGTCTTTTTGCTCTACAGTGATGTTCTGTCTTGTTGGTGTGTTTGCGTTACAATGTAATGTAAAGCGAAACAGCAATGAAAAGCTGTGTAGGCTACTTGTTAAAATAAATGGGAAATTCATAAAAAAAAAAACCATTCAGATTCATTCAGATATGTAAATGACCGTTTTTTTCCCATTAAAAACGGATAGGATAATCAGTTTAAAATGAGAGAGATATTATGCATTATTAGGAAGATATGGGCTGAGAGATGTATTCATAGAGTGCTTATTACCTACGTAGTATTGAGAATTAGATGAATGTAATGCCTAATTTCCGCCATGGAGTTTGTTGAATTTTTGTACCTGGTCTAGCAGAATAAAATTAAGTTGAATCGGGAGGCATATTATGCATTATTACAAAGAACTAAGCAAAAAAATATATACTACCATAAAATCCATAGTATTCACTCACTGCACTCCAGCTTCTGACTTTGCGGTTATGCTTTCTTTAGGAAAAAACGCATACCACCAAAATGTTACATTTAATCATAATTAAAATTTTAAATTAATTTAAAAAAAATCAAGAGTCTTTAGTAGTAAATTGAGAGTGCAAAAGTAAATTGTGTTCACATTTTAGGAATTTTGTGAGCTTGAATTAGGTATTTTGTGGAAACTTTAAACTAAATTGTGCGGGAGGAGTAAGGATTAGATGGGCCAAATGGATGATGGGGCTCTCTGGGGAATACATTGCTGTCAACATATCGTGTAGTTATGCTACCATCTGCTACTGATTTTTTTTTTAAATAAAAACACAGAAGTATTTCAGCAATATGTCATTAGTGTATCAAACTCCAGTATGTGTCATGGCAACACGCCTTTTGTCCAGTGAAAATGTGGACAGCTGGTCATCGTCTGTTGCATGGTGTGACCCCTCCGATTGTCTCTCTTACTCTCAGCTGCAGCAGAGAGTTCATCAGATCCTCAACCTAAGAGGAGGCTCCATCAAAGTGGTGCGACACATCATGAGAGGTAAGTATTCATACATTCAGTGCCCCAGGACAAACCGCAGTGAAATAGTGGACAATACAGTGAAATATAAGAATGAAAGCGGGTAACAATAAATAATAAATAGGTAGTGGAATATTGAGGATGAGGTCCTTCTGTGAGCTGTATTAATTGAGAGTCATAGATTATGAAGTGCTGGAAAGTGTAGGAAGTACAATGACAAAAATAGAACTAAGAGACCTTATGGCATCTGGAAAGAAATTGTCTCTGAACTGGGTGATGCGGGTGGTGATGCACCAGTAGCGCTTGCCAGAGGGCAGGGGTGTGAAGAGGGTGTGAGTTGGGTGGTTGGCATCCATAATGTTAGATTCAGCCTTCTTCTGTCAGAAAGAGAGGTAGATCAGTCTGGGTTGTGCCAGTCTTTGAAGCTGTCCTGACAGTCAGTGTGGATCATCTTCTGTTGCCATTTCTCACATTCTGTGGTCTATTAATTAACGCCAAACACCCAGTCACAGGTGGAGTTTCATAGGACCTCTCTCAGCTTTAACACCAGTTTGCATGTTATGATGGTATTAAAGCAGAGCTGAAGTTGTTGAACAGCATCTTGATGCACGGGCTCTTTTTTCTAAATGTCCCAGAGCAGTCTGCAGGGCGAGGGAGAGGTGGCATTGTCCACAGATCTGTTATACAGAGTCCAAACTGGAGGTAGCCCATGGTTGAGTTGTGGTTGATGTGCCACATAGCCAAGGTTCCCATACACTTCTTGACTATGGAGGTTAAAGGGAACGGTAGTCATTTAGGCTAGAAACACTAGCTTTCTTTGACACAGGCATGATTGTGGTTTTCTTAAAGCACAAATGCACTGTGCACAAAGATGGGGCCAGACTGAAGATGTCGGCGTTCACTCAAGACAACCACATAGCACTTGCCTTCAGGATGCATGATGAGTTGGTGTCAGGATTTGGCGGTATTGCAAGGGTTAACCCTTTTAAAGGCTTTACTTGCATTGGACTCCGACTCCTGTAGAGCGTCTCTGTCACGCCAAACTTATTTTGCATTTGTGGTCTGTGTCTCCTGTGATGTGTCATTTTCACCGAGGAAGGAGCGGGGAAATCAGCTAAGATAATGTGATTTGCAGGCTGTAGGAGCTCAGCTCCCTCCACCTACATTTCTACACCTATACCTTCTCATATGGTACCACCCATTTTCACATAAATGAGTTTTTGGGAGTAGGAAAAAAACAAATGCTTCTGCTGGAGAATGAAACTGCATAAAATTGACGTTAAGGGATTTTAGGACTTGTGCCCTGCATTTATTCACGCATAGTATTGTGAACCCAAAACCGGCTTGTGATTTTGTTTCATTTTAATGAACTGACTTTTTTTTTTTTTTTTTTTTTTTTTTTTTTTTAAATTAAAAAATGCAATATGGGACTTAATGTAAACTTGGTAACCTGTCCAGCATGCATTTTCCATTGCTCCTTTGATCTGAGACGCACCCAAAGACTGAAAATGCAGCCTTTTTTGCTAGGTCCTTTAAAGTTGCTGTTCCCATTTCTGCCCTTTTTCTAGAAAAGGGACATGGGCCTCCTTTGTACCTTGTTGGAGGTGGCAGACATTTACTCTGCCCCCCCCCTCCTGGGGTGGCTTGTCAGAAGCAGCGGTAGGGGTACTTCCTGTTGCTGATAGCTGACTGCGCGCCGTCTGCACCTTCCCTTTCAGAGACAAACCTTCGATCACGCTCATGCTCTGAAATCACTTCATCCTTCATCAGACCTGTAACATCTTTATCAGTAGACAGAAGGCTTTCTAATCCCCCCACCCCCTCCAGCTTCCTCATTTTCCTGATGTCCCTGGGGAATGTTCACTTTTTTTTAAAGTAGGAAACATTGAATTTATTAGACAGTGATTTTCACACTGTTGATAAATACTGTCAAGAAGGGTACTTCGGCTAAGCCAGAAGTGTCTTGCCTTTGTCTGTTCTATATGTGGCACATCTCTCATGTGTCTTAATGCAGCTCACCTCTTTGCTCAAAGCATCGGGGTAAAGGAAGTGTTGGGCACTAATGGCTGAGGCTTTTAGCAGCTTACAGGATCAAATACCAAAAGGAGTTCAAAGACATCGATATAGTGTTATAAAAAAAATGTAAAAAAAACTTAGTCTAGCTTCTCCTGTGGGTTTATTTCCTGGGACCTTGAGGTTGTATATTAGTTATATCAGCAAAGCTCTAGCAGATGTATTAATACCACATCAAAATTACAGGGTTTTCATAATTAGTCTACATGTGCAGTATACTTAATTGCATTATTGATTACTTATTTATTGAGCACAGCCCCCAGGGGAAAAAATAACCCTTAGCAATAGTTGCTGTTCCTCAGTGACCGAGGGTGACTCTCTAGCTTGTTAATTTGCTGTGTGTTACTAAGTCTGGGCTGGAGTATAAGAACGGAACTGAGAAACCGCCACAAGGTAAATTGCCCGTGGGCGCCGCTATTTTGTCCCTCAGGGCAAGGGGTATGTTGTATCGCAGAGCAAACAGGCAACACCACACGTCCGCCCTTGTGCACCCAGCAGATGGTGTCTCATGAGGAGGTAGGGCAGTCATAGTGCGGGGGGGGGGGGATTAGAGGGTGGTTGAATTTGGCAGAATTCAGAAGGGACTTCATGGAAATAAGAAGTAAATTAAAAGCTCTTTCATGAGCAGCTGGTGCCTGTCGCATGCCGGTTGAGTCGGGTGAAGCCTCAGGGCAGAAAAGCGGAGTTTGACTGCTGCGCCCATGCAGCTATGCCATAGGGTACCACTACAGGTGGGCTGAATTTCTCACAAAACCATATTAAGGGGGTCTGCTTTTACTCCCAGTGTCCATCAGTTTCTCACTGTCATCAGCCTAATGGAAGCAGTGGGCACACAGCCCCCAACCCCTCCTGTGAGCTTACGGGTGCTAAGGTTTGCAAGTAGAACATGCATAATTAAAACAAATGTCTTACTAGCCAAATAGGCTCAGTTGGGGGAAATCTGATTCTCTCTCTCTTTTTTTACACTGGATCTTTGAACCGAGCGTTCTAATGATAGTTCCATATTTATCATCCACTGTCAAAAGGCACCCATATTTAATTTATTGTTGTGTTTGTGACCTGTAATATATGCACCTGTGCGCATTTATTTTCTTGAAGGAGTGTTCTGTTCCCTTCAGAGGATCAGGGAATTTGTTTTTGCACGTTGGGTCTACACTGAAGTTGTTACAGCACCATTGTAACAAAGCTTAGCATTGGTGGGTGAAAACCCAGGTTTTTAGGTACTGAGTTTTTTGAAGAGACGCTTCTAGCATGATGATATAGTGTCCGCTTGCTGCTGCCTCCACAGAGGTATGCACTGCTGTTTGGAATAACTATCAGACGATGAATAAGAATAGGGTGAATATGAGCAAACATGTAGGAGCACGATGCTTTGTGGAAGCTACCTTCCTGTTGGTGCAGGGGGGCTGGAACACCCTGGGTTATTAATGCCCACGTGGGGCCTGTGAGATGGCTATAGAAATGCAGCACAGCGGCGGCTGGGAACTGTGGCACTCTTTTATTGCCGTTCCTTTCAGTGAAGTCAGCCGGATTACAGGAGGAGCAGTTTTGACCGTCCACCAGGAAGATTGCACCAAGCCTGGCTGCCCCCACACTTGGAAGTAAAGGAGGCCACCTGCAGATTTTCCAGTTCTAGCATTTTAATTTCTGTTTTATCTGATTGTATGGATTTATTTTCTGTTACACCTTGCCTGCTATGCATATATCATCTCTGGTAATTGTTACCTGGGCCTGACTCCTGTGTACCATCACCTTGCATTTTACATACAAAGAGGCTGTTTTCAGATCTGAGACCTGTGACTTGAATTGTCTTAACAAATGGTTCCTTAGTGCTGGACTTGCAAGTATATCTGTGGGCTGTGTTTTTATAGCCATCACAGGAACAAGGATTCCTGTGAGCTTAGATATGCTTGCGAATCTACACTGTGAGACTAGCACACAGCCAAAACAGATCCAGATGGGTGGCCTTTAAAACATTTACTGTTTTAAGATGGTTACCTGCTTACCTGTACTTCTCTTAAAAATATGTAGTCCCTGAAATTTGTAACATTCAAAAAAAATCACCGAAAGCTCTAGGAGGTGTTTCTACATGTACTTTTTTTCCCAGTGAATTTGTAATTTATCAAAGAGGGAAATTGTATCACTAAGACCATGCATCGGATTTGTGCTTACAGAGCAGAGCTTTTTACCCTCTATAATTTATTTCTTCCCCCTTGCATTTTTTATACTGTCCTCATTCTTTGTGGGTTGGTTACTGCAAAGCTGAGATCCCTGCAGGAAGATGCACACAAAATAGTCTAATATACATCATCGACATTTAAGAAAGGATTCTGGTGAATTCCACCTCTCTTTTGTGGATTAGAAAAGTTACCCTGCTACCCCATGCAGTCACCAACTATCAGGAATATCTGACTAAAGTCTGCTATAACCCTGCCTCCTCCATGTGTTGTAGAATATGTGGAGAACCTTGGTGATGGGAAGACTGAGGAGTTCAAGGAGAGCGAGCAGAAGAGGATCATGGCTCTACTGGAGAACTTCTAACCGTTCTCAGGCTTTCGTCTGTGCCCACAAGTTGCAGCAGCTAATGCACATACTAAACTGTGGGGCTGGGCACCTATGGGAGGCAAGCACAGTTGTTTAGTTATTGAAAAATAACTACATCCAGCTCCAAGGACCCCATGACGTTTTTTTCTTCCTTTTTTGTTTTCTTGACTTCTTCACTGTTGAAATGATCAGTTTTTTTTTTCTCAATTTCAGAATTAAAGAAAGTTTAAAATAACTTCTTTGTTTGTGTTGCTTTGTGCCAACTTCACTCAAAATCTACACCACAATGAGCCAGTTGTTGAATCTGAAGCATTTTAATCTGAGAATTTGCAATAACTAAGTAGGACCAGATTTATCTTTAGTTTGTTTTTCCCAAGTGAAAGGCAATATTGGAAAGCTGTTAAGTTACAGGAAAGGTTCTCATTTTCAGTGGTAAAGCAGTCTTACTAGAATGCATTGTCCGGTTTTAGCAGAACAAACTAGTCAAGTGATGTTTTTCATTATTTTTCATAATTTCATAATCGACAGTCATCAAAATGTCCTAGAATAGAAAAGTTAGAAGGTTCTGTTGCTATCCGTGAACTCTAACACGTCCTTCTCCCCATGTTGCAAAATGACTGGGCCCTGCTTTTGAATTCCCCTCGGGTTCACCTGTTACTATTAAAACGCTGATGTGTTGTCAGCATCTCCTCCATTAGCCAAGTCTGCAAGCTGAGATCACTTGGTTTCTTTCTCGAACAGGCTGTCTTAGACACTTAGCTCATGAAAGGTGGGTTGCCAGACTTCTCATAACCCCGCCCTCTCCACGTGGGCATCACCACATGTCAGATTCAATTTGGCCTGACCCCCTTGGTATCTGTCCAAGGCTCAGAGCTGATACCTGGGAAAAAATGAAGAGTTCTGAAAATGAAAGGAGTATTTAGTTTTCCACTGGTCCAAGTTTTTGCATAGAAGACTAGGGAGACAACTGCACCAACCACAATGGGAAATTTGGGCTTTAGTAGACTTCGTATGCCTCCATTGGCCTAGGCCTGTTATATAATCGCAATATTGGAAATGTATTGTGGGTAGTTTTTTGTAGAGTCATCAATATTGGCCAGCGTCGGTTAGTTCCTGTAATAGCTGGCTTCACTCGGTTAAGCATTTTCGCTGGATCACTGTATAAGTACAAGATTAAGTTCTACCAGCTTGGTGTCAGGCAACCTTTCTAAGTGGATTTCTGACACAGCTCCTCTCCTTTATAATCACCTTTAATTGAATACTGATACAAGGCAAATGAGTCTGAGGGTTGAGCTCCCTCACTAATGTGTTCTGTTGTGGCAAGATTATGAGAAATGCGGTACCCAGGAAAATTATGCACACCAAGGGGACCTATGCTTCTGCTTAGCTGCTGTCTCGACCAATTCACACAGACAAATGACTTCACTTGCTCTTAGCTGGAATTTTTGGCTTATATATGACTTCTTCCCATCTATATATGCTGGCGGGGAAAGGGGTTGTATATGAAAACTTTTCAAAACATGCTGCCTTGCTACCATAGCACAATTCATTAGATAGAGTCAATGGATTTTTGTGGTCTCCTGTCTAAACATGCTACCATATTGGTTTTCAGATTAAACCCAAGGTAGCATAGGCTAACATCTAAAAAATACAAGTCACTGAACAATACAAATTCGTCATGTTGGATGATTCTTATATATATTAAAATAACATTAAAACAGCTAACATCTGCAATGTGCAGCAAAACCTGCATAATGAAAGTAAGATTTTTATATTACTCATCACCAGTGAAACTTTACATACCAATGTAGCATAGATTTATGAGCGTAGAAAAATATAAAGATATTAACCCAAGATTGTATTGTGCGCCTGCACAGAACTGCTTGATCGCATATTTCAATAAGTACCATGTTTCAACAGAACACCCGGCATATACTCAGGTGATGTCATCTCAAATGAGTTAGCATGTTGGATGTGTACCCAGCAACATATCTGTTTTGGTGGGCAGCATGGTGGCACAGTGGTTAGCACAGCCTCACAGCAAGAAGGTCCTGGGTCCTTTCTGTGTGGAGTTTGCATGCTCTTCATGTGGGTTTTTGCCGGGGGTTCCAGTTTTCTCCCACAGTCCAACAGCATGCAGGGTAGGCTGATTGGTGTGTCTAAACTGGCCCTGTAATTGTGAGAGTGTGCGCACCTTGCGGTGTGTTGCAACCTGCTCAGGGTTGGTTCCCGCCTGCTCCCGGGATAGGCTCCGTGACCCCAGTGGGGATTAAGCTGTTACAATAATGGATGGATGGATATCTGTTTCGTATAAGACAGCTGACAAAGAATTTTGGTCTTACCAACCACTCTCCAGTGTTGGTGGAATATATTGGAAAACCAACATGTTCCCAAATTTCTGATTATGACTGGCGGTAACCATAGTTAGCCATAACCAACTCACAGCCATGATTACCATAATGATTTCTATGTTGAACATTTGCTTGTAAATTTATGTTCTGCCCATATCAAGAAGTGTATTCATTTCTTTCATTGTGCACTCCAAAGCAAAAATGATGCAGCCAAACGGCACATGATGAATATGTCTGCCATTACGACCCAACCCGGGAAGTAGGGATCATCCTGTGTGAACCTGCACCTTACCTCTTCCCACCCCACTGACAAGATCAAGTGCAGCAAGTTAGCTTATAATTCAGCAAAATATTCTAGTTCTAATCTGGTTGTTTTGTTTTCTTGGGACTAAACACAGCTTATTACTCATTTTAAAGTAGGATTCAGTGGATAACATCAGAGTGGATTTACTTCTAAATCTTCAGAGAGGTTTTTGTATATTATTGTTTGCTTTTATTTAAAAAGAAGATTTTCAGGCAAAATGTTTACTACAAAGTACATGTTTGTTTACATGTAGTAAATATTTCTATCATATAATTCCAGTTTGGGTCATACTGTTATTAACTAAATAAGCCCTCAAATTCACTGGTTGTTTTTAATATGGCCATTTCAGTGACCGAGTTTGACAACCCTGATGTACATTGTCATGAATTGGTTTTTGTTTTGGTTTTTGATCCTCAGACCTGCAGAAGGAACGTTATGAATATTTTTTAAAGGAAAACCTTCAGACATCTGAAGTGCTGTGTGTTTATATCACAGCTGGGAATCAGCTTGGCATTATGTTCCCAGGATCAGCCCCCCCCCCCATTAGTTTGACAATTCCTCAGTAGTAGTTGTACACTGCAAGGCAAAGAGACAGAACACATGACAAGGACTCTGAACTGCGTTGCCTGCCACTCACCACCCATAGAGAATTTTACTCACTTATAAAATGACTCACATCAAATTGTAAAAAATAATATAACCCCATTACCACAGACGAAACCTTGATAATGACTGCCTTGCAGTGCAGGATGGGTATGGAAAGACAGCATTCCAGCCGCCTTCTTTGTAATGTCATTCAGCACAAATCTCTATGAACTGATGCCGTTATTTTTTATATTGCAGATTTTGACTATATGTTAAATAATTCATTTTTAGAGAGATAGCTTATAATTCTTGGACCTGTACAGTTTTTCTAAAGTAATACTCTTGGAGTAACAACAGACCATTGATTTCTGGGATCATAACAGGCATGCTTTTATTCTAGTTACCAAGGAGACTAGATTCAACCAAAATGCTGATTAAATCAGAGCTGAATTTATTCTACTGGTTTTAAGAGTTCCTATTGTGATTGTAACAGCTGTGAAATTGCTGTCGTGATGTGGACACACTGGTGTTCTGTCAAACTTCTACATGGAGGGTGAATATGTAGATTCAAGGACAACTTCTCCATAGCGACCCTGTCAAGAGTGCTCAAGTTATCCTAGCGGTAATCATGATTGTTGGTCACTGAAGTGACCAACAATCATGCAGGTGGCTGTGGGCCTGGTGGCCCACAGCCACCTGCAGTCTAGCATCTGCTGCGAGGAACCCCTCTGCTCCTTTGTCTTAATTCTAGGAATGTGTGGCCCGATTTGCCAGCCCAGTTGGCGCTGTTCTGGAGGGCGCAGCACACAACTGTAATCACTGATCATGGCGCCTGCATATTAGTGGTGCTTGTACAGCAATTAAACAGCAGAAAGGTCACGGAATAATTTTCTTTCCAAATGAATGAATTGGACACAGTACCATAGTTTTGTTAATCTTCATCCATCCATCCAACATGTAACCACTCATCCTGGTTAGAGTTGGTCTGTGGTTACTCGTCTAATTGCTATATAATAAAAAAAAAAACAAAACAAACAAAAAAAACAATAATGCACCTTGCTACAAATGAATGAGTTTTGTCTTGAGAAATTTGTGGGATTGTTTAATGTTTTTTATATATAGTTTTATAACATTTTAGCTTACAGTACGTATAGGCTATATCTATATCTATATTCTATTGAATCTATATTCTATTCAACTAATGTTCTATTCATAACCTAAGACAACAGTTCCTACCCCCACCCCCTATGAACTGCAACCACAATTTGTCAAACCGCTATCATTTATCACTATCGATTAAATCAGGCCGATTATCCGACAGCTGTTCAGTACCATGCAGGTGAAAGTACAAATCGTCTCGCAACCCCTCAGTTTATATTTGATCGAGAAGTTTCCAAAAGGCGTCTTTTGTAGTGAAACTGAGTTTGTGTCGCATAAAGAAATTTTTACACCTTTAGTGCGATCGGTTATTCTGTAGCTGGTTCTATTTTTCATGAAGCAACACACATCGTTTTATGGTGCATTCGGTTGCAAGCATCCTCACATTTCTTTTATTTGCCCTGTCTCTTGCCTGCTCTGCCTTTATAGTGCAGCCCATTCTGGCGTCTACATTATCTATGCATGATGTTTCTGCATGCGCTTTGGCATGCTTATTAGTTGCCAAACGATCTGTTAATTTTTCGATGCTTTGAAAATATTTCTCAGGTCAACAACTGAACACTTTCAAAATACCAGAATACGGAGGCTATCAAGACAATGTTCTTAAGACTGCCTATTATTAATAGTTATTTTGATTAACTGCATTTTTTCTTCACCTAATTAAAATATACAGGGTCGTTACTGGAGCGTAAAGTGGAATACAGTTAGTAATTTAAGTATGCTCTATGTTAGTAAATCTAATATAATCCTAATGGGGAATTATTCGGTGTTCTGAAATGATCTGGTAGTACTTTAAAAATAATTTTAAGGCATTTTTAAAAAAATCAATATGGTGTCTTTATAGAGCAACTAATGTGATTCTAGTTTATCAGTTGCCAATTATAATTCGCGACGGAGGGCAATCATGACAGCAGAACGGGGACTTTTGAGAAGGAATATAGGCTATATTTACACATGTAAATCAAGTGTTTCAGGCGTTTCAAAGGTTAATGTTGACTCCTGCTTTATCTGATGTTCCCAGTCATTTAACGATTATTTCTTAATAATTCCTGTTTAAATATACTCTTACAGCTTTAAGAATTACTGTCTTGTAAAACTTTAATGAATAAATCACTTGCTTAGATCCCTCCGCCTAATTGATATTCCCATTTGCCAGCCTGGGCGCTCCCCCCTTTTCTCTTTCAGAAGCGATCTCCTTCCGCCGCAGTTAGGAAGCCCGCAGAATTGAGCGCTGCTGAGCTGGGAGACACCGTGCTTAGCGAAAGCGGCTGCAGCGCACTGCCTCCAACCAGGCACTTCTTATGTCTAACCTGCATCTGGAGTGATTCTGCTGTAAATCTGTGGGAAAAAAAAGGAAAGTACCGAGGAAGTCAAGTGGATTTTTAAATACCTCCTCCGCCCCATGTGAGAGAGTGGCAAAGAATACTGGAATTTTAAACAAAAACCATGGGATCCTTTGGGGTGATAATAGGAATTTTACATTATATGGGACTCTACATCCAATTTAGTGCTTCCTCGAGACAAGGTGGACACGGCGAGATAGAGAACCGTATCTCTGGAAATGGTAGGTTGGATGCTGTTTGCCTCAAAATGAACACGAACAGAATATGTAGTTGCGCAGAGGATTCTTGTCCGTGAACCCCAAAGGGTGATGGAGTGATAGAAACTGTGAAGGGGCGCAGAGGCAGGGTGATCTGTTATTACTCGTATTGCAAAGGTGCGGGGTGTGTATGCTGCAATTTACCTGGAAATTGACAACAATGGAAAGAGAACGGGATTGCCCAGCATGCTGATGAAGCTCAGTCCAGATGCTGACATTTTAACCCTTATCATTTTTAGTACATCCCTCCCCAATAAGTTCTTTATCTTATAATATTGACTCCAGTTTTATATGGCTACTCAAACTGCGATAAAGCGTTACCTTTTTGTTAGTACCACATTTAAATAAATTGTACGATTGTGATATATTGGCACGATATATTACTTTTAATGCACTAAAGATGGTTATTGGCTTTAATTTTATTTTTCAACATAACCCCTGAAACATAATGCAAAGTTGGTCTCAGTACCGGTGTACCGTTGTTTTAACTGATATGTTTTTGCTTTTTTCGGCTGTGAATGTCTTCCAAAATGCAGTAGATTATGATAAACTATTTTGAACTTTATCTCGTTAAGTTAATTTGGGTTTCCACTAGGCTACTCCGTTGTCGGCAATCGCCCAGACGGTAAAACTCGTGAAATTACACGACATAAATTCTTAATTTCTGTGAACGGGTATAGCCGACACACTATAGAGACGTAGGAGACACTGGTGGTTGGAGATTGCAGTTTATAACGTCTAAAAGACTTGTTCAATGAGGATCTCAAACTTCCTTTAAAAGCCGCAGTCATTCTAGGCTTAAACGAAGAACGTATATAAACTTGGGATTAATTGCTTATTATGAGTTAATCGTTGTGAGATTGTCCTCGTAACGACACATCAGAGAATATTAATTCACAACATAATTCATGTTTGGCATGCTAATACAGAAATAATTGAAAATCGGAAATCAGTAATAATATTCCCGATTGCATTTTCCTTTGTTGTACGCCACGCATCATAAATTTCATTAAAAAGTTATCAGTTGCCGTATACTGTTTTCGTGTTAAATGACGTTTTGTATCATAATGTATGGTCAGATTTGTAATGCTGTTTTAACTTTAGTTATGTATTTTGCTATACAAGTATCATTTGCGTTTATATTTAGTTGTATTTAGTTCGAGAAAGAACGGTTTTTTTTGGGGGGGAGATTTGGCTGAATTGGGAGTGAGTTTGACTGTAGTGGAGATAAATGTCCAAAGCCACGTATAGGTTGGAAATTAAGTAAAGATTACTTACTATGATCGTAGCTCATCTTCTTCATCCATGGCTCTGGAAACTTGGCCAAGCCTTGTAAGACCAGTACTAACTAGTACCATTTCTATTGCTATTTCCACATGGAATGGTGTTAGCAAGTTAAGAGATATGTTGGACTCTGCGTCAGGTGGTGGGGGGGGGGGGGGGGGGGGGGGGGGGGGGGGGGGGGGCGGGGGGCGGGGCGGGGGCGCCGGCGGGGGGGGGGGGGGGGGGGGGGGGCGGGGCGGGCGGGGGG
>JAODLD010000113.1:23399378-23432514 GCA_026781065.1 Mormyrops boulengeri | reverse complement strand
TTTAGTAAAAAACTGGGCCCATCCAGCTGGGCGGTTTAACGGCCCCCTCACCCCCCCTAAACACGTCCACCCCCCCCGTACGTTTGCTCCGGGGGTTACCCCCCCCCCCCCCCCCCCATTTCCACCAGACAAGACCATCCTCCCTCCCAGTTTCCCGTTGTCAGTTGGTGCAGACACCTCCACTGGCCATACTAATGCTGTGAGAGTGATTCATAACAACTACCTTAGCCTTACCTTACCTTACCTTGGTTACACAGTGATATCACTATTAGTGTCATGAAGATGTTATTTTTCTTAACTTGACCAACTCGTACATCGATGCAATTTGTTGAATTTTTTTTTACCAAAATCTTGGAAGTTAACCGTTTTTTTATTAAACTTGTATGGGCCAAAACGCATTCAACCCTAACAATTTGGTAGAAAAAAATCTAGCCGCAACTCAACCGAAAAAAAAAGCGGTTAAAAAACCAAACACAACACAACAAAACAAAGCAGAGCTGTTAAAACTTGTACGGATCAAGACCAGAGCATGTGAGTGGAGCGGGAGAGGAAGAATCTTAGCCAGAGTGGGAGCAAGCATGGAGCAGCATGTTTGGAAAAATAAACTTGAGTGTCACCGGCTCATGTCTTGAAATAATTTCTAGAATGTGGATTTGGCTGCTCAGTTAGCAAGGCAACAGTTTAAACTAAAATTAAAATACAATGCAGATTGTTTTCTTTGTACAGTGAGCAGTGTGTGATTTCATTGGAGCGGAGTTATAACTGATTGGAGCTGCTCTGAGCGGGGAAGCGAGGGGAGCATACTGCTCCATGAGTGATGAGCGGAAATTGTCATCACTCCACTCCGCTCATATGTTCTGATTGAGACACGTCGCCCCTGCAAAACAATAACGTCTCCATCCCTCTCCACCTGCCACTTCCATTATGCCATCAGCTCACCTCGATACAGGTAAAGTGCTCATAAATTGTCATTTATTTCATGTTTACTGCTTTGGTATGTGTGCTTTGTCATGTATAGTAGTTTTATATTGATTTTTAATGCTTTTTATCATTAGTTAGGTAGGTTGATAGGTTTAAATAGGCAATCATTTGGGTGCCTGGAACGGATCAAATTCATTTATATTATTGCTTATGGGGAATGTCACCATGGACCTTCGACCAAAACGTAATTCGACCAGCCTTCTGGAACGAATTAAGTTCATGTTCCGAGGTACCACTGTATTCACATTAATTCCCATTCATTTCCATGGAATGTTTCCAATTCCCAGAATTTTGCAGCCCTGCAACACATCATTCATTCACACATGCACACCTATGCACAATTTGGTAATGCATATGGTCTACACTTGCCCAAATTCAAGAGCTGAATGAGCAGGTTATAGCTTATGCAAGTCATGTACTCACTCCATCACAGCAAATGCAGCAATGCCCTCTGCATGGTCACAGATTGGATAAAGCACAGTAAATATAGGCCACCCCTAGGAAAACATTCACCAGCACCAACGAGAATACTCCAGCATGTATTCCTCAGGCTGACTATTCAAAATGGAATACTTTGCAGAACTTTTAAGCACTCACCTCACACAACCAAGTTGTTCTCCCTGAGGATGTTATACCTATAGCATTGAAAGCCCCGCCTGGTAATGAGTTTAGTGGACATTTACCTGCCAAACGTATGCAGTAACAAGCCAGGAAGATCTTCTATTGGCTATAACTGTCTCATGACATACACAGCTTCTGTGCTAAGTTCATTGCCTGTGCAACTCATGGTTCTCCAGTGCCTCATGAGGGAGCCCCCTTTTTGACTGGAAACTAAATAAAAAAAGGTTGCTTACTACAGTGCCCACCCCTGGAGACTCAGGGATGCATTTTAGAAAAATTTAGGGTTACAATTAGTTTCAGTGAATGTTTCACTTAGTGTGAATGCAAACCGTGTAATTTGAAGTGTAATAAATACACTTATCAGAATGATTATGGTAGTACAACTTTGGCTCTTGTACAACAAAAACCTGCTCATTAATAACAAACCATTTCATTTCTAGCCTTAAACTGAAAATGAAACCTTAAAATGCTAAGATCATTCTGCACTTATTTTTTATTCGTGTTTCTGTTCTTTATAGTGCCTATCAGCAGTTTGTGTTAATCTGGGATGGGAAGGGCTTCTAGGGAACAAAAGAAAAACATTAACCTAATTGTATTACTCTGTAAAGTTTGTACCACCTTTAACAAAATAGTTTAGAAAAAAACTTTCTAGGCTTTACTAATAAAATCATGTTAAGTGTCATTATTACAAAAAAAGAATTATAATAACAGACAATGATCTAATTTATTAGTTTCTACATAAATATATTATATGAACAAAAGCATTGGGACACAACTCTTAATCATTGAATTCAGGTGTTTCATTCAGACCCACTGCCACAGGTGCATAAAATCAAGCACCTAGGCATGTAGTCAGGTTTACAAACATTTGTGAAAAAACGGGTCGTTGTGAAGAGCTCAGTGAATTCAAATGTGATACTGCCATAGGATCCCACCTTTTGCATTAGGTTTGTGAAATTTCTTCCCCGCTAGATGTTGCATGGTCAACTGTAAGTGGTATTATCGCAGAGTAATACTCACTTCACCAATTCGAATTGGTGCCCTGGCATAAAAGTTCACGATGCAACTGCCCTGATTATAAAAGTGTGCACTGGATACAATTTGGGATGAACTCAGGATACTTTGTTTCTAACATCTTTGCATCAGTTAAATCCAATTTATTAATGCAGAATAGTGAGTTAAATCATTTTGCTTTATTAATTTTGTGTTTTTTATTTAGCTCACAACTGGTATTATTTCATTATGCTTCCAGACCACTAGAGGCACAAGAGGATTCTCTGCAAGTCTCTCACAAGTTGGAGGTGTGTCCAGCGATGCATCGTATCATGTCGAATTGTATAGCATCGCAGTAGGGGTGAATTGTATTATATCACAATAGTTGCTTCATATGTATCTTTAATGTATCTGATCATTGGTAATGCATTGGGATGTGTATTGCCTTAGAGATGGAGATGCACATCCCTATTGCAAGGTGGAAGTATTTAGGTACAACAGAAACTCAGCCATGAATTGACAGACCACTTAAAGTAACAGAGCCGGGTCGCCGAATGCTGAGGTGCATAGTGTGTCAAAGTCACCAACGCTCTGTTGACTCAATAACTGCAGAGTTCCAAACTTCCTCTGGCATTAACCCCAGCATAAAAACAGTGCGCCGGGAGCTTCGTGGAATGGGCTTACATGGCTGTGCAGCTGCATGCAGGCTTTACATCAACATAAACACAATGGCACACGTTGGATTGAGTGGTGTAAAGCATGCTGCCTCTAGACTTTGGCGCAGTGGAAACGTGTTCTGTGGAGTGACGAATCATGCTTCAGTCTGATGGGCGTGTCTGGCTGTGGTGGACGCCAGGAGAACGTTGCCTGCCTGATTGCAGTGTGTCAACTAAAGTTTGGTGGAGGAGGGATAATGGTATGGGGTTGTTTTTCAGGCATTGGGCTAGGCCTCTTAGGTCCAGTGAAGGTAATTCTTAATGTCTCAGTATACTAAGACATTTTGGGCAATTCTAGGCTTCCAACATTATGGGAACAGCTTGGGGAAGGTCCTTTTGTGCCCCAGTGCAGTGTTTGGTGTGGAAGAACTTGACTGGCCTGCACAGACCCCTGACTTCAACCCCATCAAACATCTTTGGGATAAACGAGAACGGAAATTGTGAGTCAGACCTTCACGTCTAACATTAGTTCCTGACCTCTCAAATGCTCTTCTGGATAAATGGTCAAAATTCCCACAGACATGTACCACAATCTTGTGGAAAGCCTTCCCAGAAGAATGTCACCTGTTATAGCTGCAGAGGGAGGACCAACTCTATACTGATGCCTATGGAGAATGGGATGAACCGTCATGAAGATGTTTTTCTTATTTAGACAATAAAAATCTTACCGATTTTTTAAAAATTTTTTATTATTTTTTTTTTTTAAATTATTATGCGTACTTCAAGCACAAACTAGAACCACATAGAACCGCATAGAACCACAAGGAGCACAGATTAAATAAGGATTAAATAAGGACACCTGAAATCCCCGCCTTGTGATTTGGGATACAATTAAGAACTGCTTTAAGTGCTGATGAAGACTAATAATGAACCTATGAAACCGTTTATGATGCAGACATGATGAAGGTTAGAAATTTCTGGAAAGCTTTGAATGAAGCAGATGCATTGACCAACTGCAGAGATAATTGTGGAAATACCTGAGGCAAGCAGCTGAGTGCTCTGGTTCATTTATGGGAGTTGTATGTTAACAGCATTGGGTGTCGACCCTGTGGAGGTTTAATCATCGTTCTCTGTTATTGTTATTGGTTATTTCTCGTGTATAATAAGTGCCAGCTAGCACATGGAAAATGTAGGCCAAGTGAAAGGATTTTTCTGATACTGCAAATCCATGTATGTTTTAAAAATCTTTTGCGTTTTTTATTTTTATTTTATTTTGTTCAGTGTAAAAGCTGCCAGATTGTCTTGCCAAGAATGGGAATGATAAACTGATTGCGTCATCACGTCCTGCATTTGCTATTTGTGATGATGTGGTAGGCATTTGTGATTGTTGCCAACTAAAACCTGGTAAATATGGTGTATATCAGCTGAACTGATAATATAAATTGACTTTCCTGTGTGAATATAATCAATTAGCAGATAATCCCTTTAGGGACGAGAAGAAGTTAATTAAAATGATGATTTTCCACTCAGCACTCATTCTGGTATGTGCCCTTTCTGCCTGAGGAAATGATGAAGGCATAAATACAATAACAAGAAAACGAAAACAAGAAACAGAATTTTGGAATTTTAATTAACAGGAGGGAGCAAAATATTTAAATAGTATCTCCTGTTTTTAAGTGTGTCTTCGGGGCTCGGTGTGTTCACAGGTTCTGGTTTCTTGAAATGGCAAAGCAGCTCCATGTAGGTTGGGACCTAGCATATCCCGTTGCCACTTCATAACGAGTTTTTATTACATTATGCGTATCTTTTACATTATGAGTTTCTACAGCCCTCCGAGCAGACCACTGGAGCTATTTTTTGAGAAGAGAAATTTGCTGTGTGGGTTGCCGGTGGGGGGGCAGCCAGCAGGAACTGTAAAAGCATATAGGGGAGTTAGGTGGCCAGCATGGCCGTCTTTGGCTTGTCAACATCTGGCAACAGCTGAGACATGAGACCCTGCTGGGATAGTGGGTGGATTAGGCCCGGCAGCTGTGGCAGCGGTGAGGATGATGCGGGTGGATTTGCGATGGATGGTGAGGCTCTCTAGAGCTGGGTGATGTCAGTTACTCTATATCCGGGGCTAGATGCCTGCTTTTGTTAATATTCTTGTATCTGTGTACAGCATTTTTTATTAAGATTACGATGATCAGAACCATATCTTGGAATACAGTGGGAACCCCATATCCGCTGTTGCAGTTATCCGCAGCTTACCGTGGTCCAAAAATAAAATTTGGTAATTCCAGAAATAAACAGTTCATAACTGGGCACCAAGCAAGTACAGATCGTAACATGGTGAAACCCATCGGCCCAATTACGCGCGGTACTTGATTCTTCTCTTGTCCTCATACCCACGCTTCCCTGCAGAACTGCCACTAGCCTCTAGCATTCTTGCTTGATTGTATCTCTTGCCACATTATCACAGTGTATGTGTTATAAAAATGTACAAAAAGCATGATTTTGAGTGCTCCATCATCCCTTGATATATATTTTTTCATCGTTCTATTGTCTTATGAGAATTAGGCTAACATGTCAAAATCACTTTAATTCGAGAAAGAATAGTGTACAGTACTGTAAAATTATGTACAATGTACTATATTATTACTGTATCTGATGTTGGTAATGTCTTATTGTACATAATTTATTAATTAACCTTTACCATGTGTATGTACACGAAAATCATGTTATATATGGGGTGAGTGGATGGTTCACTATTATCTGCGGTAGATCTTGGAATGAATCCCCAGTGAATACGACTGTCAGTAGTGTACTTACATGCTGATGGAGGAATCCAGGCTCTCTTAAGGACACCCTGTCTATATACAAAGCAGGGGCCGTACTGGAAGCTTCTAGCCTAGATGCCTTAGTCACTGAGCCTGACTGTCACCGTATATGACAGTTAAACATCACAGCAGTAAGAGGCAGTAAAAAAGAAAAAACAAAAAACAGAAGTAGACACAAACACATAGGTTAAACAATGACATTTTGCTTGTATTTTTTCAAATCAGTTGATGACTTTTTAAATGAACAATGACTGCAAAATCTTGGTTTTTATTGCACTCCTTGCAAGATTTTACTTTAGCAATAACATCTAGTTCTACAAGATAGTGACATTTTTTCATGAATTTGGCATGCATTGTGGTCTGTGAACATTTATTTGAAAAGGCGATTCTTGGATTGGATTAGATTTCTTCCATAACGTTCTCTTACTAGTCTGCATTTAATGAAATATTTTTTTTCCTCTTATATTACGTCACTTGCATTAATTGACTTATTGATCACGCTATGCCTAATGTTGATTTATAAATGTTGTTACTTTAATATGTTCACAAGATGCTCTCCTAATAACCATGCTGTGGATGAGATGTGTCAGCAGGTCTTTGTAACGAAGTGTAGCAGCTGTCCTGTGAGCCAGGGGTAATTATGCGTGATGCACGCCAACCCATTTTGGCCAGAGATGATAGCCAATCCATAGCACATTCCAATGTGCACCCATAAATGTCGTTGCTTTAATATATTCACAAGATGCTCTCCTAACAACCATAGTTTCTCATGCTGTGGATGAGATGTGTCAGCAGGTCTTTGTAGCAAGGTGTAGGAGCTGTAATGTGAGCCAGGGGTAATTATGGGTGATGCACGCCGACCCATTTTGGCCAGAGCTGAAATCCAATCCATACCACATTCCACTGGGGTCCCGAGATTTGGAGCACATTAACTGAAGGAGTCCACTTGCCTAACCTCTCCTCTGGCAGGACACATCTAAGCCGAAGATCTGCTGAAATGTGTCTTAAAGATGCCTTAAATATAAAAGAAAACACATTTAAAGCTGCTCGGTTGAACATGTTTTTTCAATCTTTAATTCAGAATTACAGAGAAAGGGGAATGGAATGGATCAGCAAGTTTTGAAATGTCTGCTGTCACATTGCAATTCCATTCAGGTGAAAGCTGGAAGCTAAATGAAGAAGTCAGGATAGAGTCATTGTAACTGATGTATTGGTGTTGCTAAGAGTTTATAGACTCTGATCAAGAGTGTGGGACGAGTCAGTGATTCGTGACTCGACTCGGACTCAAGTCACGAATTTGGACACTGATGGAAAGACTTGGACTCAACTTGGACTTGATGGCAAATACTTGAGACATAGACTCGTCTTGGACCCTGTGACTTGAGAAGACTTCAGATTATAGTCCCCCTCAAGATACCATAACGTTAATTTTATAATTTCTATATATATTAATTCTCTGCTGTCTGCATTTTCGGTTGGAGGAATGCAAAGTCTCCTGAGATAATTTGGAAAGATGCATCACTCTATTCATATACACGGACATAAAAACTGTATGAGGACAACCGTGAGTGGACACTCTCTTTTGAACCTATCTCTGCCTATAAAGAAATATCCTATGATATACTGTGGCTGGTTTTTGCTACAGTAAGCTTAAATCAATAAGGGTAAAAAAAAATGACATCGGTAGGGGTTCAAGTTACATGACTCACACCTCGACATGGTCCAGATTTGAGGACTTGTGGCTTGACAGCAAAAATGATGGAAAACCTTGGACTCGATTTGGACTTGAAGGCAAATGACTCAAGACTTGACTCAGACTTGCCAAGCAATGACTTGTTACCATCGCATCCCGACTGTGATCAGTACAAGATCACATGAGATCCCTTTGGCAATATGAGCTATTTTCTTCTTAGGTAATTTTCACACTTGCACACTCTTGCAACCCCCCCCCCCCCCCATTCACAAACCCTGGTGGTTATTGACAGTTGGCTTTTGAGTTTTTTGTATGACATGATAAACAACCATCCAATGATTGTTACCATCTGAAGAATACAGCTTACTTATATAGCTGTTCACGCAATAGTGGTATAGCAAAAAGTTGCAGTTGCAATTAATTGCCATTGGATGCTGATTAATTACATGTTGTGTTTTTGTGAATTGAGTTTGTCTTATAATGTCTGTATAATAACAAAAGGCGGTCAGACTGATTTATTGATATACAGATAAATAAGGATTACGGGTGTCAAAAAACAGTGAATGGGGAGGGGTGACATTTGCCAAGATGTGTTTACTACCCCCCCCCCCCCAACTTCCTGAAGTGGAAGTTTGGTGGCAGACTGGCAGTATTGATCAGAAGATATTAAAAAATAGAAGATACAGACTTTGTTGCCCATGGGGCACAGTGACAAGTAAAACTGAGCCCATCATTTCAGTGGAAGCTCTGGATTATTTTCAGGGGAAGGGCAGGATGGGGCAACAGTAAAATGGGGGTGGAGTGATCAAAAGAGGAAGATCGAAGACTATCACTGGTGCACGCAATAGAGAGACATAAAATGAATAGTTATTGCTATATTTACTTAGCAAAATTCTTTTTGTCCAAAGCAACAACTGGGGGTTAAGGGTCTTGCTTAGGGGCCCAGTAGTGACATCACTCTGTTGCCCATGGGATTCAACTGGCAACCTTCCAATCAGAGGCATAGCATCCTTACCTGCTGAACCACACACCACCCCAGTAGTTATGTTTTTGTGTATATTGTTGTGTTTATGGAGAAATGGAAAATATATTCTGCTTATTTCTTCTAATTTTTCACTAAATACAACTCGGACGGTTGTGACCTCTTAATTTTAATACATTTTTTAAATACACTCTTTACTACTTTGTTAATGTGTATATCCCATTACTCAGCATTCTATAGTTTCTGTATCAGCTACTAAGTAGCCTATTGAATTTCATATCTGAGGCACTCTGTGTCACGTCGTATTTATCTTCCTCTTTTCCACAGAGTAGAAATGACAAGAGTCACTGTAATTGTGCAAAGCTTACAGCACACTTAGGCTTTCTTCAAAGCAATCATTTAATTGAAAAGTTCAAATTCAGAATAATGAAAATATTATTGAGAAATAACTACCAGTCGAATACCACAGACATTTTGAAAAGCAAGCAATTGCTTGCAGTTACCATAATAAATAAATAGAGGAAGAATATGTATGTGTCTTTTGTAATTCAGAAAAATCTGATTACTTAAGGGGGTTCCATAATTTTGCAAGGCAATAAGCCTACATCTACCTATATTTATGGATCCACCAAGTCTACACACTTGAAAACATTTGGATCTATGCATATTCAAGCCATTTAAAACTCACCTCAAATGTTTGTGAAGACTGTGTCCTGCATTCTGTGATTGACATTACCCAAAGCCAATTAAAGTGTGTGTGTGTGTGTGTGGGTGTGGAAGGGGCAGCTTCCTTCATCACTGGCAGTTGAGAAATTGTCCGTCCTCACTGTCCTTTGGTCTTCCATGTTGCGAATAGTCTGAAATCATGACAAAGCACTGACTCCTCAGTGAATATTCCAGATCCTCCTAATGTCTTCGATGCTTAAGGCATTATGATAGCAGGTATATTTTATCCAAAAAACCAGTAAACCATATCCAACTGGGAGGAGACCTCAGGGCAGACCCAGGACACTCCGGAGAGATTATATCTCTCGACTGGCCTCAGAATGCCTTGGTATTCCCCCGGAGGAGCTGGAGGAGGTGGCTGGGAAGAGGGAGGTCTGGGCATCCCTGCTTAGGGTTCTGTCCCTGCGAACGAGCCCCAGATAAGTGATGGATGGATGGATGGATAGAAATAATAAAGGTCAAGGACTACCGATCCTTTGAAATGAATATGCCTCTCTTCCTCATTCCATTTTAAAACAAAATCTACTTTAAAAATTAATGAGAATGACATCAGTGACCTTTGGCCCTTGTGGACAAATATTATCAGCTCACCAGTGGACGATGCGCAGGAATATGAGTAAAAATCCTGTAATGGTTTACTGTAGGGGGGAGGACAGTACTTCAGAGGGGGTCTGGTTGTTGAGAGTCTGTTGGTTGTTGGACACGGATGGCCAGAAACTTCATCTAAGATGCCAAACCCCTGTTTTCTCCTTCCCCAGTGGTGTTTTTGTGTCATTACTTTCTGCTGTGATCAGACACTTTTGATCGAGAAGCAAGGGTTTAGCTTAGCCTGAAATGATGGTTTGGCCTGAATAGGTGTAATCGCACCACTCCGTGTTAAAAGGGCCTGATTAAAATGCAGCAAAGCACATGCGGTTCATTGACCTCTTTTCTGACAGCATATGACTCAATTACGGTGAGGTACGCCAGCACACACTAGTGCTGTGGCAGCCAGTGATTTGTTCGATGCATCTTATATTCTGATTCATCGTGATGAGCCTGCGTAGATTCATCACTGAGAAAGAAACATGCGAAAATGGAGGAAGTGACATTTAAATGTTCAGTTTCATTCAAAATGATTCCCTTTCTGAGGCAGCTGTTAAAACTATTATTATCCTTATTAGCATGGATTAGTTATAATGATCATTCGTTATTTTTAAGGCAATGAAGCACCAGGGTGACACACTGAGAAAAAAAAAGTTGTGCATTTTAGCTGTCCTGGTTGCTGGATATAGACACATGGAACAGCTAGAAGTGGTGGGATGCCCAGTGTGGAGTCGATTCTGATGAACACAGAGAGGGTATGTGAGAGGAAGGCAGTGGCAGGGATAAAAATAGGCAGACATGTTTAAAGCCACCTGCTCAGAAGCAAGCTGCCCGGGCAGTGCAGGGAGACCACACAACCATCAAGGGAGACCACACAACCATCAAGGGAGACCACACAACCATCAGCAATCCTCAACATCCCTGTTGCATCCTAGTCACATGCAGTACGGTGATAGTGCTCTGCCAAGATGGGCAGTGTCAGTCAACTCATTAGGTGCCATCTTCTGACTGGGCACCGACTCAGCAAGCTGATTTCACACTGTCTTGGATGGGGGGTGCCAGCGGTGAGGCTGGCCTAGGGGCGCCACATGGGCTTCTAGCGATACTGAGGATGTGTTGCCATGGTATCACTTTTAAAACTCCCACCCACCCCCTGGAAATCAGAGACAGGAGGAGTTCATAGAAGTAATTAGGGGTGTCCATCAGTAGGGGTCATTTTATCAGTCCATGCTTCCTCAGATTTATTTTGCTTTGCGTCCCACACCGACTCCACCCCCTTTATTTTTAATGTGGTATTTTTTTCACACCTGGAATTTCTTGCAAGCCCCCTGCCATATTTCTCGGGCTGGACAGCCATGAGTGGGCAGTGCTGTGAGGTCTGGTATCACGGCTTAAAATTCTTTCGCAAAGTGACACATGGTAGCGGATGCCATTTCAAGACCCCGCTTTATGCCTCTGTCTAGGTTGTAACGTCTTGAATAATTGCAGTCAGAAAATGTACCTCTCTCTTTTGTTTTTCTGCTTCAAATCAGTCTTCCAGGACCCTCCAGGCCTCCTGGGTATTTCCAGGGCCTCCTGTGCCTGCCTGAGATCTGAAATGACTATAACAATTTTACAGAGTTTTGGTTGTTTCATCGATACATGCCTCCTGCTGCCTGCCACAAATGGGTTCCAAGGTCTTTCAGCCAGACTGTGAAGCTGATGGCCTTTGTTGGAATCCTTTCACAATGACGAGCACAGGCATGGATACAGCCAAAATGTAACTGTCGTGCAAACTTAGGATGCTGTCTCATTCCACAGTGGTGAAGTCTCAGTCAGTGTTATTTTTTAAACTATTGGTTATTATTGATTTTGAATTTGCAGAGTGCTTTCATTCTGTCTAGCAACTAGGTGTATGTGGAGGAAATGAATGAATAATAATTTATAGAACCAGGTTTGTTTTGCCATATTCAGTATCGGTCCTATGATACTGAAAATTATGTCACATGAATCAGTGGCATGTTTTTTTTTGATTGCTGGTTTAGTTTATCTCAGCATAAGTATCAATGTAATGACGTCTTGTTTTACTATGATTGGATTACAGTTGTATCACATGTGTAGCATTAGGGGTTTTAACTCTTCCTCTGCTCTGTTTGTTCTCCTTGTATAGTGCAGGCTTCTTCCTGCACTTCAAAGACATGTAGCTGCTAAATCGATCATAGTGAATGAGTGTGTGCATTTGTGTGTCCTCTGATGGACTGGAGTCCCACTGAGATTGTACTTCCCCCTTCTGGCCTGTCTGGGGTTAAGTTTCAAGTAGGGCTGCATGATATCACATTCTGATATGTGAAATACCCGCAAGTAATATTGTGACTCTCATAAAACAGGAGGAGAGGAGATGAAATTATCTGAAACAAACAACAGCCAAATAAAACTTATTATCTACTGGTAGACTGTGTCAAATACGTTGCTGGGGTTGTTGTGAGTTGTATCAACAGACACAAAGCAGTGCCGAAAAATGCAATGTGATTATTGTCCATCGTGATGACGATGCTGAAATGATGTATCGGGCAGCCCTGATTTCATGTGACCCTACGCAGGATAAGCTGATGGCTGCATGGACGTACTGTCGATGGACTAGGTTTTTTGGGAAATCTTTCATGTAGGTTGAACACAATTTCTGATTTTCCTATTTGAGGGTGTGAAGCACCAGAGGTAAATTTAGGAAACAGGGGAGCCGTAATGTTCTGCTGATTCCTGGGTCCCGTCCCTTGGAGCAATATTTGCTAGAGACATACATCGCATTGTAATAGCGAAGGTCGCCAGAGACAGTTCAGTGACTTTTTGATGGTGCCGCCACTTATTAGATGTGACACTTTTGATTGCTGCTGTTCTTTTTAATATAGCGTGTCACTGCCATCACACTGCTGATTACCATGCTGTCAGGGAAACAGGTTTACTGCTTTGATGCATGAGTCTTGGCGGGAAGGTCGAATTGGCCAAGGACAAAAAGTGTGTAATGTTTCCTGAGGCACCTGCCTTATCTGAATCTCTGTGATGCTTTTTCCTATTCAGAACTCAGTATTATAAACCTTTTTTTCCTCTCAGGCATGTGTCATCATGTATATGCAGTGTTAAAGGGTAGAACAGATGTATTTCAACTTATATATTCATTTACAGCGTCAGTGAAAAGTGAAGAACCTGAAACACTGAAAATGATTTGTTTTTCAACAAACTATTACCTTGTGAACAAGGAAACAGATGGAGTGCTGTGACCTATGACCTGCCCCCCACAATCCCCCAGGATATACCCTGTAGAGCTGGTTTGGGATGAGTTGGGTCTAATTGTGGCCAGAACATGTGTAAACTCCTTCAGGATCGTTGAAGAAGCATTACAGGTGGCTACATCTGGAAGCTAGATGAGAGAATGCTGAGAGTCTGCAATGCTGGCATCAAAGCAAAAAGGGGCTATTTTGAAGAGGCTAAAATCTGAGAAAATCTTCAGCTGTTGAACACTTCTCTCAGTCATTACAATATTTGATATGTATTACTTCATTGTCTTATGACCTTTTACTATAAGGTGAATAACAGCTAAAATTGAGAAAAAAGCTTTAAAAGCAGGTGTAACCAGATTTTGCACTGGTACTGTACACATATTTTTATTCAGCAAATACCTTTGTCCAAAGCAACGCATGGGTAAGGCAAATTCCACATTACAAATATACATGCTGTCAATATATTATCCAGGTAAGATGTTTGCGGTGCGTCCATTTCAACTCGGCAATATGCTAGCAAGCCAACTTTATTCGTTTTCACAAATGTGATGGAGTTTGAAAAGGTATCACTCAATTTGTATCCTTAGAGCCTTAGAGCAAACTGGCAGGTGTCAGTGGAGCAGGGCTTCTTGGTGGTCTCACTCGCCAGTGCTGAAGTCCAGCATAGCCCAAAGGTTTGTAGATACTATGGCTTCCAGGGCACACTTAGCATCTTGAGGAGGAAAATGCCCCCACATGGATGCTCATGTACATTTTATTTTCAGAAGAAGAATGTTAATTGGCAGTGAAACTACCATTGCCATTTTGAGAAGAATCTTAATTACTTATAATTACATGACTTTAGTATTACATTTTACAGATATGAAGAGTACTTAACAGTAGGCAATTTGTTCATTTTTAACAGGGGGGATGGCCCAATGGGGGCACATCCCTGACTGCACACAACCAATCAACATACACACAAGTGTGCACCTTCCAAAGGACATTGTTGCAGGACATCTTAACTGTAACGGTGAAATACCTAATTATATGGGAAAAAACATATGGTCCCATAATCCCATCAATATTCCGATTTTTTTTTTCAAATTTCCCAGATTCTAATAAATGAATTACTTGATTTGTTAATTGTTTCATGTAACAAATCATATTAGAGAGGTCTGAAGAAAACACTTGGGAGTAAAAGTTTCTGAAGAGCTATGAATTGAGGCATTGCCCAGGACTTTTCACTAGCCAACAGAATATTAAAAATTGCATAGACTCTGCAAGTTAATTACTAATCTAAATAAATTGTGCCTATCTGTATCTTCAATATGTGACCGTATAAAATTACTGAAATTCCACTAGTGCATGGTTTTCGGTTCTGCCCTAAACTATATTAGTATTGGACAAACATTTTTACATGCTTTTCAAAGTCATATGATGAAGATGTTCAGTTTGATTACAAATGTCACAACCTGGAACCAGGGAAGACAAGGGACCCAATTGCAGGAGACCGGGCAGCTTATTCAGGGAACCAGGCAAACAGAGATTAAATCAGCAGACAAGCAGAGTAGGTAGGAGGTCCAGAGGGTTTGCTAGCTGGTAAAGTCAGTCTTATGCAGACACACAGGGCAGATTACAGGAGCACTGGGATGCACAGATGGGCAAAAGCAGACGGGGCTGGATTGGACGAGTCGGGATCAGGCAGGTAAGGCAGGATAGGCGAGGCAGGTACGGCAGAAGTAAGACGCAAGAAGCAGGAGACAAGGGAGTCGGCACACTCAGTAAGGCTCATAATAGGGTAACAATACTTTGTGAAGATCACGAAGGCAGGCTGGTTTATCTGGAGGGGAGCAGGTGTAGGCATGAATTCCGCTTAACTGGTGCCCCCCTCCCTAGGGGACATGTCAAGACCCACCCTCTGATGGCCACCTCCTGGAGGCCGCACAGGATGCCAGAGATGGCCCCTGGGATGAAGGGCTGGCTTCAAAGAGTGGTCGGGATAGAAGGTAGCAATGAGGTCAGGATCCAGGATGTTCCTCGTGGGCACCCACGAATGCTCTTCTGGGCCGTAGCCCTCCCAGTCAAGGAAGGCACAACTGTGAAGATTCTATCTCTATCCTGTCGAGTTTGAGGAGGCTTGACAGCAGCGTCCATGGGTGCATCGAGCTGTAATAAACCAGCTTTACCAGTGACACATGTAAAGTCGGGGAAATTCGATACATACTAGGGAGCTATAGACGATATGACTCTGGACCCACTCGGTGAACCACCTTGAAGGGACCTATATACCGAGGGACTAACTTAGGACAGGTAGGCAGTATCACATTTCCCATTGTTAGCCAGACACATTGACCTGGTCGATAGGATGGAGTGGGGCACTGGCGACAGTCAGGATTTCCGCTGCTTTGTTTGGAGTTCCAGGACCTGTGGAGAACAGGACCATACCCCCTTTTATCTTCGATACTAGTCCTCGATGACCGATACCTCATAGGGCGGTGCATCCCAGAGGAAGAGAGGAGGTTGATACCCTAAGACACACTGGAAGGGAGTCAGTCATGAGGTGAGGTTACCTCTTGTGTTGCGGGTGCATTCCGCCCATGTAAGATGCAGAGCCCAGTCCATGGGACAGTCCCGACACAATAGTCACAGGGCTTTACATACCTCCTGGGTCGTCCTTTCGGCCATTCTGTTCGACTGGAGGTGATAACTGGATGAGAGCCCAGGGTAATTTTTAATTTATCACAAATTACCTTAAACACTCAGGATATGAACTGAGGTCCTCGGCCCGATACTGTGTCCTCCAGCATGCCATAATATCTGAAGACCCAGGTTATTAAGAGGTTTGCCCGCTCCTGAGCAGTAGGGAGCTTAGGCATAGCGATCAGGTGGCACATGTTAGAAAACCTGTCAATGATGGTGGGAATGAGTGTTACTATGAGAGGATGGCAGATTGGTGATGAAATCAAGTGCCAGGCGAGACCAGGGTCGAGAGAGAACGGGCAGAGGTTGGAAGTGATCCGGAGGGGCGTTGGTTGGAAGACTTTAATTGACATCAGTCTGGACATAAGGTGGCTTGTATCAATAGTATTGTATCATTTTTATAACATTTCTATGTAAAAATACCTCCTGCATTACGAGTTCTTGATTAATGACCGATAATTTGAAACAAATTAGCTTGTAAAGCCATGAACTACATGTACAAGCAAGGCTGCTAACACTAACTTATGCGTCTCTTTCTGACTTGCATTGGGTATCACCAGCGCATATCTCACGGGCCAGGTGATTTTACAATTGCTGCAGGAGGGGGAACGTGGTTAACAAGGGTGCCAGGTTAACAAGGGGGTTGCATTATTGAAATTTTGATAACATTAGGCATGGTGCCCCCTCATCCCCCCTCAAAATGCCTACTAAAGGTTTAATATTCTGCTAGAGCTATGTGACAGTTCTCTCAAACATTCCATGGCGGTGAATACAATGGCTGTGACAAAGCCTTTATATATTTTTGAGTTTTCTCTAACTCAAAGTCTGTTTTCAATACAATTGTTTTAGATGTGAATTGCTGAACACTGTTAAATGCAATGGCAAATGCCTATTTCAAAATAAAAAAGACAATTTTCTTCTTGCTTATTTGAATTGTTTACTTTGGGAACTCTTAAGAAGGTGAAAATATTAATACATGTGAAAATAATTAATATTGAACTGGCCAGTTATTAATCTCTGTTAAATGTATTAAATCATTATTAAATTAACCACTATTACATTTAGCATAGTTATGGTGAATGTGATGCAGTAACTCTTTAAAGGGGCCATAGAATGCATTTTTTCAGAATTTTAAATTGTTCTGTGATGTCTGCAAACTTGATATATCTGAACTTGGTTTGGTCGAAAAATACCCAGAAGCAAATTTCCAGGCCCATTTAAAACCCTATTATTTAGCCCCAGAATGAAACAGGCAATTTTCCCTTTTTGGTGGGTTCATTAATATGTTGATGAGCTCTGTTTTAATTGGCTGGTTTACAGTAAGAGAACAAATTTAAAAGAAGGAAATAAATTGTTTACCTTAACTGATCCGCAGCAGGGTCCTCCTTTTCACAACCTTCACCAAGATATACATAATGTGAAACAACAAATAAAAATAGAAGCGAAATCTGTTCAATAAAGTACTTGGTTTTTTGATTGAATTAAGCCCTCAAGTAATTATAGTAGTTCATAATTAAAAAAACATTAAAAATTGAAAACATATAAAGAACAAATCTGATTAATGAACAAAAGTCAAGAATGGAACTCTACAAGAATGGTTTCTCTGTAGTCTTTTGTAGTCACCAGTGGCTTTAAAAAAAATACAATTGTATTTTTCTAAAGATAATACATCAAAAAGCATTTTTTTTTCTTGAAAAAATAAAATACAAAATCAACTATGCAAACAGCAAATATCTAACTACACAAACAACCATTTGGGGTGAAGAATAAAGAAGGCATAAATATTTAATTACCAGTGAGTTCCCTGAAACAGTTAAGCATGACTCTGTGAGTATGTGGCTGAGCCCAAGTGTATTTTTCGGAAGAATGAATGATGCCTTCAGTAACTTCGGCTGGGTGCAGAGGTATCTGTGAAAGTCTCTGTATGACATATGCTTGAAATTATGCTGAACAAATAGAATTCCTTTGATTAATTCATGATTCACGCAAATCTGCTGAACTCCTCCAGTGGTGTCCAGATTTTCCATACACATACTGTACAGTGTGGCCACTTGTGAACAGAAAGCATCACAACATCATCCAGCCCATCTTGATGCAACTTCATTAGCAATTCCTTCACCTTCAGTGACATGAAACCGTCTTGTGCATGACATCTGAGAACAGTCTGACAAGATTTCGGGCAGCTTATAAATTGTTTTCATGTTCGATTACTGCAATCTGCAAATGTAGCACATTCACCAGTGAATGCATGTGCAAAAAAATAACTTTCTTGAGAGAAGAAAAAGCTGGAAACATCTGTAACAGCCATTGAAGTTGTTCAGTTTGAATGGTGTAAATTGAGAAGTACTTGTAAATTTTCAAAAGTATCAACTTAATGTCAAGATCAACTATGTCAGTGTCACATTTCGCTGAGAACACGACGGGAAGGGAAGCACCGGAGTCCAGAAGTTAGGGTGAAACTCGGGATTTAATAATGGAAGGACACAATCAGGAGCACGACAAGACATTAGTGATACAAAGACGTTAATGACAGGACTGGGGAAATATACTTAAACGCAGACTTAAATACACAGAACTAATGACAGCAACTTGAAACAGCTGATCACACAGGGATTCCACACGTGGTAAACGAGGGGGTGTGGCACACAGGGAGATTGGACGAGCGGGGCATGACAGTCAACGCCATGCTGCACACAGTTACTTAGCACAAGTGCTGGACAGCCAACGCCAACTAGCATTCCACTACTTTTCATCTTCTTTAAATTAGCAAAGACATTATTACCATCAACTCCATGCTGGACACCGCCAAAATTAGTATCTCCTGCAAAGACGCGAATTTCTGAAATAACTGGTGCTTATGTAAACTGTCCTAAACGCATCTCAAAATTGTGTCTGCAATTTCACTGGGAGTGCTGTGAATGTCAACAAGTTTTGACTGTAAGCCACCATTTTTCCAGTCATACATTTGATGTAGGGCGGCGGACAACATATGTCAAGTGAACAGCAGTGAACGTGCATATTGTTTCATTTTTAAAGTAAACTGATACTGAGTGGCTGCCGTATATTGCAAATTGGTTCCTTTTCTTTCACTTGGTACTCCACTGTAACTTGCAATATTGGGTCATACAGGTCACAGCGCTAAACCCGACCAAACTGCTGATTTTTGAAAAACTGCCCAGATGGCTGGACAGGGGCCCAAAAAGAGGACATGTCTGGGGAAACCTTGACGTATGGTAACCCTAGGTCTAATTGCTGACTGTGAGGAAACTGCTCAAGTGGCAAGTCCCTTATCAGCCCTCACAATTGCGGCCGAAGTGGGTGCCCAGGGAACCCCTGCCCTCTGTTCAATGAGAGGAGCCACCAGGGCTTTTCCAAGTTCCACTAAGAATAGCCTCCTCTTTTTTTGCCCTCGTTTCATGTGGGGAACAGCTCTTTCCAGACAAGAAAAAGCATTGTAGACAGAAATGTTCAGAACATTAAAAAACAAGGCAAAGGGCCAGTGACATGTATTTGTCACACGACTGCAGTAAATGCAAATTTTAGAGGAGTGAAATCCTCTGTCCTTTTTTGGCACAAAGGCAAATGGCAGCTCTGGTCTGGTCTGCCTCACTGTACCCAGCACTCACAGTTTTCTAGTGAGGAGCTCCTGCCCTAGCTCACGCGATGTGTAAAAATTATCGCATGTTGTAAGCCCTGAGCCCCTCAAGTATGACTCCTGCACCAGCTTTTTCCTTTTCTTTCTCCAACTAACTTCCGCAGGTAAACTCGTATCTTCCAAGCATAGCTTGAAGAAGCATCACACGCCACCCACAATTTGATTACATATTTACTGCGTTTTTTTGGCATTTATTGTCGAAATGGACATCGACCTGCAAGAACACATAAAGACAATACTTATTTGTTGTCATGTAAATCAATCAGCTACATATTTTAGACAAATAAACATTTTCGCTAATACTTTACAATATGGTTTCTTAGTAACTTAAGTTACTTAAGTAGAAAGTATAGTAACTTAAGTTACTTAAGTTACTACTTAAGTAAAAATTATAAACAAGTATAGTAGCTAATTGAGAGAAAGGATGCGCTATAATCCATTTATGATGAGCAAACATGAGATCAGTTGTCACAGGGCAGAACTGGAACAGGGGACCCAAACGCGTAACAATAATGAAGCAAAATCACCGGACGTAAATCAAATCGAGGTAGTTGGCAGAGATCATAAAGCCGAGTAATATAGCCAGGGGAAAGAGGGAACGGGCAAACACTCATGATGATGCGGGGAAAGCAGGACACTCAGACTCACCCAGATGGGGGTTGGAATCAACGATCGCTTGGGTGCCAGGGCCTGGGTGAGCAGGCACACGGATGCACATGGGAAACATACAACCAGGGAAAATGGGGCAAGGTAACACTTGGCACTCTAATGTAATCGGACGACACCTTTTGCTGACTAAACCGGTTCACCCAGTCCTATAGTAAAGGCAATCAGGACTAAAATGAAGCTGCTATCTGAATTAGAGGAGGCATGCTAGAGGGTACATGGGAGGAAATGGGGGTTACTGCGAAATGTCTGCCTTCGTCCTCATATCAGTATTTCACTTTTTTGGGTTATTCGTCATTTGTTCCTTCAGTAATTCAAAAAGGTTTAGAAAATTTACAGTTACAGTAACAAATATAGGAACTGACTGAAATAAATGATTCATTATGATAAACATAATATCAATATATAAGTCCAAAATTATTTATAATTTGTTTTCCTGTAATAAAAAAATTGTAAATAGTTATAACAATGTATACCCAGAGCAGTAATAAAGAACATACGTTACTTACCTTTGAAAAGAACCAGACATTCGTCCACTTCATCATGACCGAGGTTCTACATTCACGGCAGTCTGCCAGTCCAGATGTCCCACACCTCCCTGACTGGTGCCATCTTGTCCGTCTTCCTTCTAGCAATCCTTGTTTTGTGATTGTCAAAACGGAGAGTTCATGTCAGTCTTCGGAATTGCTGTGATCACAAACTGGTCTGCCAGTATCTGAGTCTGAGAGACTCTGTGTGGCTTCTCCCTTGGATTTAGAAACTTGTGCCAGAAAAAGGAGACCAAAAGCTCCTTCCAGTTGTTGCCATACCTACTCTCCCCCTACAGGTTCATCATACTAATTATGATGTTCTCTATGGAGGTCAACATAAATGGTGGAAAAAATGATAAAATGTCTACAGTGTGAGCCCAACTTCTCTTTGTGGGTCCAGGAGTGCTCTTCAGGATACACTCTGAAGGCAACCAGCACTTGCACTGGTCTTGAGGACCAAGTGATTTGTCAATTTTTTAATTAAAAAAGTGCATTCCTCTTCATCATCCTCAAATTCTTTGCTTTCTACGTATATCACCTCCTCTTCACTTGCTGACTCCATGGTGTCAGTGGTCAGCAGGTCAGCTTCTTCAGCAGCAACGTATCATTCCTTGTCTTAAAGTCAACCTGAGACTTAGACGGGTTTGGACTGTGTGATCTACCATTTGTTATTTAATGCATGCCATGTTATGTACACATTTCAATTTGAGATGGCCTAAGTAAGACAGCTATGCCCTAATTGGTCAGGGATCTAAGATCTGTCCGAGTTCCCATGAGAATAGGCAGAATTATACTAAGTTTTGCTTCACAGCTGGCCAAGATTAGTTGCAGCAAATGTGTAGTCAAATATGACTCCAAATGCAATGAAAGGTACAAAAGCCTGTTACATGTGATCTTTTTATTTTATTGTAATCAAATTCTTTTTAGGACAATTCAGCAGATTTTCTGCTTGACAGCTTAAATTTTAAGATATTTTTTATCGATTATGAACAAACACACTTCCCTAAATGCAGAGAAATCCCATTCAAATGAATGCGGGTCATATTTGACCCCAAACACCCACAGTGGAAGCAGTTTTTTGAGCACTAAGACTATATGCCCTTTGAAAAAAATTGTGTTTTTAATGTTAAATTTGGATCTCTTTAGGATAAGTTGGTACATTTCCTTCATGACACAGCTATTTTGACCATAAAATAATTTATCCTCATCTGTTTTCAGTGTTTGTATGGAGAGTAAAGAGCGGAAAGTGTAGTGTTTGTGCCAGATTGTGGTCAAAAAAAGTTTTTCAGGGTAGGTAATGGGGTGCGATAAATGGTGAAAAAAGGTCTGACATATATTCGCTAATTTGAAAATTAGAAATTCAAAAATTAGAGTCATATATACCTGCCTAGTCTGACCCTTCTGAGATCCTCCAGCTTCATCCCTGGTAGAAATGCTCTCCCTGGTGGTGGTGCAGTTCTGGGAGGGGGAGCAGGTGGAGGTGAAAGCACTGCTGGATTCAGGCGTGACCAGAAGCTTCATTGACCACTGGCTTGTGAATTCATGTCACTACCTTTCACGGTGTGGGCAACCCATGAGGAGTGGATGCAGCACCTAGTCTTCCCACCCGTCATCCTGGGGCACCTGTGGCTGAGGTAACACAACCCCCACATTGACTGGGTGGCAGGGAAGATCCAGGCCTGGTCATTGGGATGCTTCACTAACTGTCTTTCCCTGGCGTGAGTCTCCTCCATGAAAAGCCTGCAGCTAGAAGGATGCACCCAGGTCCCGACGAGTACTAAGTGTTCAGGTTACCCCTACACCAGAGCTCTGACTGTGCCATTGAGCTGGTGGAGGGGGGGCCTCTGCCCAAAGGACATTTGTTCTCCCTGTCCAGGCTGGAGGACGAAGCAATGGAGACCAATGTTTGGGAGATGCTAACCCAAGGCATCATCTGGCCATCAACCTACCCCCTCATCCCAGGCTTCTTCTTCGTGAAGAAGACTGGGAGCCTGCATCAATTATTGAACCCTGAACGCCATCACTGCCCCTCATCCCCGGAGCAGCTTCAGCCTGCCTGCATCTTCATGAATCTCCAGGAAAGCTGTTTGTGTCCTCTTCTTTTCAGTCTAACACACTGCAGTGGGTCCACACCTCCCTCAGCTCCAGCTACCCAAGAGTCACCACTACCATGCGCCTGCTCACCAGATGAAATTGTTGGCCCAGTTGGAAATTGGAGGTGGAGGAATTTGTGGCCTCCTGTCCAGTCTGTGCTCAGAACATGGCCTTCTAGGCCAGAAACCCACAGGTTTACTCCATCTGTTCCCCACACCTAACCATCCTTGGTCACACTTGGCTCTGGACTTCATCAGACCTTCCCCCATGTCAAGGCCACACTATGATTCTCACTATCATTGATCAGTTCTTGTGGATATGCAGGCTTGTGCCACTCTCCAAGCTCCCATCAGCCAAGTATCTAGCAGACCTCCTTATGAACTGGGTGTTCCTGTAATACGAGGTACGTAAGGGCATTGTCTTGGACTGGGGCCAACAGCTCGCCGCGAGGGTCTTCCAAGCCTTCTGCACCTGCCATCTCTCTGAGCCTCTATTCTAGTTACCACCCGCAGACCAGTGGTCTCCTGGAGTTAGTAAACCAGGTGGGCATGAAGATCCTACGGCTGCTGTGCACCACCAGTACAACAGAGTGTGCCCACTATCTGCCCTGGGATGAGTATGCCTGGAACTCCCTCACCCTGCAGGCCTCCATTCTCACATCCTTCCAATGTATCCTTAGGTACCAGCTGCCCATGTTCCCCTAGGACTCCCAACCCAGCTTGGTCCCATCAGTCGAGTAGTGGTAACGTCAGAGCAAGAGAGTGTTGAAGTAGGCCAACTGACAGCTTGGAGCTCTGTCCCACTGGCAGAAGGCGCAGGCCAACCGCCACTACCACCTGCGCCTGACCCTTCAACCTGGCTAACATGTCTGGCTCTCCACCCAGAGACTCTGCCTCCTAGTCTACCATAAGTTAGCTTCAAAATACATTGAACACTTCCACATCCCCCATCAGGTCAGCCCCACAACCTGTCGCCTGAGCTGGCCCATATCTACTGCATTCAGCATCGTTCCACGTCTCTTCAAGCCCGTTCTATACAGTGTGGCCCATCCTCTTGTGGATGCTGAGGGACCTCCACCACCGATTGCTTTGGACTACAGTTGCGGTCCTGTCCCTCCTGGACTCGAGGCACTGGCGGGGTAAACTGCAGAACTAACGTAAACTGCAGAACACAAAGACAAATATGATTAAAGTAAACAATAAAGTGCATGACGTTGAAATATAGTACAAAGAAAAAGATTAATAGTGTACGAGGTATGTATTTTATACAATGACCTTTCACAACACTGAAATTCACAAATACCACAAACTGTAGAGTGAAAATTGGCATATAATCATGAGAAAAAAATCAAATGCATCTTACTCAAAGAGTTTGATTTTTACAGCGTGTGGCCTCTTGGAAAGTGTGTTCCTTTCCAACTTCATTATTATTTTTTGTATCACCTCAAAGGTATACCTCAGTACATGAGGGGAGTCCAGGTTCAATTTGTAAATAAGACCAAACAGCATAGCAATCACAAAGGCCACGCTTGGTAGCTTCCGCAGCACTGCATGGCCTTCAAGGACAATCCCGATGTCTTCCACTTCACTCATGCTACTGTACTTGATGGTAAAAATTTCAAGTGTGGTATGCTCATTGCCCGCTTGGATGATAGCTTTGTCTGCAGTGTGGAAGAAACAATAGTCCATTATTTTATTTGGAATATGGACATAGATCTGGAATAGTGTCCCATTTTTGGTTTAAGGTTTAATATTGAAGCAAGATTCTTACACCAAAATCAACTTTGCACAGTGCAACACGGAATGCAACCCAGTTTCAGCTCAACAATACATCAGTTGGACTTACCACATACTCCCTCAATAGGTGTGCTGGATCGTAGTGGAGGTAGATGCAGAGTCTCTTGATGATGCACACCCTTCCAAACTGTGTGCCATCATTCTAGAACAAGACAGTTATTTCTTTACTCCTGATATCCTCTCAAAAAGGTATTATTTGTCTTGTTGCACGGCGCACAGAGCGCAGACAAAAGAGCAGGACGACAGGAATCAGGGAAAGATGGGGTTTAATCAAAGGGAAGGCAAGCAAATACAGACTGACAATACAATGACTGGACTGGGGAAACATACTGAAACATGGACTAAATACACTAGACTAATGACAACAACAGGAAACAGCTGGTAAACACAGGGAATCCACACGAGGTTAACAAGGGGGCATGGCATATGGAAGGGGCGAATGATCGGGGCATGACAGTACCCCCTCCCAAAGGCGCGCACACTGGGCGCGCCTAAGAGGAGCGAGGAGACGAGACCAAGGATACGACAAAACCTGGGGAAACAAAAGCAAAAAACATCAGCAGGCCACGGGGAACAGCATGGACACACAAAACAGACACAAGGAAGACAACTCAAATAACAACCGATAAATCACGGGGAACGCAGACAGACACAGGGGCACCAAAAATGGGAACACAAAACCGAAGGAGGGGGACAACGATGGGACGACACCAGGGGGAATACCAGCAGGAGGAACAAAGGGACCAACAGGGAATGAAGGCACAGAGGGACGGGAAGCAAACACAGGGGGCACACAGGGACCAGAAGGCACAGAGGGACAGGGAGCAAACACGGGGTGCACAAAGGCCGAGTGCAAGATGGCAAAGCGTGGGGGGATACGGGGAGCCGGAGGGAACCCCGGCCGGCGAGGTTCGGAAGCCGCAGGGGCAGCAGGCAACCGTGAGGCCGGAGCAGGAGGGAACCTCGCCGAGAGCAAGGGAGGAGCCGGAGGGAATGCCAAAGGTGGCGAGGAGTAAGGCGGAGGGACTGGCTGAGGGGGTGAGGAGGAAGGTGAAGGGGACACTAGCAGAGGGGAGGAGGGAACAGTAGCTGTGGCAGGCAAAGGCATAGCCACAGCTGGCCAAGGCGTAGGCAACTGACGAGTCTGAGCCAGTCGACTGACAAGGCGTCGGACGCAGGACCACAGGTGGCCGACGAGGTGCCTCAAGCGGAACCAAAAGCAACCCCCGAGTCACAGCTAGGGGTACCGAGAGGTGGGGACAAGGCTGGGATCTACCACGCTGGGGTGATGGTGGAGGAGTCACAGGGGAGGTCAGGTTGTCAGGGACCTCCGCGGGGACAGGGTCTGGGGCCATGGGAGCCGGGTCAGGAGCCGGAGGGTCTGGAAGCAGGGGGAACGGAGCTGGAGAGTCTTGAGCCATGGAGGGCGGAGCAGAAGGGTCTGGAACCCCGGGGAACTGAGCAGGAGGGTCTGGAACCACGGGGAGCTGAGCCGGAGGGTCCACGGGGAACTGAGCAGGAACCACGGGGGACTGAGCAGGAACCACGGGGGACTGAGCATCCACCGCCAGCACAGGAACCACGGGGGGTGCTGCAGGAACCACTGAAACCAGGACCTTGGGGGGCGCTGCAGGAACCACCGGCACAGGAACCACGGGGGGTGGAGCATCCGCCACTGGCGCAGGAACCACGGGGGTGGAGCATCCACCGTCGGCACAGGAACCACGGGGAGTGGAGCTTGGGTTTGCGCCTTGGCAGTGGGCACTGCCCATTTAAGGAACTTAGGGACCCACAGAATTGCATCCCCAATGGACCTGGCCCCTTTAAGAGACCGAGACGGCCCCTAAAAAGACCTCAGGCGTGTCCTCCTGTCTTTGGCTTTTCCGCTTCTTCTTCTTCCTTCCTGCAGCAGGTAATGGAGTCTGGGGCACCTCGGGCAGCTCTGACAGCGGAGCATTAGGTAATCCGCTGTCCATGGCTACCTGCCGCATCATAGACTCCGCCACGCCCTGTCTCAGTCGCCGCACATTCTTGAACGGGGACAGGTTTTCCAATATATCCCTGGTGCGAGTAGCCAGGGCGAAAGCTACGGGGTCCGCCTGGACCTCGGGCTGTAGTAGCCAATATATTACCTCATTGGTGAGGTCCAGGTATTCCGCCTCACTCAGCTGAGGCGTCTTTTCTGCGAGTCCGGTCATTCTGTCTTGTTGCACAGTGCACAGAGCGCAGACAAAGGAGAAGGACATCAGTAATCAGGGAAATACAGGGTTTAATCAAAGGGCAAGCAAATGCAGACTAACAATACAATGACCGGACCGGGGAAACAAACTGATACGCGGACTAAATACACTACACTAATGACAAAAACAGGAAACAGCTGGTAAACACGAGGAATCCACATGAGGTTAACAAGGGGGCGTGGCACACGGAAGGGGCAAACGTTCGGGGCATGACATTATTGTATACAGCGACATCATTGTAGTATAAACACTGAATATCATCTGCAGGCAAAAATACCACATGACTTTTTTCTCAGCATCACCTTGTAATGTATTAGGCTCTACAAAGAATTGAAGTGGTGTTACTCTATTAAGATTCAATTAAATGTATTTTTTTCTGGAATAAATTCTTACATCATCAGTGGCTTCCAGGTTGGTCTTCAGTCTTTGCATTTGTCTGAAAGCACAAAGTCAGTTACAGTATATTGTACAGCTACCATACATGCCAAGGCAATACAATACAGGCAGTCTCTGGGTTATAAACATCTGACTTACAGTATGGACCAGCTGTACCTATCAAGTTAGCCTGTTGTATTAAAAATCCAGGTTAAATATTATGGTTCAAAATAACAATGCAAGCACTACTTTATAATGCTTGCGGAAGCATTGTGCCGCTTTAGTGGTTTGTCCGCTTGAGCTACAGTAAAGTACTCTGCGTACTTACTTTTTAAATTACTATTATTATTATTATTATTATTATTACTACTACTAGTATTATGTACAAAATTATTATACATCTCCTTCATAACTAGGGGAAAGCCTGTATCCCCCCATCACACACACGCTCACACAAATATCCGAAATCCTATACCAACCAGTTAAGTTACAGAATACATTTGCCATCTTGTGCAAATTAATGAGAAGCTATGTCTTTAAATAATTTATAAACATGGCATGACCAAAACTCCCGTACCTCATTCATGTCAAAGAATGCTGGCCACCTGGCCTTGAAGGCCTCTACCATGGGAGCCTTGGAAACAACTTCTTGTCCTCTACATGCAAATGTTTTCTCTTTTTTCACCTTTACCGCCTCTCTGCTATTCTTTCTCTTGACATCTGAGACAAGTTATTCACTGAGCTTTTCTAAGCTTGTCAGATTCTCCAGTAGCAGTTCAGATACATACAGGAGTAATGGGTGGTATGAGAGGATGTTATAGTTTATAATGATTTAGAAGTTCAGACTTGCTTGAAACTGATGCTGAACACCCCTGAACACTGCCACATTTACTGCAGAGAAAAATGAGTGTTAAAACATACCTACTGAATATGTACACTCCATAAAACAGAAAATCGATATTTGTAGGATACTCACGACTGCTACAGAGCTCAAACCACAAAGAGAGTTAGGAACAAATTAGTATTTGTGAAGGAGATATGAAACGGAAATGGTTTGGCCTAACTGAACAGCCATTGCATTTGATTTAATGCCATTTCTTTTTCATTTTTTTGTCAAACCACCCAAGCAACTTCAAAGAGCAATCGTCCACCATCTGGACTCATTTGACGATTTGCTGGGAACCATTAGTCATGGCAGCCACCGCAAGTGGGCCTGCAGTAATGGTACACATGAGCCACATCTCGTAAAAGAGAAAGAAGCTGAGTATTATGTGTGAATCCTATGTGTAAAACAGCACAATTTTGTTTAATGGCTCATTCCTTTATACTTAGGGTGACAATATGAACTAGGACAGGGTTTGTAAACTACCATCTCAATTAAAAGGACCCAGATTCCACTTTAGCATTGAGTTTTGCTGTGTGCTGGTTGGTCAGTCTCCTACAATGATGCATGTGTCACTAATGTTGATGTAAACAGCTGGATGAGTCTTTCAATCAAGGAAAAATAACAGTAAAAGCACAAGACGAACCAAACTATTTAGCTGAGCACAGGAGCCTTTCAATTTAAAGTAATTTGTAAAACCTAATAGTTAAGCTAATAGTTTTCCCCCTGGCATGGATTAGGTGGTGACCCTAATTATACTGTCCTGGATATTGGAAGATCAGGATAAAGGCCTGAAATGTCAACATTTACATTATATTACCAATTTGAAAATACCAAGCAAGAAACATAGCAGCATGGTGGTGCAGTGGTTAGTACTGTTGCGTCACATCTCTGGGACCAGGGTTCAGTCTCTGCTGTGGCTCCATGTGTGTGGAGTTTGCATGTTCTCCCCATGTCATCAGGGGGTTTTCTCTGGGTGTGCCGTTTTTTCCCCACTACAGTTCAAAAACATGCTGAAGTTCATTGGAGTTACCAAATTGCCTGTAGGTGTGTGTGTGTGCGTGAAGCACATTGAAGAAAGTGTGGCACAGGTGAAAAACATAGTTGAGTACATACACTGGAGCACTGTTGCAACAGGATGACTGAGAGCAACACAGCAACAAATTTCTTTTACATGTTCCAACAATTTCTGCAGTAGAATGATGCCATAAATTGCACAGGTTGAACCCAGCATTCCTGTGAAAGACTGAACCTCTTTGAAAAGGTTACAGTGGAGATCAGTGCAGACAGGTTTCTAACATTTAACTGCATATGTTGCTGCCATATTTTCAGTATATAATTTGGTTATCATTGTTATTAATTTGTTCTGTTAAAAAAGGTAATGCTATTGAGAAGGTGTAGTTGAAATGAGCAATGAGATCTGTTTATTGATTTGTTTCTTAGACAACAGTGAAAATTATTAGTTGGACTTTTTTTCGAGATTATAATCTGTAGTTTCCTGCGTAACAGATATGTGATGGCATCAAAAGTCATTTTGATGGCGAGGGAACTGCAATTCAATGTCATTCAATGACTCCAGCACAGTCTGCTGGTCATGGCCCAGTTACAGCAATGATGAGGAGGTCACTGGCTGCTGATATGCAAAGCCATTTCCTCCCAGTGGAATACTTCATCTTTTGGCAGAGGCAACCCACTTAGAGCCCAGGTTTAAGCATTATGCCTTTCATGGTGCAGCTACAGCAGATGAGGCTGCAGTTGCAAGAGTCAGGTTTAACAGCCAAGCAAAGCCATTTCATGCTGCTAAGAGTGATAGCAGCCCATCCCTTCCATCGAAACAAGCGTCATTCTGGGAAGACTTTGATGAGAAAGTAGCTGAAGTAGTGAATGTCAGGAACCTGACAGCTGATGCAGTGGCAGAAATGAAGGGCTTTTTGGCAGAACACTTTATCCCAGGCTCTAAGAATCCAATGGCCTGGTGGCAAGTGTGGCAATGATACTGGAGGGACTAAAAGAAGTCATGAAGATGTGATTTATTTCCATTTCTAGTTTCCTTAATATGTTAATATAGGTGTGTTGCTACACTTTGTTCAGTTACTTTAACTGAATTTACTAATGTTTACTTTAACTAATGTTGCTTTCCTGTTTTTATTAAAATATTGTTCACTAATTTCAGTCTTGCGAATGCATATTGATCACAATGCACTTCAGGTCTAATTAAAATGCTAAACAATCACATAAGCAGGCTTTAGCTTTTAAATATAAATGAACAGTCACCCTCCAAAAGCCAGACAGAATCTAAAGTATCTTAAGAACTCCTGGCCAAAAAATGCTTTAATAAAGGGATTAAAAAAATACTAAAGCCACAACCATATAGCATATCTTTCATTAATTAACATAGAATATGTTGCCTTCGGTATATAGTTTGAAATTCTTATTAAACGTGTACGCAAGGTCTCTAGTAATCGACACATTTACTTATTGTTTTAGCACTTAACTCTTGAGTAGACTTTCAGCACAGTCAAAATTGTGTGGAATCACTCAGTGAATTTTGGTTCTAGAAAAAAGAACTTCCTTCAAGGAAGTAAGTCTAACCTTTTGAACCGAATGTGCTAAAATTGCTACTGGAGCCAGTATGAGCTGGAAGGGAGTTAGTGAGACACGCCATCGTGTGGCCGGGGATGCACACAGCAGAAATACAACGGACTACTGGACTAAAGGCAACATGACTACCGACCATCTACAAAAAGCATATGTAAAGAATTTAAAGGCTGCTGCTGTGTTTTTATTTGTTCGTTTGCCAAATACGTTTAGATCTGAGATCTGACATCTTAGAATCCAAGACTTTTACCTGAACAACGTGTGGATCAAAAAAAGTTTCACTGAAAAGAGTCCAACTGACTGAGTCTCATTCTAGGTGACTGGAGCCATAAGCTGTAAATATGACTTGTCTAATCATAGTATATTACCTATATCACCTAATGGAAATCTTAACAAAGGATCAACTAAGATAGGATTTATTTCCTCTCAGTTTACTTTTTAACCATATTGCTAAAAGAAACTTTGTTACTTTGTTAATTTTTGTAATATTTTCACATCTCCACAAACATCCAAGAATTACTTCCCTGGGGACAGAACCTGCCAAGCTTTTCAGTTCGGCGATGTCTGTTGCCATTGTGCTCCTTCTAGCCAAAGCAGGACTGCATGGCTACATTTGTCGTGATGATACAGCTGTGATGTTTGTCGTGATGTTATTTTGTTGCTAAATACAAATCTCACCATGAGAAGGGCTGTATTTACTTATTACATTGAATGACAGTAAAATTAAGTATGAGCACTATCTTAATCTTCACTTAAAATGTTGCCAGCATAACTTATTTTATTCCATTCTTGAATTAAAAATATTATTTTTCCTCCTAGTAGCTATATTACTCATGGCCACTATCCACCATGTAATGTCATGCATTTTATGTTCTACAAATGAGAAATAAAAAGGTATCCAGTTAGTTCCTAATAATGGATGACTTGAGAGTTAACGTCTCGTGCATTATTGTTGTACAGATTTAATATGGCAATTATATTTCGCTGGTACTTGTGACTAGTGACATGGTGTATTGCAACAGCAATAAAGGGTTTTCATATCAGAAAAGAGGGTGGCAGAACTAAAAATTAAAGACAGTGTTACGAACTTACACAACAGAAGACAGAGTTGAGAGATTATTCTAAACTGTCAGTATCTCAGTGTAATAGGACCTTCTTTATAAGAGAAGGAACAGTTCTTGAAGCCTCCCTTCAGAGCATTTATTAAAGAAAACAGGGGGTTCCTTATTAAAGGTGCCATATGTCGTGTGGGGCGGGAAGAAGGACGCTGGAACACACTTGAATTGCAAATGAAAGGGACTTTAGTAATAATAAAAAAGGGAGAAACAGCAAATGAACAGAATCACAAGGGATCCAAACAGAGAGGGGTAAACCACAAGCAGCATGAGAATGCAACGTTAATGACAGATCTGAGGAGTGCAGTACTGGGAAGGACTTAAATACGAGACTAACGATGCAGCAAACAGGAGGCAGCTGGGACCGCATAACAAGAGGGCAGGAACAAGAGGTAAGGTAAACGAGCCTCAGGCTTGTTAAGCCATGCCAGGGAAGAAACTACAGGGTGTGACACCAGTGTAGGAAATTAAAAGAACATTTGGGGGCATCAAGGACAAAAATTATTATAATTGGATTGGAGAGCTCATGCAGAGCAAATAGAAAAGCAGTAGCAGTAAACTTCAGACTGTTTTTTGTTAAGATAATCTCAAGGAATCATTTTAATAATTATAGAGCTTGCTAAGTTTTGTTTTCTACAAAAGAGTAAATATGGTTTACGGTGCCTTAACCCAGCTGACTTGCCGTTTTTTTGATGTGACATGCAATGTTGACATTAACACTGCTCATTATGCAGGCCTAGTATTGAGGGCAGCATGATGGTGCAGTGAATAACACTGTTGCCACTCACTGCCACTTTGTGTGTAGAGTTCGCTTGTTCTCCTTGTGTGTTTTTTTTTGGGGGGGGCATGGCATCCCACATTTCTTCAGATTGATCCAGGTGCAATTTGGTGATGATCTGTGAATTTTCCAGAGTGATGGATCACCATGTCACAAGGCAAAAATGAGAACGTAGTGGCTCAGAGATAACATTGAAAATTGGATCCCTGGCCAGGAAACTCCCCAAATCTTAATCCCAATGAGAACCTGTGGTCACTTCTCAAAAAGCAGGTGAACAAGCAGAAGCCCACAAACTGTGATCAACTCCGAGCACTAACAAGGCAAGAAAGGATCGCCACTCTTGCTTAAGCTCAAAGCTGCAGGGATTTTAGGATCTGTAGCAGCTTGGATCGAAAACTGGTTAACTGATAGGAA
>JAODLD010000113.1:23364450-23399278 GCA_026781065.1 Mormyrops boulengeri | reverse complement strand
TTAGTTAGGTTCTCCCCAAACGAGCTTGATGGGCCGAATGGCCTCCTCTCGTTTGTAAATTTCTTATGTTCTTATCAGTCAGGATTTGACTCAGAAGCTAGAATCCAGCATGTCAGAGCAGATTGCAGAAGTTATGAAGAAGAGTCAACACTACAGTATAAATACTTACTCTTTGAATAAATTTTATTTGCCAATAACAGCCTTTGAAACGTATTAAATGTTTATAATTGTTCTTCAGTATACCCTAGAAACATGTAAAAAATAATCTAAAAATGCTGAAGCAGCAAAGTTTGCGAAACACAACATTTGTGTCCCTGGCAAAACTTTTGGCCATGATCTTAATATTAGTTTCAGTATGAAATATGAGAAACTGTGAAATTGTCATGTTTGGCCATAAATGGGCACTAGAGCCCCACAGAGTGGCACTCTTTCTCCCTAGAAAATTTAACACATTCAGCTGTATCTTATTGCTAATCACATTCAGTTAAACATGAGTTAGTCACCTGAATTCATACTTCATTTTTCACTTTTTTATCATCAGGGGTTTGCACCAGACATCTGCGGACTGTGTGTGTAGCCAAGATTTTGTTCTCCGGTTGAGATCTTACACGTCTGTGCACGTCGTCTGTGCATGTGCAAGGAAATTGTCAAAATGCTAATTCATGGTTTCACATGCTTTGTCCCCTTGTTCACTGTTAGCATTTTTCACGGAGGTGCCCCATGACATCACAGCGCAGAGTGGACAGGACGTGGAGATGGCCTGCTCCTTCAGGGGAGCAGGCTCACCCTCATACTCCCTGGAAATCCAGTGGTGGTACATCAGGAACTACAAAGACTGGACAGACAACCAGGCCTGGAGTACCAATCAGGTATGGCCAAACTGGGATGTAGGATCGATTGGTTGAAAATCTAGTTGTAACTGTTGGTACCGAGCCCTACAATTGAACCTGTTATGTCAGACAGGCACACATACTGTATCTTGAATTCCTGGACTTCCTCTAGTGCGTGCTCACAGCAGTGCAGCAGTCTTTTTACATGTTGCATTGCATTGCATTGCACTTGCAATTATAAACACAAATCATGAGAATATGCAGCCTCTAAAAGTAGTGGCTAAATTAATCTAACACCAACCCCTCAAAATTCCCTCATGTACAAACAAAATTACATTATAATGTAGACGTAAGATTTTATAATGCATAAGTATCGACTAGCATGTCCAAACTGGTACTAATGAATGTTTTACTTAGTGCGGAAAGTTGGAGAAGTATAAGTAAAAAAAAGTATAGCTTGTAAGCATAACCTATAGTTGTACTAGATCATATTGTACTGTTGATACATTTCTAATGCCGGTGCACTTGGAGTGCAGTCTTAAATTGAATAATGCATAGCTGGTATATAGCTGATGCTATTTCTTGTAAAGTACAGAAAAACATATTAAGAATGTGTGATCTCATTGCTGATAGCAACAATATGGGGTATATTTCCAGTTAAAGTTTCAACCCCACACTGTGTTTTACAGCACTTTGAAGAAAATGGAAAATGTAAATCGAAATCCACTCATTTTTCTCTTGTAACTCATGACCATGTCTGTTTTCGATTGTTGTAGCTAGCTTTATTTTTTTTTATTCCATAGCAAAACCCATTAAGGGGCCCTTCATTTGAGTTAAGCAGTATTAATTAATGTCAAGAAGAGGACGCCCCTTAACCTCCCCTGCATTTACAAATTGGTTCACAAGGAAAGCCATTATTAACTGAAAACTGAGGTCTCAGCCTTCTTCAAAACTGACCCGAAACACAAACAGGATCGATGCAATTTTTAACCATGGATATTATGGACACGTTTAAATTTTTCCATATAGATATGATGTCAGCATTCCACAGACGTATCTGGTCAAAATCTAATTTCTCCCTGGACTAGTTTAATTGCATATTAGGAGATAAACAGAGGGAAAAAGATATTTTCACCAATGACATAAAGCAGGGGTCTCCAACAGTGAGAGGAACTCCTTCAAATCAATCAATCTGGGAAGCTACATGTTTGATATGATACAAGAAAAATTATTTGCTGTACTTTATATTTAAAATGTACAGTATATAAAGTTTAAAACACAATAAAAATGAAAATATGTTTTTAATTACTAGGCCTCCCAGGCTCAATGATTAAAACAGCATTAGGCTAACAATACTCATCTACTGACATTTAACATACCTGTGCTAGAAATAAGATATGTTGTTCACCCCTGGAATTCTGAAAGAGGGACTGGCTGTTTGTACAATTGCAACATGTTGTCAATGTGTATAATTATAATTAATGATAATTAATCATTTTTTAATGAATCTTTTGACAGCCCAGTTCTTTTTTTTTTTTTGGTCCCGCCCAACTGTGCTACCAGTGTCCTTGACACTTTTCCCCTCCCCCTTTAGCTGTTTGGTGCCGACAGCAGAAAGTGTGAGTACATCTAGGGGCACTAGCCACTTTCACTTTGCCTTGGATCGTGCAGCAGCACTCGTCATTCGAGATTAAGTGAAATTTCTTGTAGTGCCCCAATGTACACATGTATAAGGAAAAAGGGTCTAAGGGTTGGGAGTTAAGGGCCTTGCTCAAGGGTCCACAGACGTGATTATTCTACTGAAGCTGGGCTCAAACCAGCAACCATCTGATCACAAGCACAGAGGCTTAGCCCGCTGAGTCACATTATTTTTAATGGACCTATTTGTTGGCAAGTGGCGTGTTAGAGAGCACTAGTATATACCTTTCTTCTCTCTAGCCAGGTTTCCAACCACATATTCAGATCTTATGTCCCAACAGCCCAAACATTATCGTCTTATTCTTCTTGCCCCTTTACTTTTATCATAAATTCACCCTCCATGCTGTGAAGCTCATTCCACCAAATGATGTCCCCATTTCAGCCTCGCAACCCAAGTCACATGTTCGCTATTTTGCGGGGACTGACTTTTTTAGTCTTGCTGACTTCAGTATTTTCCTCAATGCAGGTGGTACCCCAGAAACAGATCTCAAAGGATGCTACCAAAATAAGTGTGAGTTTTTTTTTAATTATTATTGTTATAATTATGTGTAAGAGTTGGGAGGGCAGCTTGTAGACCACTGTAGGTGCCAGCTTTTGAGCTTTAAGGTCAACATCCATTTCACTCCAGCATCAGAGTTATTGCTTCCTACCTCCACCTCTATTCTCCACCTCTGTTCTCCTAATGGGAGATCGAGAACCTTTCCCTGCCAGCCTGGAGTGATTTGCATTAGTGGGTTCTGAGCCAGAGATAATATACTAATACTACCCACCTGTAATGGCACCCACACTGGAACAGCCAAAACCAGAGTCTAAAACCTTCTGACATCAGAACTGAGTTTGCATGCATTCAGGGGAACTTAGGATGTTTATTCCCCATTTGTGTATGTGCTTCTTTACAACTGAGTTGTAGTCCTGGTTTAAGTCTGAACCCTGGCTCTATACCGAGTTGTACACCAATTCTTGGAAAAGTATGATCAGAAAGTGTACTTTAGATTAGTGGCGTTCGATTTCACGATATTAGATCGTGAACGATTAAAATACCTCCACAATCTGCCTTTATGGAGAAATCATTAGTATCGTGCAACATGGCATTCTCTCCCCTGGATGCAGGTGGTGAAGGTAGCTGGGAGCAACATCTCCCACAAGCTGCGGCTGTCCAATGTGAAACCTACTGATGAAGGTACCTATGAGTGCCGGGTCATCGACTTCAGTGACGGTTCGTCCAGTCACCACCGGGTGCGTGCCTATCTGCAGGTGGAGCCGGATCATGCTGCTGTTCTGCACCACCATCAACATTCCATGGTCCACTCCGGCCCCCAGAAAACACTGGACACCCAGCCAGCGCACACTACCCACCAAGAGGCTCGGCAACTGAAGAAGCGCTCTGAAGAAAATCCTACTGGATGCAGTGATGGCTGCGTCCTGTAGGGCTGACCCCCCACGCCAAAGGAAAGATCGTTTTGTGTACATTGTGTAACATAATGAGAAAACAAAGTAGGAGTGCATGTCTAATAAGTTTGTAAGTAAGTTCGTTAGTCTATGAGGTATAGTTGACCAGCTTACCCTGGTCACCGTTGCTCTCTTAGCGCTTTTTGGTTGTTTCGCTTTTATCTTTTCTGGTTTGGATGCGTGTGGAGAGGTCAGGTGACCCTCACCATGTTGTGCGCTGCCTGTATCCAGACAGGCCTGATAATTCTGTACAGTGCATTGAGGAAGGCCTGTCAGTGGAGACATTCTGTTTTCTAAGTGCCGTGTTTCTCATTAGTACTGGACTAAAAATAGATGTGTGAATTTTAAAAAATGGTATTTTCATGTTGACTTTTTATGGATTCAGCTATTATTTATGAAGCTTTGTGAATGATTGTTTGAAGGGTTTATTTCCATTCTTACGTTTTGCTGTGATGTTTTGTAAGATATGAATAAAAATATGTATATTTTACAACTTATCCTAGGATGTTGATCTCTAGGATGTTGTATGCCTTTATCAAATTAAATAGATTGTAAATGAATCCAAAGTAATAACTTGACTTATTTCCATGAAACTGTAGAATCCCGTCTTCGTATTTATATTTGCACCAGATATGGAAGTGTAATATGCGACTGTTGATTGAGTCTTTGAGTACTACTCCTTATTAAGCATGAAAAGGATTTTGTTTGATATTTTAAAGCAACTAAACATGAGATTTCACTATTAAAATTCTGGTAGTGCTGAAGGGTGCAGGTATAATCCTATGTTTTCGGAAAAAAACAGCATGATCCTTGGTAATTGAGGTATTTTGAGAGCAGTCAGTTTCCTCACTGTTGACAAGCGACTGTATGGCATGGGCACCCCTGGGCTCCGTATCACTGAGTAGAGCTCTGCAGCAGGGCAGACAGATGCTTTCACACCCTCCACTTGTTATAATGAATGGAAGGTGTAGTGTCATGCTAACAACCTCAAACCACTGCATCTGTATTACTATGGGGCTTAAATACATGCAAATCACTATTTAATCATAAAGTGAGAATACCCTCACGGATCCTTGACTCTGAGGTAATGGCACCGCCGTTGAGCCTCACAGCAGAGTAAATAACCAAGTCGGCCCAGAAACACAAACAGAAAGCTCTGCCCTAAATTTTTGGACTTGGCTAACTAGTGCTCCAGAAAGAGGGCCTCCCAATCCCACAAAAGGAAGAAGGCTAGCGAGCGACCCTACATTACTGTTACTATGCACACCTACCTCCCTCTCCTCCCAACAACCCTCAACTCCTATTGAAAACAAGCGTCAGAGATAGAGACAAACTTACCCGCTGCTGCGAAATTTGAAATTCCGAAACAATTTTTAATTCTGCATGAAGTTTGCATCTTGATGGTTCGCATGTAGAGGATTTTCTGTACTACATCAAGACGAAATAATGCATCGTATCTGACCACTAGGAGGAGCTGGAAACAGCTACCTGGAGAAATGTAAAACACTGGGGGTGAGTCGACTATCTGGTGGAACAAGAACTCAACATGAATAATAAGTTCTTTCCATAGCCGACTACCATCCGATAATTACTGACCAATATTCATGTTTGTCTTCAGTGCTTCTTCCCATTTTCTGTCGTGCATTGTTATGGTTAGACGTAGGCTTGGGCACCATAATGGTTGCAAAATTAGACACCAGCCAAGCCTACTTAGATGGCTTATGTACTTTCCATGGTTCACATTCTTACTTTTTGTCCCTTGTGTGCATTTTACACTATAATGCAGTATACAGTATTTATGCAGTATTTTCAAATGTTGTTTTTTTTGTTAACATTAAGGCCTATGTGTGCCTGTATATTTGAAATGTTTTATGCTGAGGTACAATGTTCTGCCGCCTAACTACAGAAAGCTGTAGGGTTCAATTATAAATATAATATATAAATATACATTACAAAATAAATACACTTAAAAATGGTTGCAGGACTATTATATATAGCTTGCATGCACAGGACCAGTATCAGAGTGGCTAATCATTCAACAAATCTGACTGGTCCTATCATAGCTGTTAATAAATTTTATGCCTGACTGAAGACTAAAGTTACCCATCCCTGATGTATATGACCCACTTGGGTTACCACAAAAAAGCCTTAAGTTTATTTATTTATTCTTTAAAAAAAAAAAAACTCTGGAAGGGATGTGGAATTCACACGCCACATTTAATCAAAATCACAAACGGCAATGCAAAGGCCATTTGTTGAATTATAAAGGAATGATCCAGACTGTAAATGTCCCAGAATGTGTGAGTGGGTGCCCTTTGAAGAATGGGTATACTGTATAAAATGAACTCTGCATTTTTCCGAGTGCTTTGAAATAAAAAATGAAATAAACTTGAGGCCCACCATGTACTGATTAAGTGGCAATGGAAGGTGTATGTTTTTTGCACTATGAAAGACACCAGGCACTAAACTTTTACAGGAAGATAGGCCACATTAAATCATAAAACTTAACATACAGGACAGTAGATAGACGAATGCCGTACGTTTCTTGATCGGACCTCCCCCCTCCCAAGAGGCATGCGGGTTGTCTGGAGACACAACAGTTGGGCACATTACAAAACTATTCAACAGTTCTCATCCCAACTTAACAGCCCTTCAAAGCTATTTTAAGTTCCCCTCTAGGTGCTACTCTGAGCAGCCACTCTGCCTTAAATGTTGTTAATTGCTGTTTTGAGGCCAGACAGCATCTCCCCTGGTGGCTGCACAGTGGAGTCGTGTCAGCAGTCACTGTGGGCATTTATGCATTTAAAAATCTAATTACAGCTCTGCTGGGATGCCCTATCCCCCCTGCATTCTTAGCTGAAACAGTACTTTAATTCCATGTGTTGCTATACAATAACAGGTAAAAGGTTTGAGGCAGAACAGAGGGACAGGCCACATGGATGTGACTGGGCCAAAAAGGCATCCCGCTGGCATCCCTTTGTCTACTGCTTTCCTCATTGCTGGCACAGCTCCCGGCTTGCTTTCAGTCAGCGATCGCTTCCAGGAGCTTCAGCACATTGTGTGTGTGCTCATTTTTCTCCTGGCTCATTCCGCTCAGCCACACTGCAGGCAGGTCCACATGTGGGGGCTGGTACGAGTGGGGGCAATAGACCTCATTCAGCAAGAACCAGACCCGGTCAGGATCCACTTGGACAAGGTGACGGAAAACACTGCAGTGCACAGAGGGTACAGGAAATCAATGAAAATCATAGGCAAACATTAATAAAGATTTTAGGTTTATCATGTATTAACTAGGTCATTAGTATTTAGTAGTACTAATAATAATAATTAAATTTCAGAACCCAAAATAACAGGAACTTCCACAGTACAGCCTATTCTGACTAATGGAGCTTTTCCATTGGCATACGGAAACCAGGCCGTATCCAACCCCTACTGCAAAGAGAGACTAGTTATAGCGTGGTTCAAGCTTGGTTCTGCAGTACTTTTTCAAGCAGCAGGTTGGAAATGTTCAACTTCTAAGTTATCACTAAGGCATCAATATGTGTGTGATACTCCAAATAATGAATAATATATAGAATATACCCTTTTTTCCTTCAGATAACCCATGAAGGCTACAGAAAATGGATGGATGGATGGATGGTTCGCGGTTTGGCGTGGGTACAGCTTGGTTCTTAGTGGCAGTGGAAAAGCGCCATAAGGTAAATAGTTATAGCCAGAATGCAACCACTAACCATTGGAATTGTCCTTATGAATGATAGTGAATAATTAAGAAGATTGTAGATTATTCAGACAAACTGAAGCTACCTTAGGCAGGCCTCCTGAAGCTGGAGTGGCTGTCTGCAACTGAGGTAGGGCAGGCAGGCCTCCGACACCAAGTCAAGATCACCATCAACTAAAGAGATTGAAAGAGGATGGGTTGAGTGGGGACAGCAATGGACAGACATCATTCCTACTGTTGTTTTTTTCCTGCCAGGCCAATGAATCAAACTGGGGGAGAGAAAAGCCCCAAATTTCTGCTCCACTGGCTTAAGTATGGAGAGATGGCAGTCTGTGTTACAGATTAGAGGAGAATCATCAGTGGCACTAAAGGGAGAAGGATTCAGATTGCCGAAATGGCCTCTTTCCATCCCTGGATTTCACACACTGAGCCCCTCAGTCACAGAGCCATTATAGTCATGGTAACTCCTTCACTCTGCTTTCTTTCCACAGATAAATGCATCCCCTTAGCCCTGGACTGTAAGCCAATTTGAATGTTAATTTCAAAAGGTTTCAAAGACTTTTCATTCAAAATAATGCGTGTGCTTTGTGACTGCTGACATTTAGGCAACACAGTAAAAATGCTCTGCTTAAATTACCTGTCTATCATATGCATCCTGTGTCATTTGAACAACAAACTGATTGAAACCAACAAAGATATTCTGTGCTACTTTTGGCTAACTAAATCCATGAGTTATTAAATTCATCCTGCAGTGTTCCTCTTCCCTACATCCTATCCCCCTACAATCCATTGGGGTCTTGCACAGTAGTAGCAATTAATTTCTCTGCTCAATTGCACAGTGCATGTAACACAACCCAGTACCGAAAATGTGAAAAATAGGTTTAATAATACTTCCTGCCTGGTGACTTGATCACCCTAGCTGTGATGTATCTATTCAAGGTTAGTCTGGTCTGAGACTTGAAATGCACAAACACTGTTCAATGCAGTTAAAATTGCACTTATTAAGCTTCTCATTTTTCCAGTGACTCAAACTTCTCACTTTTCCAGTGCCTCAAGCCTGACATCTAGTGGTATAATTAATTTGGATTAAATAAAAGCTTGGGTCTATTCATAACAAACAGGTATATTGAGGTTGAAGGTTTCATCTGTCACAGGGAAGAAGTAAGATAAATTAAGATATTATAGATAAAGACAGCTCATGTAAGAAAAGAACGGCTTAAACAATATGCTTTCTAACAAGAAAAAAATCTGTGACTTAAATTATTCAATATATGCAATGCAAATATAACAATACACAAAAAAGCAAGAGGTCCAATATATACTATTATATTATTTAATATCTAAAAATTAAACATGAAACACAATTAGTGGTAATTTCATAACTTCTTGTCACTGATTCCACCTGCAGTGACAAGGCCATGGAAGCCGCTGCACTGGAGCAGAAGAGGCCTACCGAGGTCCAGCCTGAGGCTGAGAGAGCCCAGGCCCCGCAGCACTGCCAGCTGCAGCTTGTAGGCCAACGTGTGGCTGTAGACGGGCCCGGCTCTGGCGCTCACCGGCGCCTGTTTCAGCAGCATGGCCGTGAGCTTTGGCAGCACCTCTTTGGAGACTCTCCTCCTGAGGAAATCTCCGCAGGTCTCTCCCAAAGTACACAGCACCTACAGAACACATGACAAGACCCCAAGCGTCACAAAATTAAGCATCTGTTCCTTACTGTTACTGAAACTGTATTTGGACGAGTACAGCTACACTGGAATTCTTTAGTTCCACAAAATCCATTTTACTAGCCTATGAGACACACAGACAAATCTGAGAGTGAAGTTCAGGGCCAGAGTGCAGGCTCAGCCATTCTCTGGTACCCTGAAACAGTTTTTGGGCTTAAGAGCCTAACGGAGATGATCACTGTGCTGACCATGGGGTTTGAACTGGCGACCTTCCACTGATAGGCAGTCACAAACTGCAGAGCCATCTCAATACATAAAAACACACTTAAAGTATTTCCGAGGTGAGGGCGTACCCTGAAGGCACGCAGCACAGCCAGTGGGTCGTCATTGGTGAGCCGGTTCAGTAGAGCTGGCCAGCATCGGTGGGCCAGTGGCAGCAGCACATTCTCATCAGCAGTCAGCGCACACACACATAACTCCAGCACGTCCAGGACCTGCCATCTCAGAAGAACACACACAGGTCATGCAAGGTCACCCTTTCTGGTTAGGCAAACATAAACCACTCTGTTGCCTGAGATAAGTTTTGAAAGACAACTAACATCTAATACACAAACACATCCTTTACTACTACAAGATCAGAAGTCATGCTGATGTTGTTCTGCAAAAAGTATAAAAAAATAAAAATAATATCTTTCAAGAAACTAGCAAAAATAACTAGCAGCAATATCAAGTATTTAGAGAATAGACATAATTGGAGAGAGATCCTAAACTTTTTTTTAGAACCACTATTGTTCCTAATTTACATTAATGATATTGACACCAATACATACAGTAAACGGGTTAAATTTGCAGACGATACCAAGGTGGGTGGTGTAGCAGATACTGAACTAGCAGCACAGAGGCTACAAAGGGATCTGGATTTAATTAGCGACTGGGCTGATACCTGGCAGATTAAATTTAACGTAGATAAACATAAGGTAATCCATGTAGAGAGCAGAAATATAAAGTACAGATATTTTATGAGTTTCACTGAAATAAAGGTTGCTGATTATGAGAAAGACCTCGGTGTGTATGTTGATGCTTCCATGTCCCACTCTCGCCAGTGTGGGAAAGCAATAAAAAAGGCCAATAGGATGTTGGGTTACATCTCTAGGTGTGTGGAGTTTAAGTCAAGAGAGGTGATGCTACGATTATACAATTCCTTGGTAAGATCCCACCTAGAATATTGTGTGCAGGTTTGGTCACCATACCTTAAAAAGGACATTGCTGCCTTGGAAAAGGTTCAACGTAGGGCTACAAGAATGATTCCTGGTCTTAGAGGAATGTCTTATAAGGAGAGGTTAGCTGAGCTGAATCTGTTCAGCCTCGAGCAAAGGAGACTAAGGGGGGGGCATGATCCAGGTATACAAGATTCAAACAGGTCTGGATGCTGTTCAGCCAAATGGTTACTTCAATATCACTTTAAATACTTGAACTCGTGGCCATAAGTGGAAATTAGCGGGAGAACATTTTAAAATGAATTTGAGAAAGCACTTCATCACAGCGTGTAGTTAGAGTATGGAATAATTTTCCTCTTAGTGTAGCGCAAGCTGAAACCCTGGGTTCCTTTAAATCAGAGCTAGATAAGATTTTAACAACTCTGAGCTATTAGTTAAGTTCTCCCCAAACGAGCTTGATGGCCCGAATGGCCTCCTCTTGTTTGTAAATTTCTTATGTTCTTATGTAACTGTTTTTTATTATTATAAAAAGAAAACTTTATCAATGGAACAATGGAAACCTAAAGGGCTACATAAGCGCACTCCCACTGCAGGAACCAGGAACTTAGGTGACGTTCCCATTGCAGAAACTCGGCCCCACTGTAGTTCCTCAGAGGTAGTTCCCAGCCTTGGTACTTTTCGCTCAAACAAGAACTACTGGGTGGGGCTTAGAGCAATAAACTTTACTGATAGGTTGACCACAAGAACCAGTGCTGACTTGGAAGTTACATGGAAGTCTCTTTATATTAAATGAATATTAATAAATACCTTTTTGCTTGTGTCACCAAATTTCTGCATTGGAAAATTTGGCTGATAACCAACAAACTTGTCTAATATTGCGGGTGCTGGCAGTGAAACTTTCCAGCACTTATCAGTGGAGTAATGCTACATCATTTTTTAATTCTGTGGAAAATGAAAGATCAATCTGCTGGCCAGATTTAATAATAAACATGTTGCAGGCCATATAAATAAAAAATTAATAACATGTGATTTGTCTGGTATTTTCGGAATATGTGATCGGCCCCCCCAGTAACTAACCAAAATAATTAAATCATCTGCCATAGTTTTGGAATGACGGTGAAGTTTCACATGAAAACACGTGTGAGTCTCCTATTCTTATTTAGCATAAAAGTCACAGTTCTTGTTGTGCAGTGGGAAAGCAAAAGTGACCAGGAACTACAAGAGCTCCCAGTTGAGACAGTCCAGGAACTTGGAACCATGAACTTGGTTCCTGAACTTCAGCGGGAAAGCGCCTGATGACTTTTCAGTCTTATGGTTTCATGTGTTCCACTGAAAACTCTACCTTCAGTCTAAGGAGCAGGCTAGGGTGAGAAAGTAGGTGGATGCACCGCTCCATCACTGCTTTAGCCATGGAAATATTAACAGGCAGTTCAGGCTTCATGTTGACATCCTCTTCATCCATGTCACACTCTGGAGCAAAAGAGGGCACTTCTACAACAGAGAGAGTGCATGATATCATACTGAACTTAGCCCCGTCATGAATACTGAATATGGCAGATGCTCCTACCTGTGTCCAGATTTTCATCTTCTTCTTCTAGGCAGCCCTCAGCTTGTTTCTTCAGCCTGTAGTAGTCCAGGAGAAACTGCCTCATATCAAGACTGTTCTGTAAATTGGCCCCAGTTAGACTTGAGGGTTCCTTTTCCTTTATCTTCGCAGGGAACCATCGCACTGCAGAATAGAAAAAGAACTTCAAAACTAAGAAATGTGAGGTGTGAGAACTGCGGATTCCTATGCGAACCTATTTAATTCTGAATGCATCAATTATAAACACTACTGTAACTATGAGAATACTAGTGAATTCAATGGGAACCATAGGTTTGTAAGGTAAGATCGTGAAAGGCACACCTAAAGCCTTCATTAGGGAATGTAACACTGCACAGAACACTGGTGCCCTCTCATCATAGCTCTGATCCAAGGATGCAAGCACATCTTGGACAACATCATCCACCAGGGGCAGGAGACTGGAGTCAGAGTAGCAGAACATTACAGCAAGTACTTGAGGAGCATGGGGATGCAGGCTCAGTCTCTGCAGATTCAAGGAGATATCATTCAGCAGGTAATCAGAGTTAAAATTGATGAGCTCCTTCAAGGAGCTGTAGCCACAAGCGTGGCAAATGTCCCACATGGAGCAGAGGGCTGACTGGCTGATAAGCATTGTCTTATCACCAACTTTCTCCAGTATGGGGTACAATACTGTCATCAGGAACATCTGAAAATCTCTTCCCAGGGCAAATGCAAAGGACCCTATTCCTTCTAACTGTATGCAAATCTGCCAGATGTTGCTGTTCAGTTGGGAAATGGTGGAGGGTTTAGTTACTTGGAGGAAATGAATACTGGTGCTTTGGGCATTGTTTGCTATAGGGAGAACTCTTGACTGTTCAAAATGTGTATCTTCATCTTGGTCCACCCCCTCACTGTTGGTTGTCATATGCCAGTTGTTCAAGCTAATGTACTCTTCAATGATGGACAATACTGCTGATTTCAGATCATCGCGACTTACAGGGTCAGGCTCCAGGGTCACCGCAACACCAACCCCAGCTGCACCAGAGATAATTTCATTAAGGATCATAGCACACTGCTTTCTGTATGCTAAGGATTCTCTGTAGAGATCCATGAAGTGATCCACTAACAGATAGAGATTACCATAGTAGCCCAGTAATCTGCAGATTTGCTGCAGTGATGAAAAAATTTTTGCATCTGTAAAGTACAGAAAGTGCTTCTTTTGGGTGTGTGTCTCATGAGGTCCAGCCTCAGTGTACACTAGAGAGGAGGAGCTTCTCTCTTCTACAATGCGCACATCGGTAACATCAAGCTCCAACACTTGCACCAAGGCTTTACTTATGCGCTGTAAGTGGGTAGCAGAGTTCAGCACCACGGACACTTGCTGTCCAAGGATCTTGAGATAGCCATGAAAAACACTGAGAATGAACAGCTTGTGCTGGTCATCAGAAGTCCTCATGAGACGTGGTAAGGATGTGGAAAGGGAGTGCAGGTTCTCTGAGAGGACATTAGTAAAAGTCTGGTTGCCCTCTTCCTGTCTTTTCAGGACCATATTTTCCAAAACAGCACAGCACTTATCATGGACAGCAGGGGTCTCGTCATTCACCATGCCAACGAGGGCCTCCAGAAGGGGGCTAACACAATCCCCAAGGGATTCTTTACAGGTAGACAGGAGGTGTTCCGAAAGGATGACCATTTCTAGCCTCACTTTCCAGTGCTGGTGAGCTGAGGTGCAGGAAATAATCTTCTTTAAAAGGATAGCTAACTTCTCTGAAGTGTCCTTTTTCCAGGTCAGTGTCCTCTTCACCAGCAACTTCCCAGCCTTCCCCAGATCCGTTTCTGGTTGCTCTATGGTCTTGCTGTTGGACAGCTGCTCATCAGCCATGACCAGTCCTACAGTCTGGTACCAGACCCTTATGGCTCTAATGGTGACAACATGCCCCTGCCTGACATCGCCAGTGATCACCCGAGTCACAGCACGAGCAATTCCTGGTAGGAAACAAGCAAAAGTACTTCCAAGAATGCGACTATTCTCCTGGTCTGTTGTGAAATGTAACTCTGGGCAGTCACACTTAAAGACCATAATGAGCAGAACCTTCAAGGCAGCTGCCTGGATCTTCCGGGATTTCTCCTGCTCACCCAAAGCCAAAAGCAAGGATACAGCAGCACCCAAGCCTGGCAACATTGCTGGCTTATACAGCTCGAAAATAATGTCTCCACTGGCTGCATGCAGAAGTGCATCTAAACCACACAGCACTGCTGCTTTTAGCTCTTCCGAAATGAGTGCTGGCTTCCCAGGATCCTGAGGGGAGCTGAGGCACAGGCACAACTCTGAGAAGAGCTCTCGTAACAGGGCCCAGCTCAGCACACAGGTGTTGCCTAAGATGTATCCAATACCCTCCACTGCCACCTGGATGAGGCCTTCCTTCTTGAGACCAGGCGTCTTGAGCACAAAGCGCAAAGGAAAGAGAACATATTCCTGAAGCTGCTGCAATGCAGTGTCGCTGACTTCCTTGAGCTGTAAATTGAGCTGCTGCACATTCTGTACAGTTTGCTCTTGGGTCAACTTCACACATGTTGGCCGCAGAAAGGCAAATGCCAAACTGGGTTCATCGATCTGCCGCATTCTGGAGTTGCAACAGTCAGCAGAAGACATACAATGTTCTGTTGAGCAGAAGAAACATATATGACTTTTACAACGGATTGTCACTTATCAACATTAAATACAGATCTAAAAATATTTCGAGAAAAGAATCTATACAAAAAACTAAATGTGACATAGCAACCTCAATCTACATTTCATCTTGACCTCATGGTTCAGTGTGCAAACTTCCATACTGGCAATCAATAATTACAATTAATCGTTTTTCTACTTTACAGCTCACTTCCTTTAAACGTTCAAATAACAATTTATAAGAAGCCACAGTTAAAACAGTCACGATGGGAGTTTGTACGCTGTTCACATAATACAAACCCAAAGACAGTGCTTTTAAAATATTTGGTTTTAAAACATAATTTAAGCTCCAAAACCGTACTCAAAACGGAAAACGTGTACTAGCTTTACCTTTTTTCTGTCATATTTACGATGCTTGTCGAAGCGTGGACTCCGTACGTACCGATTCTGGACACACGTCATCAAGCTGTGCCTAAAATGTGGAGCAGCAAATCGGAGTGCGACAGTATGCGCGCGCGGCCCGTGACGTTCAAGAGCTGCAGATCGGGCAGTGCGGGATGGTGCGGACATGATTAATACGATGTTTTTTTATTATTAACATTCTTACGATACAGTTTACATTCACAACTGTCACAGAACAAATACAAATCACAATTACAATACAGAACACAAATACAACACATAGCGAGAATCCATTTACGCGCGAGCTGCAAATCGGGCAGGAGTTGCGGACTGGGTACTTCGACAGGCAGGCATGACCTGCATGCAATTCTAAATTAAGCTGCAGTCAAAACTGTTAGCAAAGCAACATGATATCTTATTTCTACCAGGTTGACATTTTAGTTGACGGAAACCATTAAAGAATCGTGCAGTTTTGTTCTGAAACGGTTATTTTGTGTTTCAGATTAAGTATGAACGTTTTAAACTGTATATGCCTACTTCATTTTAATTTTAGTAAATTCGGTAATTTAAGCTGATATACGCGCACGCGGGTGGGTCACGTGACTCTTTTGCTTCTTGACCTTTGGCTAAAACGTCACTCTGCCATCTTGCTTGCAATACTAGACATGATTGTTTTTACCAGCTAGCTGCTTAGCGCCGGAGTCCTGTCCTCTAGTATTCATAAAACGGCAAACCATTTAGTTAGTCTCGGTCGCGACTGAAGTATATTAATGTCAACTAGTTACACCGAGGGTGCCCGGATAGTTGTAGCTAACAGGTCGCAGCATATACTGTAGCCGCGTTAGCATGTTAGCGGCTGCTGGTACTCGTGCGGGATTTCAGGGAAACTGTAGTGTGCTCCAGGGTTAGGTAGACATGTTAAGTAACAGAAAATAATTTATTCAGGGTTGTGAGGCTCGTCTTCTACCCGAAAAACCATATTTTGCTAATTATTAATATTATATTTGGTGGCTTGTGCATTTTGAAATAGACGTGTGAGTCCTCAGCTATTTTCTCTTCGCCGAATTTCTGTTGTACTTAGTCAAGTTGTTTTGCTGGAGTATAATCTGACACTATTGCTTCCTGAATTAAAATATGTTTATAGATATACTTCCAAATATGTATTTTGTGCTCGTACCTGAAACTTGCTTAAGGTAGTCGTTTGGTTACAGGACTAACTGAACCATTCGTTCGTTAAGTTGCCAGGTATCACTGGTAGTGACGGTGCATGCAGGTGCAGAAAGATAATTAGTGAAATATCGATTAAGAGATCAGTTTGGTGTGGCTGGGAAAATATGTCGTCTTTCTCTGAATCTGCGCTGGAGAAAAAATTGTCTGAGCTTAGCAATTCTCAACAGAGCGTGCAGACATTATCCTTATGGATCATACATCACAGGAAACATTCATCATTCATCGTGCGCATATGGCATAAAGAGATGAAGAAAGGTATCGCTCCAAACTCTTGGAAGCATTTCTTATTTTATTTGAAAATATGTTTAAACAATTATTTAAGAAAATGATAGTGACATGTGTTTCATGTAACACGATGTATACCACCGTTATCGTTTAACTTAATATAAATAGTTTTTAAAATAAATAATAGTGGTAAGAGGAAATAAGATGTAGGCAATTGTAATGACACAATACCTCTTTATTTTTTCAGCAAAAACCAGCAGAAAATTGACTTTTCTGTATCTTGCCAATGACGTGATCCAAAACAGCAAGAAAAAAGGACCGGAGTTTACGCGGGATTTTGAGACTGTCCTCCTTGATGCCTGCTCTCACGTGGCGAGGTGTGTGCTTCATCATTTGCATGAAATTAATACCTAAAAGTTTCTAGCTTTGTTCACAGAGTAAGAATGAATGTTGTGTGTATCCTGCCACGTTTACCTTATGACATATGCCCACTTTAATGGTTTGTTGTTTGCCACCCAGTGCATTTTTGTTTTTTAATTTTGCATAGTTTGACCTGTGCCTGCCTTGGTCTGAGTGCTGACCCCACATTCTCTGCAGGGAAGTAGACGACAGCTGTAAGAAGCACCTGGAGAGGTTACTGAACATCTGGCAGGAACGCAGTCTGTACCGTCCCGACTTCATCCAGCAACTCAGACTGGCTATTGAAGACTCCAATAGCCCCAAACACAAGGTTATGGGTAAGAAAACCGGAGTCACCTGAGGCAGAAATTCAGCCAACCATCTCCCTTATTGTATTTTTCATTTAGGAGCAAAACAATGTGTACCTACTTTGGGTGTGAGATTTGTGTCACCAAATATGTTGGGGGGGGGGGTCTTTTACAAAAATCATCTTTTGAGTCCGTCCCTAGTCGGGTGCTGAAAATGCTGAACTGGTGCATTTCCGTTTTGACTGTGAAGCATAAAGTTGTGGGAATTTTTCCCACATTGACCGCTTACTGTTTTAGCCATTTCAGACCTAGAAATACTGCCAATTTTTCATTATTATATTGTAATATTGTACATTTAAGGAATGGTGGCAACAGTTAAGTGCATGAATTATTTAAAGAGTTGTCTGTTTCAGGATGCTGAAACGCACTAAACATTTGCGGCATTACTCATTTACCATTTTAAGTCCGTGGATTTTTTGCTTTAGACTTAATTTACTCAGTTAATGTCCCAAAGAAAGAGTGAGTAGAAACATCAGCTTTGAATAAATGGGACGTTAAGCAAATAAATCATAGTAATTCAATCGCAAATCATTGGCAGTTTATTATGGGACCTAACTGTAAATACAAATAGCACTTGGAATTGCATTACGTTGGTTTTTCCCCCGTGCAGAAAAGAAAGCCACCAAGCGCCCTTACAGGAAGGTCCAGGAAGAGGAGGAGGAGGAAGAGGATGATGACTACAGAGCTCACTTCTCACCACACACCTGTGATTCCACAGGTCCACAGCTGGTACTGCTGCATTTTATAGTGCTGTCTTTTCAGCAGTAGGTGTCAGTATAAGTCCAGTGTTTGCATGTTAGCAAAACTGTGGCACCAACTTGTGCTTTCTGGTTTAGTTATGACTTCCATCCATGCAAAGACCTAGAAGAGTGATATTTAAGCTTTGAGTAAAATCTGGGCCTGAAGTAGTTCTTTGAATTGAGACAGAAGCCACTGTCTGAACAGAATTGAGGAGCTAGTGTGTCTGAGTCACCATGTTAAACATTATTGGGGTTTTTGGATCTTTCCCACCTTCTGTGCTCTCCTTGCTTGTTGAAGACTGAAGAGCTGGTCAAAGCCCTGCAGGACCTAGAGAATGCTGCTTCTGGGGATGCTGCTGTCCGACAGAAGATAGCCTCACTGCCTCAAGAAGTGCAGGATGTGTCCTTGCTGGAGAAGATTGTAGGTGAGGTTGTCTTCAGTGCATTCTTCCTTTGAAATGCACTTCACGTAATTAAAAGATGAAATATGCAGCAGTTTTGTTTAACGCAGTGTTTAATATCCAGTGTTGTGAAGTTCCGTAATGTTTTCATTTCATGATGGCTTGTATTGAAGTGCAATGCAATATCTGCCCTACCTTCTAAACATCAACACTTGTCCTTGAAAGATCAGTATCAATCCACCACTTATTTCCACAGGTTCTTTTGTATCTTAGGCATTTTTAAATAAGCACATTCATTTCTGAATCTCCACTTCTTCCCTTCCCAGACAAAGAAGCTGCAGAGAAACTATCCAAGACAGTGGATGAGGCCTGCTTACTCTTGGCAGAGTATAATGGGCGCCTTGCTGCGGAGCTGGAGGACCGAAGGCAGCTGGCCCGCATGCTAACAGAGTACATCCATAGCCAAAAGGAAGCGCTCACAGAGAGGGAGAAGAAGCTGGAGGCAAGTCTCCGGGTTTCCTTGCCTTTGTGTCTTTCTGTCCATCTGGATTCCCAACTGTCGCATGGGCCCTGTGTTCATTTTGAAGTAAATCACTGCTGCTGTGAGTCAAGTGATGGTGCTGGCTGATTAATGGGTTAGTTTTCATCTGTACAAGTGCCATTGTAGGATAACAAAATGATTTATTGGGTAAACAAGGGGAAAAAAGCAGATCAAATATGCCATGATCTGCAGTAGCTGAATTATTTTGAGACCATGTCTGTCTGCGTAAGAAAGGGAGCATGTTACCTCTTGGAGTAAGGAATCCAGAAACCAAGCAGCTGAATTACAGTGGAAAGTTCTTTTGAAAAATGATTCTTTAATCTTTTGATAGCCAATGATGTGATGGGTGATTCAGCTATGGCTTTAAAGTGTTGCAGGGTGGGAATCTTGGTGTCTTGTTTTATGCTGACAGTCTGCTTCAGGTTCAACCTTTTATAAAGTTTAGCAGAACAGCGGTGGTTGGCAGTGAATTAGAAAATTAAGTCATTTGTAGCAAGCAAAATACCCTCCTAAGAAACCCCAAGACAGTGGACTCTTGTTTTTATGCTTACGAGGCACTTTTTGGTAGGAGTACAAGCAGAAGCTGGCCCAGGTGACCCAAGTACGTAAGGAGCTGAAGTCCCACATCCAGAGCCTGCCGGACCTGTCCCTGCTGCCTAATGTAACCGGGGGTCTCGCACCATTGCCCTCTGCTGGGGACCTGTTCTCTACTGACTGAGCAGCCCTGTACCCCGACCTGCTGAAGTGACTCCTGGAGAGAGCAGATCAAGGCATAGAGGGCAGCATGGGATCAGAACTCCAGCCTTTTCCAGCTCCACAACCAAAACCACATGTGCATTTTGTGGTGGTGATTTTTTAAAATACATTTTTATGATATGAACATGAAATCATCTTACTTGTGAAAAATGTAGATGCAGTTGGTTTCAACTAGTAAATTATTAATTCTGTAAAGAATTCCTAGTGGTGATGTTCACTAAATAGCACCTGTGTTGGGTTTAGTGATTAACCATGTTGGGTGTGTTAAAAGACCCATGTGAAAATGTATTTTCTACTGCTGCTACTAAAAGACACTCTGAGTTTAGCAGGTTTATATATATCTATGGGCATGACATACCTGGGCCTATTCCTGCTCCCCCCCCCCCCCCTTTCCTGTGCACCAGTATAAAAACATGCTAAAAACTCAAACAAGGCTAACTACCTGTACTTTGTTACAAAATGACATCTGATATCTTCCAGGTCCCAGATAATCTGAGCACTCTGTATGGTTTATTTTAATGTATGAAAATTAAGTTAAGAACCAAGTAATGTTTCAGATTTTCTTTCAGGTCTTTGTAATGACTGAGGTTGTAGTTTGGTCAGACTCTTAAGAGTTTCAGTTGTCATGGTACAGTAGATGAAGTTTGTCTATTCTAAGTTGTCCTAGTATGTTTTCTCTATATTCTGAAATGGCCTTCCTTCGGAGTAATCAGCGAAACAGGAAATTGTCCTGTTGCCCTCTTTAATTAGGTCAAAGCATTGCGTGATGTTGATTGATCTGCTGTTTTCCAGTGGTCAGCTTTACAAAGAGTAGGAAAGAAGAATGTTCTTTGTGTTTGGGGAGTGGTGGTGTGAAACATTGGTTCACTAAGTGCATAGTATATGCTTTGAAGATAATAGCTAATGGCTCAATGGAATCCCAAACATGATGTACTACGAAGGGAAAATGTCAGAAATAAACCACCTAGGATTATACAAACAAGCTAGAAAGTATGTATTTTTTTATTCCTAGTACTCCTACTGCTTTTATCCTTGTTATGATTTAGTGCTGGTGAATGGCGACCACCGGTGCATAATCAGGTCCTAGAAGTCATTGTACCCAGACCTTGTAATGAGCTGGAAAAATGTAGCTTGGTATAGTTGTCAGAAAATCTGTTGGGGGGAGGAGGGAACCAAAATACGACAGATTATGTAGTTTTTGAAATGTTGCCATATTTTGAGACATTTTTACTTTTTTTTTTTTTTTTAACATCAAAAAATGCTAGTCTGACATTTTCATGGTCAAAAGTATTGATGATAATCACCTCGGATTATCCTTAGGTTGCTTTCTGTAGACTTAAAATCCTTGACTTTTAGCTCATTTTGGTCAGTGTCTTAGACTCTTCAGTTTTAAGCTTGTGGTGTGAGGGTGGTCTTGGTCCTAAAGGAACACAAACTTTCCTTCATCTTTTGCTCAAATTCTTGCTAAATGTCCAGCCAGCAGCACAGAACTGCACCTGCTATGCTTTCTTGATGAAGACATGCATCTGGTTTCTTTTGATACCCAGCAGGTTGCTGGCTAATGCTGTTTATTTTGTAACACTGGGAGGTTTCTGCAAGTTTTTTGTTGACGTTTTTGTATTTATGTTGAAGGTTCCCTGTTCTCTTCGAAAATTGTTTTTTTTCCCTCTCTGAAGCGGAGAACAGTTGTCCCTTTTAGGATATGTATATCTGTTCACACGTGTATAACATTGTTATTCAAATGTGAAACATGGCGACAGCAGACAGTTATATTACAGTTTTTCTGTTGCTTTGGCACATATAGGTAAGTGTTCATGTATGCCACCAGATGCAAAACAGTTCATGAATATTCTAACCAAGAATATATTCCTTAAATTGCAGTGGTACTGCATTGCTGCATTTTTGGTTCCTGCAGTACCCACGGTGATTTGTCATTCTGCTGTTTTTTTGTGTTTTACAGTGCTGTGTGACACTTGATATTGTACTGTATCTTGAGACCAATTCACTAAAGATCTGAGGATGTTACATGTAAACATGAGTGGTATCTTTTGCCATTGAACTTTACATACTGTAATGAAGAACATTGCAGTTTTGAAACTGGTGTCATTGACATGAATAAAAATCAGTTTTTCTAAAAAATGATCAGTCAGTGACAGTGAGAAAATGGGAAATTACTCTCATCCAGAATCAGATCAAGAGCATACACTGACATTTTCATTGTCTAGGCCAGGGGTGGCCAATCTTATCCACAAAGGGCCGGTGTGTATGCAGGTTTTTGGGATAACCTTTAGGTCAGCGGTTCAAACCCGGGTGTGAGGACTCTTCAGCCAATCAGTCCTCCAATTAGTGGCTTAATTAGGGAGTTGCAGCGAAAACCTGCACACACAGCGGCCCTTTGCAGATATGATTGGCCACCCCTGGTCTAGGCATTTTGAGACTCATAGCTTAAATGATGATAAAGGACCTTTTCATTTAAAGGTACTGACTAATTCATCGGTAGTTCCTTTTGAGGCAGGATAGTTTGGGTGAGCCTTATGCAAATTAATCATAATGTGGTGTTGCTTGGATAAACTTTTGAGAAATGTGCCAAAGTAATTGAAGAAACTACAAGTCGATTATAAAATCATTCCTCATATAGGAAATACTGTTAATGGTTTAAGAGGTATTCAATTTCCAAACACTTATCCAGTTCAGGGTTTCAGGTGGTTTGTTAGACTACATTATAAAAGCTTACATGTCACTGTGTTTTACATGAATGCTTCATTCCCAGATATTTTAAGGTTAAGGTGTCAGTTATATTAGTCACTTTAAGGAAAGCATTTTCCTATCAAATTCATAGAGTAATAATTAGCATTCATCAAAGTGATCAAGTTGTGTTCCTGTATTGTTTCTTTTCTGTCATACTTAGCAATGATCTGCATGTGTGTGAGTTTGGTTCCTTCCATGCAGAAGGAGCAGTTCTCAAAGGGTTCAGGAAGTGGGTTTTGCAAGATAATCTCTGCAGCTATTGGCCAGTTAGTTCTTGGGGATCCTCTTAATCTTCAGGAGGACAAACCAGTCAAACTAGCCATCTGTATTTTTTTAGGTCAATCAGGGGACTCAACAAAATGAAAAATATGTTCATTTTGCCATAATCACTCATTATTTTTGGTTGATTACGGAGCAGAGAGTAATCAAGACCAAAAGTTTGTATTAAATACTATTTTAATACAATAAGTCTGTAGTGAGGCTGTTCTTTCTACAGGTCCATTTGCATTATCTGCAGTATTCAATCTACATTGATCATACCCTTATGATGATCTCTGGCTTCTCCCCAGTCCCCAAGCACATATTTTTACCATCCGAAGTGCACAATCTGAAGAACATATTTTAACCATCCAAAGCAAATGGTCTGAAGCAGATATTTTAACCATCCGAAGCACACGGTCTGAAGCACAAATTTTAACCATCCGAAGCGCACGGTCTGAAGCAGATATTTTAACCATCTGAAGCACACGGTCTGAAGGTCTCAAGCACATATTTTAAGCATCTGAAGCACATAGTCTGAAGCAGATATTTTAACCATCTGAAGCACATGGTCTGAAGCACATATTTTAACCGTCTGAAGCGCACGGTCTGAAGCACATATTTAAACCGTCTGAAGCACACTGTCTGAAGCACATATTTTAACCATCCGAAGCGCACTGTCTGAAGCACATATTTTAACCATCCGAAGCGCACGGTCTGAAGCACATATTTTAACAATCCGAAGCGCACGGTCTGAAGGTCTCAAGCAGATATTTTAACCATCCGAAGCACACAGTCTGAAGCAGATATTTTAATCATCTGAAGCACACAGTCCGAAGAACATTTTAACCATCTGAAGCACACAGTCTGAAGAACATATTTTAACCATCCAAAGCACATGGTCTGAAGCACATACAGTATTTTAACCATCCGAAGCACATGGTCTGAAGCACATATTTTAACCATCCGAAGCACACGGTCTGAAGCACATATTTTAACCATCCGAAGTGTACGGTCTGAAGCACATGTTTTAGCCATCGGAAGCACGTGGTCTGAAGCACATATTTTAACCATCCGAAGCGCACGGTCTGAAGCGCACGGTCTGAAGCACATGGTCTGAAGCACATATTTTAACCATCCGAAGCACCTTGTCTGAAGGACATATTTTAACCATTCGAAGAACACGGTCTGAAGCACATATTTTAACCATCTGAAGCACACAGTCTGAAGCACACCGCGCAGGTTCTTTTAGGGAGTGGCCAACCCGCTTTTGCTAGTTTAACTGTGGCAAAATAGGCGCTGTGCCAGGCGCGCTATACTAAGTCTCATAATTATTCATGGGTATGTTTGGGAATGTAACGTGCTATAAACCAATCAGAGTGTTATCTCCCATTCCATTCAAGAGCCAGGTGTCCTTGCACCTTGTTGGATTGCTATTATGATAGTGGATTTGCCAGGTAGTAGAAAAGAACACTTCAGTGCAGAGAAAATGGATCCACTTGTGCGTGAAGTGAAAGCGCGTGAGCTGACCATGTACAGCAACAGCAAGATTCCACCAAAGTAGAGGTCTGCATTTCCACTGGAGCCATGGCAACTGAGTGCAGCGTGGGACAGTTTTGAATACAGGAGCAGGCAGGAAGTGGCTGATTGGCTGATATGTTTGCGGCAGTGGGAAAAACAAAATATGTATTGCTCAATATGTATTGTTATTTTATCAAACTATTATTTTGGGTGAGCAGAGAAACTTACATTAAAATTATATTAAAATTTTCACAGAATAAAAGAAAAATAGGCTATTATGCCTAACTTGGATTTTGTACAGCCAGCCTATCCTGGAACTGGTGCATGGACATTAGCGCCAGTGTTTTCTGTTAAGTGGCAAGGTGCACAGATTCCTTAAGTGTACCAATTGTGTATGTTATTTTGCTGAGTTTGGACTAAAACCAGCAACCTTTCCTCCACAGGCATGAAGGCTTAGCCTGCTGAGTCACCCCCGTGTGGTAATGCTGTACCATGAAGACTGGTTAATTAAGTGAAATGCAAGCCCATCCCTTGTTGACTCAGGAACACGCTGAACTCCGGAAAATCAGGATGTCCCTCAGCTGGACAGAGTACCCATTTACAAATTGTAGTAAAGGACAAAGCAGGTGAGATGGTGTGGGATATTGACTTTCTCTGCTTTGCCTATATAAATTCAAATTCAGTATAGCATATGTAAGTCCTACAAAGATCAACATCAACTGCAAATAGCAGGAATGTCACTTCTGACCCCTATACTAGATGCCCTCCTAACTAAAGTTGTGCCTTCGTATCCTGTTCATGAAAATCTCAAACAGTGGAGAGAAGACACATCCATGTTAGAAGCCATCACACACTCTACTTAGCATGGCAATGTTATGTCACGGATGTGGACACAATCTTACAGAAATGGAATAACATTCAGTAGTAGCCCTGGTACCCCATATTCTGTCACAACAGCCACAGTATGTGCCATGGAAAATGTTCATATGACTTTTCCAAATCCATTAAGCACAAGTAGAACATTTTTGCATACTCCTTTGGACCTTCATACAGCTGAGTGAGGAAGAAATGTATTTCCACACTGCTCCTCTGGAATCGTAGATTCAACCATCAAAGAGTCTTAGAACGCTGGCATAGGCTTTCCCAGGAAGGCGAAGCAGTATTACTCCCCCCATAGCTGGAACACACACACTTGCCCATTTTTTTTTATATGGACCATCCCCAGTCCTGAGGTACTTTACCTGCCTTCCATGCAACGTCAACATCTAGTGCTCTAAACATCTCTCAGTAGATTTCATCTATCCCTGCAGCCTTTCTGCCATGGAGGCCTCTCATCTCTGTAGTGACTTCAGCTACACTAACTTCAGTTTTCAGCACTGTGTCCACTAGCTTGAGGAGTTCCTCAAAGTGATTTTCCACTACTTGACAATATCCCCATGTCAGCTGAACACAATCCTCACTCACCCTCCTGAGGAATCAAACAGCTTCCCAAAACTTCTCTAGAGCTACCCAGTAATCTCTCTCCATGGATTCTCTAAGCTATTCTCATGCACAAACTTTTGTTTCCATGACTGCCTTCACTGAAACCTTTTTGGACTGCCAGTACCTCGCAGCTGTCTGAGGACATCCCTGCGCAGGCATTGCCATTAAGACTTTCCTTAAGCTTTTCTCTGTATCGGTGTCTACCAGCAGGTACTAGAGTTACCACGATGGCAGGCAACAACTCCCTTCCAGTCACAGCTCTTTGTACAACCCTTTGATTCCAATTATGTAATTAGAATTTTAATTCAAGCTATACAAAAACCTTGCATTAGTCAAAAAAGACATCTTAGACCCGGGTGGCACTCCCTGCCTTGCACCCGTAGCTTCAGGGATCAGCACTGGATCCCTGTGACAATGCATAAAACAAGTGGGTATGGAAAATGGAGGGATGGATGGACATCATATATCAACACAAAGAGTAAAACTAATCACTATTTATGGCTAGAAAACTTAAAAGAGTAGACTGTACGTCCTAGTTGAACACAGTTGACTTTATTCGTGTTTCCAACTCAATACCAACACAGCTTGATGTTGTCCTCAATTAAACACCATATGTTTGTCTCTATGGTCCATGAATATATGTCGCCATTGTATAAAATCACTTCAAACAATGCTTAGGAATGCCTGATTTGCCAGGAGGTTTAACTTATAAAATAAGAAAACTTCCTATGTACTGCATTGCTGAACTCAGATGTGATGAAAAATAAAAGTAAATACTTGTAATGTAATACTTTTAAAGGTACACTGTCATGTTTGGATATAATTGTATAATTTCAGAAGCAGACCCTTATTTAGGCAATAGTGCCAAAAGTACACTGGGCTACAACGCTGCATGAGTTCAATACAATTTTGTGTTGCAGCTGGGCATCCAGTCCGTAGCCTCAATGGAATACAGTTAAACCCTTTGTGGTATGTCACCTGATATGAGGCACTGAACCATTCAAAGTTTGCTGATTGGCTGCAGTGCTCGTTATCAAAATTATGCTAAATGTGAACTACACAATAATCTTACAACCTCCTTTGGAGGTAAATTTTATTTTAAGGTGCTTTGCTTAAAATAATTGCTTTTCAACGTTCTTTTTAAAGATATTTTTCTGCATTACAGTATATCTCTTTCATCGAGTCTGGAAGATAAAAACGCCCCAGCTAGGACAACCATTTATTAGTGAAATTTAGAGAGTACCAAATTCGGAGGGTACTCAAATGCCGAAATCATTTCAGACAATTAACAAATCACATATAGTTAACTTAAACTTCTGTGGACTTTCTGCAAACAGCCACCGCTTTAACCTGCAAAGAAAAAAAAACTATTATAAACATTCATCTAATTATGATGATACATTACTGAAAAGCAAGACCTGTTTGGTACATGTGCATTTATTAACTAGTTTAATAGCATTTTTGACTGACATGCAGTGCTGCACAAAAGTCTTGGGCCATCAAAGAAAATGATGTTCAGATGATCTTCATGTTGCTATAGAACTCTAATATTATGTCTGTCAAAGTGTACCAGCTTAGTCATTTAAAAAGCTCTCATAAAGTCACCACATTATTTGCAGTAAACATCCAATACACCCACGTGTTGTTTGACTTGACCACTAACACGCCTCCTATGGCTAATCAAAACCTCATTGACTTTTACTAACTAATTAAATAAATGAATTAAGCGATCTGGTGGTGAAATTTAATAAATGCATGGAATGGCTGAGGTGCCCCCAAGGAGAGGTTTGGGAACCAAAGTGGTGTTCACCTAGCAATCCAGGCTTCAGTAACTTTTTGGAGAACAGAAGAAATTCTTGTTAGTTGTTATTGTGTTACTTTTAATTTGTATATGTTCTGATGTTAAATGATGTTTTTTTTCCCTGAGCAAATATACACTTACTACCCAGATGAACTGCATTAAACATTTTCTGACGGCTCAAAACATTTCACAGTTCCACTGTATATCCGAGGGTATATGATGTCATATCAATTCTTTGTAATGAAAGTTTGTTTTAGTTATTCTACAGTCTTTACTGAGTAAAAATAACTTTAATGTCATTTTAAGATCTGTTTTAAACATGAGTGTAAAGTATCAAACAGATGTAACAATCATAAACAACCTTTCCAGGTACTTGCTGAGATGGCAGAGTTAGTGGTTTTGACACAGTGGGGGGCCGCTTTCTGGAATCCACAGGAAAACCCTGGTCATGGAAAAGGGGGGGTATTTCATGTGGTCCCCCCACCTTGGAGCATACGGAAAGTGAGGATGAGGATGCGTTCTGTGTGTCTCCGCCAATTGCAGATTGGCAGCTGTGGTCAGACCCACTGAACCCACTGGTGCTTTCACCAGAGGACTCAGAACTGTTCCCTGGAAAATAACGAAAATAGACCCAGACGTCAAACAACCCCCACCCATCAAACAGTGCATAACACCAGGTCATAAAAATTTAATGCTATGTAGTTAGTTCTGCAATTGTGTTCTGCAAATATTAATAAAGACTGACCCAGGAGGTGTATGCTCTCATTGTCTAGGTCATCCTCCTCCATAACGCCTACAGAAGTCCCTTGGCTTGACTCTCTTCTCTGGGAATGACCACAGATATAGCTTGCAGGGGATAGAGAACCCCGGCCAGAGGATGAGGATGAAGATGAAGTGCTCCCAGCTCTTGAACAAGTGCTCCCAGAACCTGTAGAATTAGCATGGGATAACAAAACATGTCCTTGGGATAACATCTTAGAGTCTGAAATGAGGAGAAAATAAGTTTTTCTTCATGGGTAACAAAACATATTTTAGTACATTTAAATATTTTACTTGAAGGAAGCAGGTTTATTAACTGAGATGTTTCTCAAGAATATGTGTAAATGCACCTCTTCCAGTTGGGACACACTTGATTGCCCTGTCACAGATAGCTTCATCACTGGGCTGGATATCCATGAAAGGTTTGCTCCCCATTCCCATGAAGACCCTCTCCTGTATCCTAAGCTCTGCAACATGCCATAATAACAATTAAACAACTGTTAGCTTGACAGGAAGGGCAGATTTAATGGAAATGGAGAGCTGGAGCTCTAACTAACCCCTGCTGCGCACTGCCTGCTCCCAAAGGATCTGTTCCAAGTCATTGGCCCAAGCCTGCTTCACCTCCTTTTTCTCAGCCTGCAGGACGTAGGTATCCTGCGAGTTCCTACGTCGAAACCAGATCTCAAAGCAAAGCCCACTGTTGCCGGAGTTGTGTGTCATCCCAATATCAGAAGTCTGGTTAAAATAAGCACAAAATCAGAATCATTCACATGACTTCTGTCAGAATTTACACTAAATTCAAGCAAAATTTCCTTCATTATGGACTCTTACCTTGAAAGATTGTTTATAAACATAAATGTCATTCCCTATAGCTGTCCTCTTAGTCTTGCTGAAAAGAATGAGTTCTTGGAAGAGGAACACATGGCGAAAGCATTTCTTTTTCTTGAAGGACACCAAGAATTCGTTCTGACGGACCAGAGGCCCTTGTTCCTTCAAATTGACCTGGAACAGGAAAGAGAACCACGGAAATTTTATTGATTTAATAAAGTGTAGCTTCATTTGCCTTGTGTCTGCACCCTCACACCCTAATCACAGGCACTCACATCACAGCCTTGGATATCTTCCATAGTGAGAAGGTCATTCCCATGGCGCAACTGGAAGCGGACGACTTCTAGAGCTGCTTGAATTTCAGCTCTCTCACAGCACGGCAATGCATCACACTCTCTCAGCAGGTCCTGCAGCAGCAGATTGTACTTGCTGATCCGCTGTACTGGCTTCAGCAGGTAAGATGACAGATCCATCTTGTCTCCCAGCTCCTGCTGTTTCTGCTATCATTTCAAAAATGCAGAGGTGGAAATTTCAGGTACAGAAGGTAAAAATCCATGATTTAGTTTCAACCAACCAGTTACCTATAAAGAGGCACAGTCACAGAGTACTCAGGTGGTTGGTTGAAACAAAATCTTGGTTAGGGCTTTTACTTTCTAGACCTGATATTTCTACCTCTGCAAAATGTTTGAGGTTTATTCAAGGGTGCAGAGAGTTAATAGTGATGAAAAGGTACAATTGCCTCACTGATTCACAGCCTATCACTCAGGGTCTCCGTCTGCCTACCAGGGGTGGTAGTGTTCCCCCTTCGTTAAATTTACAGACTAGGTGGGTGGGTTGTTCCAGAACCTCAAAAGGGAGGCCCAGACCCCCATCCCCTGCCTGCCCCTGAAATCAGTCATTGTTGGCCATAAAATAAATAATGACAAATAACAAGTCAGCCCTAGAAATGCTACTTTCTACATGCAATGGTTGCTTGCCTGAAAGAAGCCATGGGCATGGTGGATGAGCAGGGCATCAGATTGAGGCTTATTCTTGCTGTAGAGTGCATACAGGCTGAAACTCTCTCTCTGAGTTAGGAAAGAAAGAAATAATTCATTAATCTGTTTAAGCAGAGGGGACCACAATGAAACATACAGCACGTGTGTCTTCAAGGTGATCAGCATGGAAAATACCCTCTCTGGTTTTTGTTTCTCAATCCGGTCCTCAGGGACCTGCAGACAGTCCATGTTTTTATTCCCTATGGGGAGCTGGGAGGGAGCAAAAATGTGGACTGTCTGGTAGGGACTTTGGAGGGAGCAAAAACATGGACTGTCTGTGGGTCTCCAACAGAGTTAGGAAACAATGCCCTACTGTATTAGCAATAGAAAACCTTGTCTGTATGTAAGCTTCCTGTTAACATGACAATGACATGTTAATGTAAAAACAGCTTTTGCACTAAGATGTTAGGAATGTTTTTTTAACAAGAAAATATATGGAAATATTATATAATTATGGTAGCAAAAATGTTACGGAAATTTTTATACATAAATACACTGCCTGGCCAAAAAACTGCCACCATTTGAATTTAAATCAGCAACTACTTAAGAGCCAATGACTGGATCATTATTGCAGCTCAGCAACGTTATGCAGCAATAAGGTGAAGTCAGCTGAGCAACTGAATCTCCTGATCGGCCAGGTTATCCGAATCTCCTGATCGGCCAAGTTATCTGAATCTCCTGAACGGCCAGGTTATCCAAATCTCCTGAACGGCCAGGTTATCCAAATCTCCTGAACGGCCAGGTTATCCCATCAATGGATTTTTTCTTTCTTAGCGGCATGGGCATATTCCAGGACGATATAACCAAGATTTATCGAGCTTGACTTTTCAAAGAGTGGCTTGGGGAGCATGAGGAATCATTTTCACACATGAATTGGCCACCACAGATTCTTGACCATAACCCCATTGAAAGTCTTTGAGATGTGCTGAAGAAGACTTTCTGGAGTGGTTCAATTCACCTATCAATGAGAAATTAATGCAAATCTGGATGAAAAAAAAATGTCGAAATGTTGCATAAGCATGTGGAAACAAAGCATTGATGAATGTGCACCATAATCAAAGCTAAATGTGGTCCAACAAAATATTAAAGTGTGCAACGTTAAAGTGTGCAAGGCAGTGTATATACATATAACTTGCCACTTTATATTTAAAATAAGAAATACAACTTAGGTAGACCTAATTATAAACTAGATCTTATTAAATTTGATTATTTTAGAGCTGTATCAGTACTGCAATTAATCATCGTATCGCAATTAGTTTTGTCAGAATGTTTCATCAGTATTTAGACCTTTGCATCAATTTATTAATTTACTGCAGAACCACTTGCTGGAAAACATAGGAGCTGGTGGTGGATTTCAGGAAATGGAAGTCCCCCAAGACAACAGTGTGAATCAAGATCAAGATCAAGGGAAAAGAAGTGGAGTCAGTAGAGGACTACAGGAGAGCAAACTGAATTGGGCCAGGAACCCAGAGCCGGTGTACAAAAAAAGGCAAAGACGGTTATATTTCTGAAAGAGGCTTTGGTCATTTAACATCTGTAACAAGTTGCTGCAGATGTGCTTCCACTCGGTAGTGGCAAGTGCCAACTTATACGCTGTAGTATGTTGGGGCAGCAGAAGCCAACAGGCTTAACAGGCTCATCAGGAGGGCTGGTTCCATGCTGGGAGTGGAGCTGGACTCCCTGGTGACTGTGGCTGAGGGGAGGATGTTGTGTAAACTTGTTGGCAGTCTGGACAGCACCTCCCACCCCCTGCACTAAACCCTGAACAGCTACCGGAGCTCCTTCAGTAGGAGGCTTACAGCATATCCCCAAGATGCTCCACCCAGAGCCAGAGGAGATCCTTCCTTCTTTTGGCCATTAGACTGCATAATTCCTCTCACTTCTGTCGGGAGAAGACCTCCACACCAGACCCTCACTGCTTCCTGGCATCCTAATGCCTGTTAATTAAGTTTTATTTTACTTTTATTTGTTCCATTATTTCAATATTGGGGTGTTAACCATCAGGATACAATTTTAATATCATGATGCATTTATATCGTGACACTGGTGTCGTGATGAGTATTGTATCATGTGGTACTTGGCAATACCCAGCCCCACATTATTTTTTGTAATTATATTTTTGCTATTACCATTTATAATGTACCAGTGATTGGTATAAATTTATGGTTTCTTAGCATCCACAACAAGATCTTGTTTAATGTTATAGGGCAAGAGATTAATGAATCTGGGTCAGGGGTGTAGGCATACTCACATGTCTCAGAAAACAACGTCCCACTCGAAGGGGCTCTGGGAGGCAGCTCTCCAGTTCCTTGAGAAAGAAGTGGCAGTGGAAGTCATGCAACTTCTCCAGATTGCTGAAGATGCGTCCGCGCTGGCCTCGAAGGTCCTGAGGCACATCGGGCCTCTCCAGTAGGGGGTAGTAATGGGTCATAACATAGCTCAGTGAGCGCACATATTCCCTCTCTGTCAGTAGCAGCTCCTCAATTATCCGCCGGAACCTCCTGACAGAATAAATTTCATGGTTACCACGCCTACCAAAAAAATTTTATATGCGTTTTGAAGGATTAGCATACCATCCAGGTACAGCCTGCCTGACCATATTCTAGGACACACTCCAAACCAGTACTGAATAAGTGGTTATGCAATATTGGATAGACATATGGAGTAAATTTACAATGCCATTTATTTAATTAATTGGAGTATATTAATATTTTGGCTAATATGGATTAATTAATGGGATATGGATTGTTAATCGTAATTTCTTACAATATAGATAAACAACATACATGAAACAAGTTCTTCTACATCTATAATGAAATACACATACATATATTTTTTGCTCATCTGACTTTATCAACTAGGAAATGTATAAAATCTTTACCGATCAAGATGGGCCACCCTAGTGTATTTCATTATGTATTCTGAAAGTGGGATGAAGAGATGTGACTCACAGAACCCTGCTGGCTTTGTCCTTTTCTCCATCACATGCTTGGGCGGCCTGAGTTGTGAATGAACATGGGATCTCAGTCGGCAGACTGCTGGTGGCTGGCCGGCAGCTTGAGTCCTCGGAGCAGAAGCTGCCATGCCGGGAGATTTGGAAGTTCTGTGCAGCCTGTAGTATGTGGTGTGATGGTTGGCCATGACCCGGAGAGGTGTCTGGGGCCTGTAACCCATGACAGATTGACCTAGCTGTGGAACCCTCACTCAGAGATCTGCCTAGGGTTCTATGCCATGAAAACCATTGGCAGCTCAAGGGGTCTATGGATGGCACGTTCATCTCAACCACACATTTTGCAGAGCACTCTTTCAAACTTTTTGTATGGTTTCTTTCCTCTTTTGTAACTATACTTTCCCCTGTCTCGTTTTTGGAAGCAGCTCTCGTTTTTGGTTCTGTGCATGCCTCATCATCTGGCTTGAGGGTTGCATTGAAGCTTAAGACTGCATTAGCCCCGTAGTCTATATATGTTGGCACAGGTTTGGTGAGGGATGGGTTTAAATTGGCAAATGGTATTGACAAAGCAGATTCCTCATTTACCCCATCCCCTCGACTTATATCCACTGGCTGTTGGACGTTAACAGGATCCTGCAGTCTCTCTTCCAGCTGCTTGCGAACCTCTTGGCATCTGAGCCAGGCAACATTCCACACTTTCATTCCCCGGGAGCCTTTCAGGGCACAGGCTTGAGTTTTAACCTCCTGGAAGCGCTCCACTGAAAATTCATCAAACCTTTCCTGGTACTTTTTCAGTGTTCCAAGACTGTTCTTAGCTAGGCAACAGCTGGGCTTTATCTGCTCAAGATATTCCGCACAGTCTTTTGAAACTTCAATGACCTGAAAAGAAAAATGAAATGGCTTGAAATACTTTATGTGATAAGCTTGTTGTTCCCAAAATCGAAACTCAAGATACAAAACATTTACAGCCCTGGCTCAGAGACTCACCTTTTCACAAAAGTGAAACAAGCCTATCAAAGTCTTCAGTTCAGTATGACATTGCTCTGCCCGTGATTTGAAATCGGCAAGATTAGACTTGAAAGTATAAAGAATTGTCTGGAAAATCTCTGTTTCAGCACAGGAAGACTCCAGGATTGTCTCAACCTCTGTCACTAGAGTCGCGACCTGGTGTTGTTGCTCCTAGAATTAAGTAAGACATTTGGCATTCTGGGAATTTTTCAACGGGTAGCCTTACTGAATTTTTAACATGGTTTGCACTTCCTTACAGCGGCTTGAGCCAGGAAGGAATCAAAGTTCTGCATTGTCTGCTCCACTTGCTCCAGAGAATCCTCCACAGTCTCTGCCTTCAATAGTTGCTGTTCCCCCTCAGCACTGAACCACTCCCTGATCTGCAGGCAATACAAGCACAGACCAGGCATGCACTGTTATGAAAAATCGGTAACACTTTATAACACTGTTCCGCAGTTAACAGGTAAATATGCAGGAAGCAAGCAACAACAAAGGAGTAGTGCTTCATTAACACCTAAATTAGTACTATTCACTACTAAGGAGTTATGCTTAATTACTCAATA
>JAODLD010000113.1:23337574-23359705 GCA_026781065.1 Mormyrops boulengeri | reverse complement strand
TGCCTGAAGGAAAATTTTAATATATCGTTACCATGGCAGACAGAACCACCCCCCCCCCCCCCCCCCCCCCAAACACACACACACACGCACGCAGATACAGAACATCTTTAACTTTATGAGGGACTTTCCTAGAATGACCAGCTTTGTTTTTTAACAGGGGAAAAGTGGGATGACATCATGTAGCAAGCCTGCCACCACACACCTTCAGCTGAAAATATTCAGCACTGGATTTCCATGCTTTAGCTGACACAGGAAAAGAAATACAAGTTTTGTTTAAGTACATGGAAAAATCTGGGACATTGTGTATGATTGCAATTACTGTGCTTGCTAGGGTAGTTTGCATACTACACAGGATCACATAGGGAAGGTGGAGTATATACAACTCAGCCATGAGGCATTGTATTGTACCTACAATTGTGTCACGATCATCCGTTAAGTCCCTATGTGAACCACGCCCCGCTCGTTTACCTCATGTGGAATCCTGCCGTTTTACCTGTTTTTCCAGTTTTCTTGCCTGTAGTTCTGTGTATTAAGTCCGCGTTCTAGTCAGTCTCCCCAGTTCTGTCATTGATGTTAGTCGCCGTCTGCCCTGGTCTTTCCCGTTCGTCCCAAATAAAACCCCGTTTCCCTGATTCCCGGATTTCTGCCTTGTCCTTTCTCGCTTCCTGCTTGATCGCCGACTGGCTATCACAACAAATTGTACCTATTGTATGTATATTGTATTTTTTGTGTTGCATTTATCATTGATTGTGCCCTATGTTAGATGCTGCCTAACTCTGCAGGGACAGACTCTGATGCAATCTGCAGTCATACAGTAATCTTCTTTGGCTTCAGTGTTTGGAAATTTTCTAGCTCTTTAATCTCAAGCACTGTAAAGAAAGGTTGATCCCTCATTTAAGATATTCAGGACAAGATCCTTGGACATGTAACTTATTGACTATTTATACAAAAGGGGACCTTTACCTGGAAGGCATGCAATTCCCAAATGGAGGAGGTAACTGCTGGTGTTTGCTGGAGATGGCCTGGCTAGCAGATATGGGACATCAGCAAGCACTTCTTGGGTCCTGTCAACCTGAGGAGCCTGGACCTTCTTTTGGTGTTCATTCACAGCATGTAAGGATGCTGTTTCAGCTACACCAGCCTCGACAGCATCTTCAGATAAGGGAGGACCTGGGGTAAATCGTCAACATCTGTTACACCACACGTGCTGAATTCTATAACATCAGCAAACCACCTTCCTAACATGACTTTTTCCACAAGTGATGCAAAGGTGAAGAAACTTATTTTGTATTGAATATTGCAATACATTCCACAGAAGACATACCAACAGTCATATCTACTAGTGCCCAGTTAAAAGGCATTTTTTGCACCCCTAAAAATCTAGATCATGAAATGTTTCCGTTTTCCCTCAGCTACACCTACAGAGGTTGTGGATGCTTTCAGTGCCAAAAGACTAGTCTTCCAGTTATCTGGCAGCATTGTAAAGTTTAATAGCTTCTCTCTCTTGGTCAATGTAAACACTGCCCCTCCACCTATGAGTAACATCCTGGTCTTTGGCTGCTTAAGCTCAATGCAGACCTTGGCTCCCAGCCCAGCAAAGAGGGCCCTGTACCACCCACGTTCTCTCCCTCCCCTAGGCTCACCCTCAGTCCAATGTGTCAGACATCCAGCAGACCCTGCTCAGGGCGGGGGGTCATGCCCATTGCCTTCTGTGTGATCAACACATATCTTGCCTTGAGATGGAATGTGGCAGCTCTGTCTGGATAATCTACAAAGGGAATCCCAGGGTCCATACAAACCACTTAGCGTAACTGAATGCACTCTTTCTGGTGGGAGACTAGACAGTCGAAGCATGTCAGACTTCAGTCTTCAGTCACACGGGATTCTTTTTAGCTTATCAATCACGCCGATGTTTATAACTTTGAACTCTGACTTTAAACGACCAACCGTATTTTCCCTTTCCTTTCCCGCATAATGACAGGGGAGGGATACATAGCATTCTGAGCAGACTGCTGCAATGGAACAGGATTCCTATAAGGTAAGAAACAACGAGTGATGGCTGCTGGCCAAAATGTTTAATTTTAGTGAAGCAAACTAGGGACTGAACACCCCCCCCCCTTAAAAATTAAGAGACCATGGCATAACTAATATGTTCCAATGTACTTCAATATATGTATGGACCTTGTATGGTAATATATTGATACATATAAATAATTAAAAAGTTAGGAAACAAGATGGACTGTTAAATAGTATAGCAGACTGTTCCTTTGGGCCATTCATTTGTTTTGTTGGACCTCTAGCTCATGTTTAAAGTTTGACGACTGAAGGCCAAATAAGAAATAAGTTTGACAACATGGTTTTGAGTTACTATATTTCATAGCCATTGGACATAGACGGAAAATCATTTTGTACTTTTCAAAACAGAATAAAATATTTTTTTTGATTGAGTACCCATTAGTCCGTGGTAATATATGGTAGTTATATGTAATATATTCCTTTTAATTGTGTACTGGTATTGCACATATGCGTTCTTATATAAATGTAAATATACATAGTACATAGAAATCCATCCATCCATCCATCCTTTTTCTGTAACTGCTTATCCTATTCAGGGTTGTGGGGGGACCTGGGGCCTATACTGTAGGTGCAAGGAAGGGAACAATCCAGGATGGGGTGCTGACCCATTGCAGGGCACACTGACACTCCATTCACACATGCACACCTACAGGCAATTTGGTAAATTAACCTCCAATTAACCTCAGCATGTTCCTGGAGGAAACCCCACGATGACGGGGGAGAACATGCAAACTCCACACACATGGACCCTGGCAAAGAGTCAGGCCCAGTTCCCAGAGGTGTGAAGCAACAGAGCTAATCACTGCGCCACCATGCCGCTCCCGTACACAGATCTGACCAAATCAGATTGGACAAACGGTGTTCTATGAGTGTTGTTATCAGTGTATAACCGTAATCGGACATTTCACATCAGATGTATGACTCTACTTTACAGGTGTACCTACTGTAAAAACCATTATTTAAGCTTAACCCTCTGGAGTCAGCGATGTGATGTGAAAGCATTCGTTTTATTTAATTTATTATGTTTCTCAAAATACATGTTAAAATAGCTTAAAATAGTATGGATTGTGTTTGCTGAAAATAAGATTTTATGTAAATAAAGGTCATTGCCATATATACGGGCATTAAATTGATAGTTTAAGTGATATGAATGTTATGTTTATTCTTTTTGGGGCAGAAGTTCTGCTTAAGCTGTTGTTAACCTCAATTCAAATTTTAAATAATCATTTTTATAGACTTGAGGGAAGGTAATCAGTTATGTACAGTGTCAAGATAATGAACCAGCAAGCAAAAGTCACAATAAACTGGCAAGCATCACAACTAATTATTTGTTAAATGGCACGTTTGACATAAGGAAACATTACTAATAAATTATGAGACAAAATCCTACCTTTATGACAGATAAAATGTAGATTAAAGGAGCTCTCTCACCTTGTTTGGTGCTTCTTCGTTTGTCTGTTTTTGGGGAGACGAGTCCAAAAGCGTTTATCTTTTTAAATTGTAGTCTATGCATGTTTGGAATCATATCGGGGCGAATGTTACTGATGCTCCTGTTGACTCTCCGTGGTACTGCAAGGCATTTTTTGGGTGTTTCTGACAAAAATGAAGAGGAGAGGGAGAGGACTTTACCTGGATGGCTACTACTGTTCTGTAAGTCCTGTATGGTCTGCTGAGACTGGAATTCATCTTCACTCTGGGCAGTAGGTGGGCAGTGGTGGTCGGAATGACAGCAAGGCAAGGTCTGTTCTGAGTTTGCTCCTATGTTCTTGATGCTTAGAGCCTCTGCCTCTCCTACACCCATGGTAGTTACACACTCTTCAAGAGCTTCCAGCATACTGCCCTCAAAGCTGACTGGGTTCTGTTGAGCTTCCAGGTAGGACTCCCGATACCGACCACGAAGCTCTTTCACTTCACAGGCCTCAACCAGCCTTCTCCTTATGCATGGCATACAAGGTTCATCCATAAACTTGCGGGTGTGGGTGCAGACCATGGAATCCAAGCATGGGGTGGGTAGAGCTGACGAGTCACGAGGGTGGGTGGGTGGAGCTGGGTATATAGGATCACAAAATGGGACAGGAGGGGCTTGGCGTACAGGTTGCAGTGCAGGGAGCTCTGGTGTCACCTGGTCTCTTTTGAGAACTTGAGCGTTCTTTTCTTTGGTGAACTGCACTAGATCCACGTAATCTCCCTCCAGTTCCCGGTTGCTGTGGTTGTCCCAGGTGTTGGGGGACACCCAGCCTACAGGCTTCCCATTCGACCGAACTTGGTCCACTTTCATGAGCTGGGGGCTGCCATCATCCATGAGGCATAGAGAAACTGCAATGCCATCTTTAGCTGCCAGGATTCTGGTCTCTAAAGAGAATGCTGAGGGGCCACATGGCAACCCAGGGGACTCCGAGGGGCCATCTGGAGGGAGAGAAATGGTAGCCATGGCTTTGGGTTTGTCTATAAACTCTGGGTTGGCCACCTGCTCCCAAGGTACTTTCACAATGCCTTGGTCAGTGGACAGGAGGCAATGGCGCAGTGGGGTGCCATGACGACCATCATTAATGTCTCTAAGCCACTCCTCAGTGAAGATGCAGGAGTAGGAGGTCTCAGGGATGGGAGTCTCTTCAACCTGCCGGTGGTCCTCCAGAAGGCTCTTGAGGACAATGCGAGCAGCCTGGTCAGCAAAAGGTTCCACCTGCAGGTAGAAGTCACCTGGTCGCAGCAGCAAGGGGTTTAGAGCTGCCAGCTGGATCACCACTTTCTCCCGCAGACACAGGGGCCAGCCTTCACAGCGAAACAGCACATCAGAGTACGCCGCCTGGGGGCAGACATTCCATCCATGAAAAGAGGGTGTCTATACTCAGTTAGACTTGTGAGCTTGTTAGCAACACACTGTTAGGCCCAGAAGCAGACTGAATAATCTCAGAGACTGATAAAAGAAAATACAATGATTCTGTTCCAGATTCCAGCTGAATGGTTCTACACTCCCCTCTGAAAACACTGGAACAGCAACGTCAATTCATTTGTTTTTGCTAAACATCAAAGACTTTTGGGTTTGAGATCAAAACATGAATATGAGACGAGTTCAGAATTTCAGCTATTTCCTGGTATTTGCATCTAGATGTGTCAAATAACAGATAATAGTGCCTTTTATACCAGACACCCCAATTTTTAGGCAAACAATTGTATAGGAACCTGCATCTCGCTGATGTAACTAAATTGTTGGTTTCTTCTTTTTTGATTCTTTTCCATCTAGATGTAAATATCAAGAAGTAAAATCTGAAATTCTGGACTCTTAACTTTTTGGAAAGCTTTCTTCCATTGTGTCTAGCAATATTCTGCTAAGCTGTAGTGTGCCTGTATTACCCAGCAAATCTTTTGGTAAGGCACGGCTGGTTAATTTGTTTCTGCTAAATACTGACGACATTTGGGTTTGAGATCAAAAGATGAATATGAGTCGAGAGTTCAGAATTTCAGCTTTAACTTCCTGGTATTTACATCGACTTTAAGACTACCTGTTCCTAATCTATTGCTTGCCTAAAAACTGGGTGGTGTGATATAAAAGGTGCTATGTTTCTTAACACATCTATATGTAAAGATGAGGAAGAAAAAGCTAAAATTCTGAACGTGCCAAAGTCATTTGGAATCATCTGACAGAGAGGGAGTACTATCTAATACCTCAGAATATAACAGCCTGCCTTAGCTGGAATTAAATCAGGTAACCAAAACAGGCTAATGTAAGGGCATCCTGTTACATTAGCACAAAAAAAATGTCGCTTAAATGTGAAAGCAATAGTGCTAAAAACTATTCCAATCAAGCTTTGCTATTCAAGCCACAAGAATGCCCCAGGGGCAACCTGATGCTGAAAAAATGCCTGGAATGTTCGAGAAATGGGCTATTTTCTAAAAGAGATAAAATAAAACTGGGTGTTTCAGGGCAAACCTAGGCAGTGAGCCCAGGGCTCGCACTGGCTATGAACTGCTAACAGACATAGTAACATCATTGGAGACTTTTGATCAAACACAATGGACTATTTCTTCTTCTATGAGTGATAAACAAAACCCTTTGTTCATGCACATTATTGAATATCATTTTAGTTATAATTTGACTGAAGGCTTAACACAATGCATGTTTGTGCAGCTTCGCCTTTTCATGCTATGTGGGACTGAAATGTGAGACATTTCATATTTACAGCACAGAAACATCATCTGTGCAAAATCAGCTACTTCTTGGCAAAAGACATTAGTTTTATGTTCAAGTGCAGGTCTGGGATCAGGCAGACCTAATTTCAACAGAAAACCATGGCTCCAATATGAAGAAATCAATGACTGCTTTATTTACTAAAGTTTCTTATGCCAATGGATGTGCTTTATTCTGTAGCAACTGAAAAAATGATGGAAATGTTCTAACTGATGAAATGTTCTTTCAGCAAAACTCCCAACAAACTGAAATGAAATATGACTTATACATTTCATTGAGACCTGCTTTAAAGAGACACCTGAAAAATTGAGATATGAGATATGATATAGTCCATTATGCATACATATTTTCACATTGAAATGCAAGGTTTTAATTGCACCTCAGCATTTGTTTGGGTAAGGCCTCTGGTGTCGAGGCTTAATTTGTCTTGAACTGCAGGAAAGAAAGGATATCCTTTAAAATAAATGCTCTGAATACCACCACAATAATAATTAAATCAGACAATATTTTAGTTTTGCTATTCTTCTTGTGAATGTAGCACATAAAAGTCTACTGCTGGCAATAGATTTTGAAAAAAAATTGCAAGGTAATAGAAGTTTTTAGAACACTAATTTTTCAGGCAAATGTTCTGGCATAGGGACTCACACAGGCAGCCTGCTGCACACTCTCCAGGATGTGCTTTGCTGGGATTAGGAAGTCCAGTAGGCACTGAAGAGAGTCACCGCGGTAACGTTCTTCAATGACCCGGAAGAGCTGGCTGAGGACTGTGGGTGCTGTCGCCTCAAAGGGCGGGTAGAGAACCGAGAGGGCCCCTTGAATAGATGACTCCAGAGATTCAGGATTCTGTGGAAGAAAGAGGTGACCCAGTATCATCCATAAAAGCAGAAAAACATCCTGTAGGGAAGGTAGTTTAATAAGCTGTTAAGTAACCAAAACAACCCAGATTTTGCCAGTCATAAACAGTTTGAAAGTAACTACAAATGCCTGAATGATTGTAGGGAAATCATTTCAATTCTGTAAGTAATTAGAGTAAAACTTTAGCGGGGGATACTTCCTTTTTAAGTACATGTATGGACATAACATGGAAAACGGTATGGTGTTATGCCCCCCTAATCCATCCCATATTTGTGTGATTTTTATAAAGTGAATAAACAGTTTGCCCACTGTCCTTGTTTACTTACAAAACTCTGTGATTAACAACTTCCTGTCTTCCTGAATGATTACAGTTCAATAGTTTTATACAGCCAAAGGGCTTCAGTATGCACAAACATCTTACAAAAAGACAAAAAATACAGCAGGCTTACTAGTTCTCATGCATCTGGCGTGACACTGATGCTTTCAGACTCTCACGCTTCTGCAATAAATCTTATGGCAAGTTCCATATTATTCCATTATAAATCTAAAATTAGCTAAATCAAACATGTTGGGGTGGTTTGCAAACCATGCAGACTATTTATAAGGTAATAAAACTACTACATACATGTACATGTGTGTGTAGACTAGTCTTGAATTGAAAATGTCTCGCCAGCCAACTGACCAAAGTTGCCAACCCTGCTAGAGCGCTTTTCCCCAAGCTTTTAGCAAGCTAAAATAATTCAGATTATACAGTACTAATATATGCTAGTCATTTGCAAGCTAACACAGTACTTGTGTTGAATATAGTATATTTTCATCTTCAAATGCAGCATTTGTATTAAGAGATTAAAGATAAGTTTTGATCCAATATTATACAAACAAGACATCACAGTTAGACTAGAATACTGCTTGAAACTGAAGTGAATGCATTAAAAAAATTGTGTGTTATTGTATTAAGTATGATGTATAAAAACAAGAGGGTACAATGTTACAGTTCAATGACCATGAACTTGGGAGGGAACATGAGAGTATAGAGGCTGAATGAGACTGAATGAAGAAGGACACATTGACATGACTGTCACATGAACCCATGAACCTGATGATAGGGACACAGCTTGCTTTCTATATTTCTTTTACTGCATTGCAATGAGGAACTTGCATGAATTCTAGAGGCACTTTTTAAATCTAATCACAGCACATTGCAGTACTCAATGGACTAGACAGGTGGAACAACACATGCAAGCAATTGAGCACTTTGCTTTGATTTCTGGTCCTACTTCTGCATTCGTCTGAAGGAGGTCCAGAAGCAGACATCTAAGGCACAGTGCTCAGGATCCGTTTGAGGGAACACTGGGCAGCAAAGACAGATATATACCATGGTTCTCAGATGCATGGAATTTCCTTTGGCGAATGGAAATGTATGTATAGTTCTACTGCACAATCCCATTGTCTTTGCTGACCCCAAAATATGAATTTTCTATCTGAGGTACTTTTATGTACTTTCTTCAACTAGGTGAAGTGTCGTCTCTATGTTGTTCATATATAACTGAGTAGACTAAAGCAAGCTATCCCACACACTTATGTCGGAAGAACCAACAATAGCTGTCATATTTAGTGCCAAAAAAACCCAAATCCAATCCATGTCTTAGAGTTTAAATGTTTCAATGGAAATGTATGCTTCCTTTCTACTCTACTGCAACTCTACATGCTTTTCAAAGTATAATCAGTTTATTTGAATAGAGAAATACCACCATGATTTTCCCGTAAGCCTTAATGTATTCCAGCTGTACGTGTGCAGAGCAGTTGTCTGCTGTCCTTCTGGAGACCCTAGTCTGAGGGAGTACCTTGGACTCTGAGTCAAGCTGCTTTCTACTCCTCTGGGGGTGCTGTGTGTGTGGGGGGGGGGCATATGAAATTTAGCCTTGGCCTGGCAGAAGTCGTGGGATTTCGGACATCTTCTGGAATGGCTGCCCTTTCTCAGCATAGGTGACCCTCTTGTTAAACATCACATATCTCTCTTGCATGAATCAGTCTCCTCCGGGCCCCATGTACTCCAAGAGAGTTCAACGGGGGGGTTAATGTTGTCTTTATACGGCTGCACTTCATTCCTTGCCAGCAAGCTCTTGGCCTCTTAGCCATGGGTGCTTGTCTCAGCAAGGACTCCGCTCAGGATGGCTCTGAAAGCTTTGTGTTTCCCTGGCTATCCTGTCTGTGTTTGCATTAATAAATTGGAAATCCTAGCAATCCTGCTGCAACAGCCATAGACATTCCTTGGAGATGAGCTTTCCCATACAGTAGACTGTGCAGCAAAAGATTAAACCTCGATGCTAATTTCGACCATTTGATTAGGCATGTTTTGCCACATTATCATAATAATGCATAGCATTAGTAGCCAAAGTATCTTGACTACTACAGTGGGTGTGCTGGAAAATTTTACAACTCATATGAGCAAAAACAACATTATGTCAATTTATACCAGAGCTTTAATAAATACTATTTCCTTATTGGTCCAGAAATGTCAGGTGGGTGTGGATTATTTTCAAATAATCGCACAGGCAGTTCTGGCAGCCTAGTAATAGTTCTGTATTAAAAGTTGTATTGTTTTATTAAACATGTTAATGCAAAAGCCCCTGTGACCTGTGTGATTTACTCATAAATGAGCAGTTATTCTTATCTGCATATTTTTCCTTTGTTTCTGTCATAACTTGACTTGCCGCTTCCAGTGGGTAGCCTGACCAGATGTTCTATCCTTACAGGGACTATGTCTTAAGAGCATATTGGAACATCACTAAATGCTAAGTGAAATAAATGTCATCAGAAAAATTAACCGTGAGAAGTTTATTCTATTATAATTTTTTGTGCACTGGCCGTGGTATAAGCGGGATAAATTACTTCAAGGTGTGTGGTCAATGTTGTCGGAAGGACATTGGCAGAGACAGAATTTTACAACAACAACAAACAGTTTAATTTCAAGACGAAACTTACGTGGTCAGGGGGAGTTACAGGATGTAAAGATGGCGGATGACATGGTGTGAGTATTTGTTATTGTTTAGACTGTCATGTCTCGGCAATCAAGAGCTGAAGGATCTTAGTTTTTACTAGTCTAACTAACAGAATGTCTATAAACCCTGTGCATGCCTTTAAGGGTTTATAAGCAGAACTCATTGTGTGGAAACACATAAACCTTATTTTTTGTGATTCACTAACATGAGAATAATAGAAAACAAACACATTAATGTTACTACCTAAATTATGAGGAAGCATTTAAAAAGTTAGAACTGCTTGGCATATAATAATTTTATTAAAAAAAATTTTTTTTAAACTACAGTCTGAACAACAATAAATATTAATCATGTCATCTGCCATCTTTATATCTTGGAACCGTGACCCTAATCTACCCCTAATCCATGGATCACGCAAGTTCCATCCTGAAACTGTGGGCGTAAACTTGTTGGCCTAAGAGTGTGGTGAGGTCAGGGTTCTACAGCTCTGCAAATGCATGATATTGGAGTCGGGAGCACATCCTGGGAAGCATAGGGCACCGTGGCAGACACAATGGAGGTCAACCTTTGCTGTAATCAAGGCATATTCATTTTTTATTTTTTTATTTTTTTTCGTAATTTTAACTTGTTCTCTAACGATATGTTAGAACTGTCGAAAAGTGTCAGGGTCGGTGCCTGTCCAACCCTGTTCTGTGTGTTTGGTCCCAGCTTGGACAGCAAGTGCTGCTGGTGAGCCTGTTCCCTCTGTCATTTTACTATGTTTCCCCTGTTAGTCGGGCCACTGCATAGCTCAGTAGGTAGAGTACGTGGTGCCAAGGCCGTAATCCTGCAGTCATGGGTTTGAGGCCAGCCTTGTCTCTCCTAGTGTTAGCCCTCAGTTGCGGGTCAATATTCCTAGTGTTTATTTCTTGGTATGTAGTTATTAGTTTCCTAGTTTCTGGTATTAAGTTCCCTAGTTTTCTGCGCTTGTTAATTGTTAGTTAAGTTTCTCCACCTGTGGCCTGTTTCCCTGCACTGTGCTCATTGTTATTTGTCTTGATGATTCACACCTGCCTTTTGTTAATCATCATTATTTGTGTATTTAAGTGCCTATCTTTGTCCAGCTCCTCAGTCTGCCGTTGTGAATGGTCTGTGTGTTTGGGGCTTTCTGGAATTCGTCGATTGTGGTTTTTGTTAGTATTTTGGTAGTTTAGTATTTTAATATTTTTCCCTGCTTGTTTTCTGACCCTGCGTGGTCCTTTTAGTTTGAGGTTTTCCCTGGTGTGTTAGTTCCCCTAATACACCACTTTGTCTTGGAACCACCAGTTGATCGTCACCCTTTATTCCCCGCCTGCTCCATAATGCAAAAGGATATATTTGAAAATTTTTCCTGTACTGTACCAGGGAATCAGCAGGTATAAAAGAGCATTAATTGTTTTGACCGATTGATTCACATGAGAAAAAGTTAGTGACATTACAGGTAGTTTTCCATTGCTTTCAAACTTTCCTAACCTGCTATAATTAAAACTGTACAGAATACTTGCTTGTAGAAAATGCTAATTCTCCTGGGAAAATGCAGGAAGTCCTGGATGGCAAGGAAAGCTGTATTAAATAGATCCCATTAAATTAGCATATTCTGTGTATGTGTGTTGTGTATATATTACATTGTGGGGACCAAATGTCTTAACAGTGTAATTACAAATTTTAACATTATGGGGTCCCCACAGGCCGAAAATGAATTTTATAATGATCTGTGAATGCAATCAAAAAAATGCGTGAGTGTGTGTGCCCGTGTGCTACTTGTATGATTCTGGAGCACGGGGTGTCCTTCAAGATTTATATGAAATTAACTGACTATTGAAGTTACAAATCTCTTTCTCCTTGTCACACTTAAACAACCACGAGGCTTCTCAGTGTAAACAATTCACTTTGCTGTGTGGTTTACAGCTGGAATCATTTGTAGTCTTCTCTGTTCTTTTACTCTGATTGTCCAGGTCAAAGCTCAGAACAGACGGCCTTACAAACTGCTTTCTGAATGTTACTGACATGCTCATTCCCATATGTACATTTGGTAGTGGGTGTAATAACTGGGTGGTGAAACAAACAACCATTGATACAAATGTGCTTAAATACCACAGGCAATCTATATTCATAAAACAAATGAATTTTTATTATCAGTGAATAAAATGTTCTGTTCCTCTGCGACGATGCGACGTTTTTAAAAATTGTCTCCACTCCAAGCATTCCCTTCCCATCAGAGCCAAGGACTGTCACTATTTAAATGGTGTCACTCCATAGGCATTACTGGCTGACCCGAGCATCAACGACTGGTTCAATTTCAGACTGAAAGTTGGAGCAGAAGGTGAGTCACACAGTGACTCATGTTTATGAGGCAGGTATAATCTTGACCTCAAACACAAAAAAAACCGAGACTGTTCCAATCTGCCGTGACGACGAAGTTAAGAAAAAAACTGTTATACATATAGGAGTATTTCTCTGCTATGGATGCCTGTGGTAGTCCAACACGCATGATCTATACCTGTCGCCAGTTGCCTGTAATGTTTTTTTTTTATTTCTTAAGTAGCTATGAAATGTTGTCTTTTCCATCCCTGTTTGCAACAAGGCCTTTGGACTGTGGTGAAATAATTGCCATTTTGCTAATTTTGCTATTGTAAATTACCAACGTTAGGTGTGTAACAATAGAACAGAAAGGACAAGCAAATGAACACACCATTCCACATCACACCACTGCAGCTAAATAAAACAAAAATGAGGGCATAAGCAAATGGATTTGCCATCTACATTACACCAGTGCAGATAAAGAAAGGGAAGCAAATGGATACAACATTCCACATCACACCACTGCAGGTAAATAAAAAAAAAAGGGAACACAAATAGACACACCATTCCACATCACACCACTGCAGGTAAATAAAAAAACAAATAAGGGGATGAGGCTGTGTTTGCAGCTGGTGAAATGTAGCACCTCTTTCCCATGTTCTCATCATGCTTGCCCTCCTCTTTTTCAGTCTTTTTCTAGTTGTTATTTCTTTTTGGGTGTGAGTGAGTGTGTGTGTGTGTATGTGCTGGGGGGATGGGGGGTGTCTAAGTGTTTGTCCAATGGACAGTGCCGCCTTTGTCTTGCAGAGTTTTTTTAAGCTCAGCTCAAGGCCTTGGCCAATCTTGCTAAATTCAAGTGAACCAAACTCAAGTTGTCTTTAAATCTGCTGTCACTTAATTTAAAAAGGAAATCCCTAGATTTGTCCTGAGTATTGCACATACATGCACTTGAAGACCACTTTTAAGCTTATAGCTGCCTATTGTAAAGCCCATTCTGATCCCATTATGTTAAATTATAGAATGTCCAGCATGGGTCCTGGTTCTCAAGTTTTGCTGTTGTAGCCAGTGAGTCAGTGAGTGTTGTAGAACTACTGTAGATAACAGTAACAATACTGTAGTACCATTGTTACTACCAGTTGCCATTCTCCTTTTGATTTGCTGCAGAGCTGTGTGTTCTCAGGGTTGGTGGAATGCTCTCCATCATTCTTACTGTAACGACTGAACAGCTCAAAAAGTTCCATTTAATTTTTTTACGATACCGATATAACCAATATAATTGTATGCAGTATAAAGCCATGAAAATACTTGGGATGAGTTGAAGCTAGGTAACAAGCCCTTCGTTCAACTCTTGCTCATTAGTAATGCTGTAAAACACTTTGTCTGTCTCTTGTCCTGCCAGCCAGACTTCATCACACTTCCCATCAAACTTTCCATCCCTGTGATTCTCATCCACTGCTAAAGCAAAAATGGCAATCTTTTGTGGTCACTTCACTCCTTGATTTTTAAGTCTGAAAACACCAACAAAGTCCGTGTTACATTTTTCCATCCCCCGTCACATGCCATCCCAACAAAAACAAACATTACATGCAGATTCGACCCTTAACATTTAAATAAAAATCTTTTCCACATTTCATACCAGCATGCTCAAAATTAAGCTTTTTGTTAATTATTGGATGCAGCTATAGGTTACAAATGAAACATAAACATAGGCTTACTGGTTATGGAACATACTCCTTTGGTCAATTGCAAATCTAATGTTTAACGTACAGTACAGCAAGGAAAATAAGTATTGAACACGTGGACATTTTTCTCAGTAAATATATTTCTAATGGGGCTATTGACAAGAAATTTACACGCGATGTCGGTAACAACCACAAGTAATCCACACATTCAAAGAAATCAAAACAAATAAGTCCATAACTTATGTGTAATATAGTGAAATGACACAGGGAAGAAATACTAAACACATGAAGAAAATGAGGTGCAAAAAGGCAAGAAAGCAGCTGAAATCTGTCAATATTTAGAAAGCAATCCTGCCCCCTATCAGTACAAATTAATATCAGCTGGTTTAGTCATAATTGATGGCCTTTAAAAAGGTTTCTCATTACCAAGGTGTCACACAAGAAGCATATCATGATGGGTAAAAGCAAAGAGCTCCTTCAAGACCTTCACAACATGATTGTTGCGAAACATACTGATGGCATAGGTTACAGATGTATTTCTAAACTTCTGAATATTCCAGTGAGCACCATTGGGGCCATAATCCGGAAGTGGAAAGAACATCATTTCACCATAAACTGGCCACAGCCAGGTGCTCCTCGCAAAATTCCTGACAGAGGAGTCAAAAGAATAATCAGAAAAGTTGTTCAAGAACCAAGCACCACTCACAGACAGCTTCAGAAAGATTTGGAATTAGCAGGTATAGTTTCAAAGAAAACATTAAGTAATGCACTCAACCGCCATGGCCTCTATGCATGTTCACCATGCAAGACTGCACTGCTGAAGAAAAAGCATGTTGAGGCTCGTTTAAAGTTTGCTGCGCAACATTTGGACAAGCCAATGGAATACTGGAAGAATATAGTCTGGTCAGATCAGACCAATATTGAACTCTTTGGATGTCATAGCACACACCATGTTTGGAGAAATGGCACTGCACATCACCCCAGCTGCACATCACCCCAAAAACACCAAACCAACAGTGACGTTTGGGGGTGGGACCATCATGGTGTGGGGCTGTTTTTCAGCATATGGCACTGGCTGGCTTCATATAAATGAAGGAAGGATGAATGGAGAATGTACTGAGACATACTTGATAAGAATCTGCTGCCTTCTACCCGGGTGCTGAAGATGAAAACAGGGTGGACTATTCAGCAAGACAATGATCTCAAACATACAGCCAAGGAAACTCTCAATTGGTTTCAGAAAAAGAAAGCTATTAGAATGGCCCAGTCAATCACCAGACTTGAATCCAACTGAAAAATCTATGGAAAGAACTGAAGATCAGAGTGCATAGGAGAGGCCCCTGGAACGTTCAGAATTTGACGACTGGGCCAAAATCACACCTGAGCAATGCATGCAACTAGTTTCTCCACACAGGAGGTGTCTTGAAGCTGTCGTTACCAATACTTATTCAATACTTATTTTCCCTGCTGTATGTTAACCCAATTATCCCGGCATCTGCCTGTTAGACTACTAATATGACAGAGCAAATATATGCATCATTCTCTGACTTTCTTAGTAAATAATTTTTTAAATCAACTTTTTTAGAAATAATCACATTATACTGATGAGCCTCATTCAAAGCAGCAAGAGGAAGTTGTAATATTGACTGTGCAAACAAACCAGAAGAAACAAAAACATGTTTTCCATTCAGCTACAGTATTTGCCATTTTAAAATACTGCATGTGCTTAAGATGAAATACGTCACAAGATCCCTAAACACAAATATCATGCACTCATTTGAAGGGCATTCCTTTCCCATTCTAAAACTTAGTTTGAAATCATGGACGAAATGATCATTTCTCAAGTTCATGAAAAGGCAGCTAACTACTAAAAAACAAATGTATTTTTTTATTATGTAATGCTAAAACATTTACATAACACAGTATAACACTGTAACAGTGTTGGATACAAAAGTCATTGGGCGGTAGACCTTGACTTGTACTGGCATCGTTAAAGCAGAGCACCAAATGGAAGAGTGGCACACAGATTACACCCTGCACTTCTTTGCATCTTAGAAGACCAGTGTAGAGAGATTTGTGTTTTCACCTACATTTGCTTGCAAATTCAACAGGAATGCTGCCGTAGCACTGAAGTAGTTTTCAGTGTAACCTTTGCATTCTTACAGTGGTGTATTCTTACACACAAAGCGCACACTATTTCTTCTGGGTGTATTTTCTGCCTGGGCCAAGGCGGGTCGCAGAGGGACACAGTGCCTCCTTTCAGGACTGTGCATACCCAGCAGGTCTGTGTGAAGGGGGTTTTTCATTGGGTACGCCAGACAGATTCCATGGTGAGAGTTTGCATGCCAAACCTGCTGTTAGCACCATTCAAACCCTGTTTATTCCTTACTGAACTCTACCCTTCTCCCCCCAGCCAAACAGATCTGCAGGTGCGCTCCAACCCCCAAACAACATATATTAACGGCATCGTTACAAACATTTGTTATTAAGTTTTCCAAGTAGACAGTAAAAGAAAAGTAGCTGAAACCTTCATTAAAGGCTTGATAACCAACTCATACAGTAAACAATTGCAACATGACACTCCCAAGTTTTTGCCAAGTGTCTAGATCAAGGGACCAAGAGAGATATTGTCTTTTAACCTGTAAATTTCCATCCTATTCTGTAATTACAAATAATGAGCTGGATCACAAGATTTCCCATAATTGAATTTAACTGAAATGCGTCAGCTTCAGCATGTCTGTCAGGCTGCATTGTGGTCCGTATGCATGCATCTCGGGTTTAGGGTCTTATCTCTGGTGTGCATGTCTACACAACAAAAACAATGTGGTCTAACTAAAAGGAGACCCTGATGGCTGAATTGGCAGACATCAGGACAGATTTATTGGTGTTTCAATGCCGAGGCTGCAGTGTATTCTTCCAGATATAAACAAATAAAATGTGTAACGTTTTATTGTTTGGCGCATGAGTTTAAGATCACTGAAGCAAGTTTAGACAATTTGCCAATAAATCCCATATAGATTCACCATAAAAGTACATTCAAACATAGACAGAGATGTAAGCTAAACACAATTCGAAGTTCTCTTGGCAAATTGCCCAGAAACAGCCGCTGAATTTTTTATATGTCAGCAAGGAAGTAGTGGTTGGGCTTACTTCCATATATGAGGCCAAGAGTAATCTTAGGAATTTGCTGAAGGTAACTGCAACCTCCTGACATCTTTTCAGATGTTCGTGCAACATCTGATACTTATAAACATCTTCTAATTGCCGATCCTGGTCAAGGTCATGAAGGGGTCTGGAGCCTATCCCAGACAGCACAGGGACCAAAGCTATCCAAGGCAACCTGAAGAACCCACGCAACACAGAAAGAAGAGGCAAACTCCACCTACAGAGCGGAGATGGGACTCAAAGCCACACTGAGCAACCACTGGCACTTGCTGAATTGGTATAATATGGTTTTGCGTTAGGGAAATGGGTGAGGCGCAAATGAACATGTGTGAAGACCCTGTACTGTCTTTCAGGGGGCCACCTTAAATTTAACTTGAATACTTCAAATGGAAAGGGGGTCATGTGACCTTTAACATGTTTAAACTTTTGAATGATATGGTGGATTTTTATACTTTTATGGGTCATGAAATCTGACCCATCAACATGCATTATACAGGTTTGTTTAATGACGTACAGTGTTGATGTCGAAGGACAACAGGATTGATACCATTCTGCATGTAGGGGGATGAAGTTGCCAGGAAAATGCAGCATGTGAATGTGCTGAACCACAGTGCTGTGTCTCAAATTCCCCTAAAAATTTAAATACACGGGAAACGTGGAAAAAAAAAGTGAATGAAGAAAAGCAATATGAAGTCTCCCACTATGATATTGGCTGCATTTGCTAAAAGCCCCAAGAATAACACGTCAATAAGCGCAGGAATGTGGATTCAGTCAAAGCTCCATCATGCCGGTGCTCCACCAGCACCTGGCTGAAGATGACCCTGGTGGACATGGAGAGTTCCTAGCCTAGGCAATTATTGCAAACACAGGTATTAAAAAAAATCTAAAAAATAAAACGCAATTACTATAATTCTCTAGCAAATGTCACACATTAAATACCGTAATAAGACATAGAACAAGTCAATGAAATGAATTCTTTACATTTGTATAAAGTACGACACTAATTAGAATCGATGCATTCTTGGCCCAAGACACACTAGAACTGGGAAGATGCGGCGACCTGCCTCGTCTCTTTATGCCTACATGCACTTCATGTACTTCAGATGCTTGTCCATCAGCGTGATCCATAAATAATGTCCATGGTGGGGATTTTTTTCACATAACTACAGACTTACATAAACCAAATTTACGTAAAGCCGAAGTTTGTCTCTCAGATTTGCCTTATGTGTAAAAGTTATTGGTTACATCAACCCAGCATAAGGCATTTTAAAAATATGTGGGAAGTTTTAGACTTTTGATTCTAGTGATTTTGTCAAGAAGATACTTTGATATGCTTCTTCAGCAGGAGGAGGCGTTTGAATCTCTGCTGGATAAGAGACTTTCACTGCACCTGGAGTTTTTGAAAGCACTGGACGTTGCAGTTGGCTGACATGCATTTCAGTGTTATATAAACGGTGGGTAAAGTATCTGTAGACTGTATGACATCAGTGGTAGGAGGGACCAGAGGGTGTGTTCCAGCTACATAATGAACATTATATCTATTCCATTATGGAAAAAAAAGAACAGGCAAAGAGCAAAGATGTGGAGATGGAATAAAGAGTGCAGAAATACATGTGACAATAGATGTGGTAGCAGATGTGTATGTCCAAATGCGTCTGTTTAGCAAAGATCGCGGGGTTTGAGTAGATCCAGTGAAGTGCATAATTTACAGCTCTTCAATATAAAACAGCTTATGTCAGGGTCTCCGTTGTGCAAAATTACAATGTCTGATATTTTCAGTCTATTTGGACAAACGGCAAAGAGGTTACATCAACGAACCGACTACAGCCATACTGTACATACAACAACACAGAGATAAACTTTCAAGATTGAATGGTCGGTATTTTCAGAATGAATTCTGTATTTACAAGGGGATATGCTTTTATCCATGTTTGCTTCAATAAATTTTGAATTAAGGTATATAGTTCCAATGTTAAGCCTCTAAGAACGGTGTGTTCAGTCTTACTAGCTTGCCTCACCTGTGTACTTATGTGTGTTCACCTGAAAACAAACTTACACACAGAGTGCTACAAACTGGTCTGTTCTGCAACGTCAGTGAAAAGTCAGGATAAGACATCACCTCAGTAAATTAACCTATGCATTTAGTGACCTAATGAGTACTAGCCTCCCTGAAGCACATCATCCTCTAACTATGACAGAGGACTGAAATTCTGGTAATTACGTATAAATACATAACGGCTACATATTTTCACTATGTGGTCAAACTTTGCTGAAGAAATTGATTTTCTGGACAAGCTGAAGATTATCTGCAGCTTATTGACAATGACAGGAATTTCTAGTAGATATTTAAGGTGTTAGAGGGATACTATGATCTTTATCTGATGATACAATTCCACATCCTGCAGTGACTGATACACTAAAGTGTACTCATGCAGGAATGGCAACCTAAATGTGTAACCTGAAAGCAAAATGTTTACTAGTAGCTGCAGTATGATTACAGTACATTGTGTTGAACCTGTTAAACATAGAAAAAAATGTGCACATGATTCTGTTAAACAGGGAAAAGTTCCAAACAAACTTACATAGTAAACATATATAGTACCAAAAATGAAGTTACCATTTTGCTAAATTGTTGCTGCCGTCTTGTCCAAAGTGGTCATCCTTCTCTGCCTTACTTATGTTCCTTGGGGATTTAGTAGTCCAGTGTCCATCTTGAGCAAGACCAAAGACATATTTAACTATAATGAAAACTCCAGGGTAGAGCAGGGTGGTGTCACACCCTACCCAGGCGAGCCCCCATGATATTACAGCACTCCGTTGTGTTTAGAGCAGACCAGCATTGTGTGGTCACCACTTGTATTGCCCCTCTCCTACTACACACCATGTTATTCAGCCAATGAGCAGCGGCAGAGCATGTCTGCAAGTGCATATTGAAGGGTGAGACAGAGGGAGAGGAAGGGAGTGCGAGAAAGAGAGGGAGAGAGAGAGACGGAGGGGGGGCTTTCAGAGGAAATCCCCTTAACCCGTTTTAGTCTTTTCCAAGCAGCAACTCGAGACCTCTCTCTCTCTCTCACTACTTTCCCTTGCTCTCTCCCACTCTCACACACACTCCCCAATTCCCAACTGTGTTGACGCCAAAGCGAAATTTGAAACCATCTGCCACGCCCACATCCAGCAGCCCCTACTCCAGCCATTCCTTTGTGGGGAGCGTCTGTCTCACAGGAGCCCTCCATTCCAGGGGCTCATTCACCACCTTGCCCCTACGCCACTTTGGCCACACATTAACAAGACGCTTCGTGTGTAACTCCAGTGTCCATCAAAACATGCTCAGGGACCTTGAGAACTTCTGAGTGTGGGAGGGAGTAATGAGACAATTCTTTCCCACATCATCAGATTTGCGAGAAATAGCAGTTTGGAGCTCCGGCGGGGGGATGGGGGCTTTAGAATTTAGACACTAGTTACGAGGCATGTGGTGATGAGAGATGTGTGAGGAGGGGTTGTGACTGTGTTTAATCCCTTGTGACCCCCTAAAAGAAATATATAGGAGTTCGCTGTGGCATTTAAGGGTGAAAGTTGTGAAGGTGTAGAGATGACTGCAGCATGGTAACATTAATGGTTCAAATATAGTTAAAAACACACACACACACACACACACACACACACGCAAACACACATCTGCTTCAGGCTGGTGATTATATTGCTGTATCTTCAGCTATTCATGTAAACTCTGTGTGCTGAATCCACTCTCTTTCAGGCTGTACAGTATGTTTATTTTGGATACCCACAGTACCATAGAAAAGAGGTCTACAACCATTCCCAGCCAACTTCTTTTGCAGTAAGATATTAATACTTTCAGTTTTCAGGTGTCCTTTTGGTTCATATATTTCTATTGTTGCATTGTGTATAATTTTCATTCAACCAAACAAGTCACTCAGATTCACTCAGTAGTCACCTAAATCAAAAATATTGAAACAGGGTTGATGGAGAGACTTAGATAAAATTGTGCCAATTTCTTCCTAGTTTTGTAAAAACACTACTGAAGTGTAGTCCAATTCTTGACCCACCACACGATTGCTGCAGTTTGATCACGAGACTTCGTCAGAAAGGACAGCCTGTGTCCTCCATGGTGTCCAGATGTAACTTTTAGTTTACGCATCATAAGGCAGATGTTCCTTCTCCCCCACAAAATGAACACAAGAGGCAGATGTTATAGATCTTGGCTCTCTGCAAGCACAAGAAGCTACAGCAGTGGTCAGCTGCTTAAGGCGGTGGGGGCTTGTATGACCAGAGGGAGGTCACTGGATTTCCAAGAACACTGCATTCTGGGATAGCTGTGGGTGGCCACCAGTGTTGTCTGATGCCCCCCAGTAATAGGATGGATCTGCAGGGGGGAGCTCAACTACATACTGTACACTGGCCAAACTGACTGTAATGGAGAAGTGGCCACCAATAATTAACCTCACTAATTCTATGTTATGTGGGAATTAAAACACGAAAATCAGATCTCTGTCAAAATCAGTCCCATCAGATTATTGAGAGGCAAGTGGAAGAAAACGCAGGAAAGTAAAATCTGCCTTTGGGAAAACTCCAAAAATGGGAAATTTTGTGACAGTCAGCCCTGTGCCAGAAAGCTAAGTGAAAAACAAAAATGAATGACAAATGACACCTGTCTTCCATTGTCCCCCTACTAGCTATTGCACAATGTTTCCTACTGAACAAACATGAAGCATTCTCCATGCTGGCCTGGCCAAATAACCTCAGTTTACGACATTGTCTCTGTAAATCATACACAGGCTTCTTACACTCACTTGCAGCATATTAGAAGAAAAGAAAGACATAATAC
>JAODLD010000113.1:23318356-23337567 GCA_026781065.1 Mormyrops boulengeri | reverse complement strand
CCACCCCCCGGGAAGTGCAGAGATAACGCATTCTCTGGAAATTACGTATTACAAAGCTCTCCATTTTCATTTATGGGTCCTTGCCCCTCCCCATGAGACATTCCGTGAGGCCCCTATTGCTCTGATACAACCTGTTTAGTCTGCTGGCTGAGTTATTTGGTGGGTCATTTGCAGAATCAGTCACAATATGCAAATATAGGTCCCAGACAGGAAGTCACCCCAGCCAGACCTATTAGGACTGCAGCTGTATTACTTCATCACTTGTTTGTTTTTCTGTAACTGCTACACATACAACAGAGCCCCACAATATCCGTTATTAATATGGACATAGCATGACATACACATGCAGTTCTCGTATAGCAAGAAGTGCAATAGGCAGCTGGGTTAACTCAATAAGTTGAGTTTTTTACAAGTCATGTAGTTTTAATTATGTTTCTTTTCAACATTATGGAGGATATGTTAACAAAACACTCTAGTGGTTACTGCCGCTGCTTTTGCATGAGCTCTGCAAGCACTCTCTAAGCCAATCGTAATCATTTCCCTCCTTGCTGCTGGACTCACTCATACTGTAGATAGTGTGGCGCATTTGTGAGATATTTAACAAAAATGAGTGAGGAGAAAAATGAACAACAATTGGTCACTAGTAGAAATTCACCTTCCGCTGTATGGAAATATCTTGTATTCCATAGATACGATATTGAACAAATCCAATTGGCTTGTTGGCACTGCTTTCCGTCTGTTGACACAACCCGCAGCAGCACCACCAACTAATCTGACCAACCCTGTTCGTAGATGATACATTTGATTTAGCTATACAGTGCTACCTCACTATACGTCCACTTCGGAATAAGTCCAACTTGGTATCCGTCCTGTTTGGACGTGAAAAATTTTGCTTGGTATACGACCTTTGTTTGGAATATGGCTCACGTGCTAGAACTTGTATGGGTCAAAATGAGTCACGACACCGCACGCTACCCTTGTTTACCTCTCTCGAGACAAAGCCGCGACTGCCCACGAGCGTCAGTACGCCAGTTGCTACCGTTCAGTGAACAACCCGCGCTATAACTCTCTTTTCATTTATTTAATCTAATTGCTTTTGTATTTATGTATTTTAGTATTAGGCAGTGTATAAACTATTTTATACAACCCCATCAACGTATAATATGCCAATAACCATGGGATTTTTTTCATGGGAACGGATTAATCATTTTCCCTTTATTTCTTATGGGAAAAATTTGTTTGGTATATGTCCTGTTTGGTGTAAGTCCAAGGATCTGGAATGGATTAAGGACGTATACCAAGGTACCACTGTACTTTATTTCAGGTAAAACTCCTTTTTCAGGTAACTCCTTTTTGTTTTATAAATAGGCCTACTGCAATATTAATCGTGAAAATTTCAAACATCACAATGTGATTTTTTTTTTTTGTTCAGCCCTATCATGCAATGTTTCATACAAGGGACCAACCGAGACCAACAGCATTCATAAGGTCCTAAACACTCAGATAATAAAATCATCACAATTTACTGATAAATGCTAAAGGAGCTAAGCAGCCAGCTGGGTAACAGCAAAGGTTACTGTTCTCTGTAAGGGGGCAAGCCTGAAATGCAGAGAATTCGCATGAATTAGTAACTTCTAGCTATCAGCTTTGAATTAGACACATAATCACTTAAGGTATTTATTTTTCCAGAAAAGTGAAGGAAACCAAAAAGCCCTCCAGGTGATGAAATTAAACATGCTATTTAATATTTAGTGGGAATAATGAAATGTTTTTGCTGGCTGTTCTGTTATCCGCTATGATCCTTCACATCTACAGAAAATCTACAAATGCGTCATAAAAATAACAGTGTACATGAAACATGTATAAGATTGCTCTGACTGAAAGTCTTACCGTTTACTGGCAGAAATGCAGTCTTATGCTTTGAAAATTCCACTGTTGACAGTGCCTGCTAAGTGCCTTTGGCTCATGAGTAAAGGGAGCTTTGGAAGATGAAAGAGCGCCCCCCCCCCCAAGCCGTCCTGATCACTCCTGGCACCCCCAACAACACACAGCATGTGGCTCTCATACTGAGAAACACCACATGGACTGCATTTTTGCTGGCCTGACTGACAAGCAGAAAGCTTTTCTTCAAACATGAGACTGGCTCCTCGACAGGGATACGAGGGCCAGCAGCTGCCTGAACATCAGTGGCCCCCGACTTTTTGTGGCTTTTGCTCAACGTGGTGGAGGTCAGCCGGGCTTTAATATCCAGCTTTGACTCATCCCACTTACAGGCATTATTTATTTATCATATTGCATTCGTTCAAAGTGGAATGTCCCACCCCCCACTTACAAATCCTGTCCCCAAGCATAACAGCTGACTTGCCATTATAGGAGGAATACACCGCAGAAGCACATGACCGTGTCCTTGTCAGATATGTTGGACCTCGAACTTTCTCAGTGTCTCCAGCCATGGACAAAAACACAAGCCTGCTTCTGTGTTAAGGAAAGTGCTACACAGATCATCTCACATACAGTTTATAGAGAAACAAACAGCATTGTCATTTACAATGAAAGCTACATGGCCGTACCTAAATTTTGTCCAGGTACAGAGGATTACTGTAGCTCTTTTTTCTTTTCACAGGGTAGTCGAAAGGTAAATAAAAAATTCAATCTGTAGATATAATGATGTTTGAGTATCCGCCTTTTAAAGCATGTTTGTTCAGACAAGGGCTGGAAAAAAACTATGTGTATTAATTGTGTGATTAAGTGATTGGGGTTTAAAACAGGGTTTAAAGAAAGGTACATATGCTTAACTTACAGTAAAAAACATCAAAAACATTGTTTTACGTCACAATTGTAATTGTGTAATTGTAATAAAACCTATTGTAATAGCAGTGTAGAGAATCTCCATTTAAAGTGACAAAATGGCATAGAACCAAGGATGTGCTGTCTCAGCCATACTAAGCTTGTGCGGACCATGACCATCCTCATCCACGGACAAATGTATTTTGTACACAAGACACAGACCGTAACGGCACACAGAAGTGAAGTATGAACTAGGCTTACAGTAACACACTAACGTTAATGTTCCTAGGTACTGATGTCATTATACATAATTTGCGCAGCAAACCACAAAAATTCAACCACTTGATGGCAAAATTCATTGTTAACAATTTTTATTACCAATTATTATTGATGTTATTGTGTAGTTGTTGCAGCCATAGTTCAGAAAATGTGAGAAACTATTGTACTGCAGGAGAATAACACATAACAGAACTCCCAGTGTGGAAATCTTGAACCTCAGCAGTCTGCTTGTTTGTTCAAAAAGCTGTAAAACTAATTCTGGGTTCGGCAGGTCATGCTGGGCGTACAGCAAACTGAGGCATCAGCAGTGCATTTTGAGACACACCCTAATTTTTGGGAAGGGAATGGCTACTTCCCAAATCTAAGGACTGGAGACAGCCAGAAGTGTTGAATTTTCTTCCACCCTACACATACAGTCATAACAGACTGCTCATCAAACTGTGCTTATTCTATACAAAAATCACTAAGCTGGGACCTCTGCGTCTGAAGTCAGCTGATCTGGAATCAGCTACAAGGCACAATATGAAAAACTGCTCTCACATTAGACAGCTTAGCAAAAAAAGTAGTTAAAATGCATCTGTGCTTTTTAAAATTAAAATGCTTAACAGCTTAACAGCATAACAATAAATGTTAAAAGTAAATGATAGTGACCGTGCTGAACAAAAAGCCTGAACTCAGATGCAAGCCTGAGTTAAAGATAAAAAAAAAATCTATGGGCTTTATTGTTCAGCAGAAAAATCAAATGGTGTCTTGTGATTGGTGAAAGCATCTATCCATCCATTTTCTGTAACCACTTATCCTATTGAGGGTCATGGGGGTCCAGACTCTATGGGCACAAAGCACCAGGATGTTTTTGGACTGTGGGGGGGGGGGCACCAGAGCATCCAGAGCATCCAGAGGAAGTCCCACAATGACACAGGAAGAACATGCAAACTCCTCACATGAAGCCCACTAACCACTGCACCACCATGCCACCCCACACAAACACATCTAAGTAGTGTAATTGGTAGATGAAACTTAAATTAGTCATGAGAGAATCTGGAGCTTTTCAGAAAAACTGCATTTGAGCCTCTGTTATGGTAATCTCATGGTTAACTCAGACTCTGCTGAGAGCCAACAAGAAGCTAGCCAGGAGGTCAAATGCACGCCGGCTTCTCTTGGCTGAATAAGCAGCCCAGAGGCAGGCCAGACCTATTTAGATAAACGGACATAGAAGCAGGTTGTGGAGTGGAATGAGGGGGCTGCGGGATCGCTGGGTTTTAGTGTGTGAGGCAGTGTCTCACCTCCCATCCCTTGTATGCATAAAACACAAATCTAAAGATGGATGAAACACATACACACACATTGATTCTGTGGGCTTCACACTGGGCTTTGAACACCACCTCTGCTCTGTGTGTATGGGTTGTGCTGTATGAGTCCTTTCTCTGCTGAATGAGTCACATCCTGCAGCTAATCGGCATCTCTGTATTTCCCATGAATATGACTGTATAAGTATGTGTCCTGTGATGGACTAACCCCTGCCTTGTTCCCTGTGCGACCTGGGATAGGTGACCCTGACCATGATAAACTGTTGGGAGATGGATGGGCACACATAAGTTACATGTGGATTTTTGGAGAATCTCTTGCTTTAACTTTACTGCGCAACACGATTTAAGATTCTCGATTTTTATTTGTCATGTGCATGGATGTAGTGATACACCAACAGTGAAATGAAATTGCCGCCACTCTGTATTATTTATTTATAAATAATATAAATTAGCAAAATTAGAATGAAAAATAGAAATATATAATAGTATATAAAAGTAGAGATAAAAGTTATAAGAAAATATGATAAAATGTTTAAGTGCAAGTTGCAGCTATAGCGTATTTTAGTTTTTAATTGCTGGTTTCAGTGATCTTACTGGCCTGGGGGTAGTCTAGTGCTCTCAAATTAGCTGACATAAGTAGCATTATATCATTGTTTAGCACAGCAAACCAGCCCTGCAAGTGTCTTGCGGGCTTTTTGATTTTGTTTCTTATAAACAAAGACTTCTTAAGAGAAGTTCAGTTCTTTCTCCACATTTTTTAAACTTAAAAATGACTTAAGAACACTTTCTATGGCAGGAGAACAAAATGCCTGAGGTATAACATTTTCTGATAGGGATACTGAAAAACCTTTGTCATTTTGATTTACTAAATATACATACGGATATTTCACACTCATGGCCAAATGTTTGTCTGGTATTGAAAGATATTGTAGGTCAAATGAAAACAAAGAACGATTCATCCTAAATCTTTGTGACGTGCCCTCACTTTAGCCTCTTCATTCTTAAGAAAACAATAAAGTGAATTTACAGCATCAGCGAATTTCATTTCCTGTCTAGTCTGCTCCACAGCCACACCGACGAACGATATTGATTGGCGTATCCAATTAACGATACTTAAAACTCTTAGAAATTCAAGTTCAAGTAGCTGCCCATATGATACTGAAGTAGATTAAGGCTAAATGACAATGTTTCCTTTAGATTTTTTACTTTAGTCTTTAACACAGTTATGTGGGGCTGTAGGCTTTTGACACCACAGAAGTCAAAATTTCACAACCCCAGAGATGAGTAAAATTTAAACGATTAGAACAGAACACAGGAGCTTCAGTTGTAGTTCATACATTCAAGTGACAGTCGGCCTGACTTTAGCTGACAAAATGAGGAGGCCATGCGTTATCGTGACTGGTCGATATAAAGGGGCAGCAGGCCAGTTGAGATAAACACAGGTTTACTGAGCACAGCATCTGTCTCCTACTGTACCTCCCGCGCATACTCTCAACTGGAATCTTTTTTTTTTTAACACACATTTACAACATACATATTATTGGACCGGACACAACATTTCCTCCTTTGTAGAAAAAGGCTACCCATTACCAGAAAAGTGCACCATGTAACAATTAGACAGCAGTGTAGCTTCTAAATATGCCAACAAGGTAGCAACAGCTATTAACCAAGTAAATTGTAATAAAAGGTTTGAAACAATCTTACACCAGGAATACATTCAGCATCAAAATACCTTCAGTAGCAAAATGTAATTTAGTCACTACATCTCGATAGGCATCAGGTGCATGCAGTATGTCCTTCACTAAGTCATGTTATCCTTCAGCCAACTCAGCTGGTGTATAACCCTTTTAGGTCTGGGTGTGCATATAATGTCTGTTGTGTCCTTCTCCACTGGCAGTGTGGTGCTGGTATGTGAGAATACAGTGAGGTGAGAGGCATTCCATGTTTTTCCGTCGATCAGTACATACATTCCCTCACCAAGTTTTTTGTCTATTATCAATGGGCCAGAGAATCTCCTGTGGCCCTTGAGCACATGTGACAGATTTTTCACTTGCACCCTGTCCCCTTCCTGGAAGCAAGGACTGCGAGCATCCTGTCCAGCATAAGTGTACACTTTCGTTTTGTTTTGGGCCCGGCCGACTCGACAACGTACATCCACATCGGTCTGTGAGGTAACAGGGGCAAGTGGCAGCAGGGTGAGTATTGTGCACATTGGCCATCTGTGAGGAAATTCAAAAGTACCTGTTATTGCATGAGTCTGATATTGAATGGTCTGTTTAAGCATGCAGTTGAACAACAGCTCAACAGCTCCATTTGCCGTGAGGTAGTACAGAGGTGAGCGACAGTGACGTTTTTGTCTTTCCTGAAGATAAGCAGCAAAAGGAGCAGAGACAAACTCCACACCATTATCAGTTGCAATGCTCAGCAGGTTGACATGATGACTGAATGCAGAAGACAGGAAGGAAATAACAGCAGCTGTCGTAGTTTAGTGGGTAAAGGCAACTGATACTCTGGCGATTTGCCGTAATATTCGGTCATAGTAATTTCATACCTGCAGCCTGGTGCAGCAGTTCCGAAAGCTCCGACAATGTCCACGGCCACTATCTGCCATGGCCCATCAGATAAAGAACAGGGCGGCGAGGCGCAGGGTGTGTCTGAACTGTAACACACATAACAGGTCCTGATGGCACTCTGAACGAGGTCATCCATTTTTGGCCACCAGTAGAATTTACGAAGGTGCTGTTTCGTCCTCACCAGGCCTTGGTGACTCTCATACACTATGGGCACAAGTCTAGTATGAAGGGCAAGAGGCACCACCAGACACGAACCACGAAAGACAAGATTGGCCTTAGCTGACAGTTCAAGGTTCACTTCGTAATAACGTAGCGATACAGGATCTAGAGCCTTGATTGAAGAAGGCCAGCCACGTACCATTTGGACACTGTAGTTGGACAGTTCTGGGCAAGCATAAGAAAACTCATCAACTGAGAGGGCATCAGAAACAGCAGACAGGAGTGCTACAACCTCAGCATCAATGTCATCACTGGGTGCAGACACCGAGATGTCAGGCAGTGAGGAGGCAGCAGGTAAGGGCATGTGAGACAAACAGTCAGCTGGGGCATTTTGGGCACCTGGGTGCCAACTATATCATAGTTGAATGACAGGAGGTGGGCAAACCATCTCGCTACACGCAGCCTGGCATGACCAACATCCTTTGTTGTCAGCAGTGTCGTGATGCTAGGTGGTCTGTCCTCAAAGTAAAACAAAGTCCCTACAGGTAAGTATGGCATTTCTCAATCGCCCACACACATGAAAGTGCTTCCTCTTCCATATTTACGTTCAGTGGTGGACAGTGTCACCATCAACACGAACTTGTGACAGTATGGCACCAAGGCTGTAGTCTGGAGCATCAGTAGATAAAACAGTATGTAAGGCAGGGTCAAACAAGGCCAAGGTTGGGCTGTCCAGTATCATTTTATTCACCCGTTTGAAGCTTTCCTGCGCCACAGTGGTTTATTTGAAAGCATTTACTGTTTGCCATAAGCAGACGCTCATGGGCTCTACCACTGTTGCATAATTGGGTAGAAATTTTGAATACCATGACAGCAGGCCAAGGAAAGAGTGCAAGGTGGACCCAAGAAAGGCAGACTGGACTGGCGAAAATGCCACTTTTCCTCATTCAGGAGGAGAAGTCAGGCTTACATAGTGTAAGTGATGCAAAACGGCTTCCAGCGCTATATCGTGAGCAGCCATGTCACTCCCATGGACAAAGTAATATATCACTCCTGGCAGATAGATATCATTTTCTGAAAGGCAGCAGGTACTGATGCCAAGCCATAAGGAATGCAACAATAACAGAAAAGTCCATCATAGGTAATGAAAGCTGTCAGGGCATGGCTGTTGTCATGTAGGGATACCTGATAGTAAGCACTGTTCAGATCAATAGCGGAAAAAACAGTGGAACCTTTAAGAGCTGACAACTATAATAACTGTCTCATTTGGGTCCCTTAAACTGACACACAGGTGGATTTTGCCAGACTTCTTTTGTATGACAACAACTGGTGACACCCATACAGAGGCATCGATGCATTCAATTATGCCAGCATCCAGCAGGTGGCGTAGTTACCCTGATACAGGATTTCACTGAAAGTGGCAATCGGCGCAGTTTTTGGCACACTGGTGTAAAAGTCTCATCAATTTTCACACGGTGAACGAAGTTCTTAGCAGCCAAAAGTAGGACGTGATGTAACAGCACATTCTTGAACTGGAGCAGGAGCGGTAGAGGCAGTGTTGATCTCAGGAAGAAGAACGTTATTGTTTGCTATGTGCACCTGCAGTCCCAACATCAAGTCTCTTAAGAGTGGTGTTCCATTCTGTACAATAAAGAATGTCGCTGGGACTGTACGGTCATGTAGAAAAACATTCGCGGACAAACACCCAAAGACAAGAGCGTGAGCTTTAGAATATGTCACCAACCTGGCTGTGGGTGGAGTGAGCAGAATGTTGCTGAAGCTCCGTACATAGATACTGTGAGGCAGAATGGAAATTGATGACCCCATGTCAACCACCAAGTACACTACCCAGGGCTTTGTGTCAAGTGGAGAAATCTTCACAGGGAAGGTAATTTTATTGGACATGCCTGTTGTGAATTCCGTGTGTCAAAACTGTAAGTTCAGGTAGTTGAATGTCACGTACTTCCTGAACACTTGATTGAGCTGAGCGTCACATTTTGGCAAAGTGGCCCGTCCTTTTACACTGTCTGTGTGTTGCTGTTACAGCAGGGCAAGTCGCTGAGTTTGCTAAACGTCCCTCTTTAAAGGTCACTCAGCTTTTCATGTCTTCTCCCTGTTTGGCCAACAGGTGTTGCTGGCCATCTTGTTCTTCCTGTGCCCAAGTCCTTCATGTGTTTCCCAAGCTCCCTGGATTGCTGCGTGGCACTATGGGCTGAGCGTGTAGCTACTAACCTGCCAGTTGTTTGTTCAAGTCCACCCACCTCTATTTAGTAGATTTTGTCCCATAGTGTTTCCTTTGTGTTTGTTTTCTAGTTCCTGAGTTTCCTGGTTTTGCATTCTGTTTTAGTTTTTGCTTTGTGCCCTTGTTTGTGTTTTACCTGTCTTTGTTATTTCCCTAGTGTTGGATTCAGTTTCCTATTTTCTGCGTTCCATTATTAATTTATTAGATTCACCTGTGTGCCGTTTCCCGGAGCCTCTTGATTGTTCTCACCTGTATTGTGTTTCCTTGTTAACCTTTATATTTAAGTACCTGATCCTGCTCTGTTCCCCGTGGAGTCATTCACTGTGTTTTCTTGATTCTGTGATGTTGGTTCTTTTGTTTGCTATGTGTGGTTCCCTTCGTGTTCTCTGTGTTACTAGTTTCCTTTCATAGATCATTTTTTGGTTGTTATATTGTTCCCCTGTTTAGTTTTGACCCCTTGTGGTCTTTTTGTTTGTAATGTTCCCAGTGTTATCATTATCTGTAAATAAACCCCTGTTGTTTTGCGGAACTGTAAGTGTATCGCCACCACCTTTTCCTGCCTGCACCATGCCCCACTACCATGACAACTGAAGCATTACTTCTATGCAGTTATTGCCCCCTGGTTTTGCGTTTGTGCCAAGCAGTATGCGTGTCCTGCTCAGCCAGTACTGGAGCCGTACTGTATGTACATTTGAAATAGATTTTGCATGATCTGCAGCAGATTCAATTTGCGTTGCAATGGTTACTGCTCTGTCCAGCGTTAGATCAGCTTCCAGTAACAACCTTTCATTTATGCATCCACTGGATGAATGTTCGATTAATTGGTCAGGGATCATTTCAGTCGAATGATCGTCAAAATCACAGGTAGTAACAAGTTCACGTAAAGTAGCCACATGTTGTAAAACTGACTTGTTAGCTGCCTGGAATCTCTTACGAAAAGCATGTCGCTTAGCAAGCACATTAACTTTTGGCATGAAGTACGTAGTCAGCGCATCAGCCATTACTCTGTATGTACTGCCTGTCCTGGATAATATATAGAAAATCCTCTGTCCCTCAAGGCAGTGAAGCAGAACAGCTCTTTTCTGTGCATCTGGCCAATTATCTCCTGCAGATCACCAATAAGTAGTTACTGTAAATCTGCAGCCACGTTGTGAATGGCACTGTAGGCTTGCTGAGGCTCGGAAGAAAAAAACTTGGGAAAGGCACATACAGTCTGCAACCTTGTGCACAGTCTCCTAGCTCCCACACGTACTCTCAACTGTAATACTCATCTGTAATACTATGCATATCCAACATAGACTCTGGTTTATTAGTGCCCTTACATGTTAACCTGCACGGTAATTGATATAACTGACATATATCATCATCTTCCAGTCGAGGGTTAGAAAAATTCATGCATAAACCTTTCAGTTAGAGGATACAACAGATGATCTAACAACAATCCTTCCAAGGCGATTTCCATATGCCACTGAAAGAAAACTAGGAATCACAGTGCCACCATCTCCTCACTTGTAAAGGGGTTTGAAGCAGATTAAATTTCAGAATAAGAACATTGTTTCATGACTGATCAAAAGTATAGAAGAGCATGAAACTACACCAATTAAAATGAATTAATCTTTCAGCTTACTTCCACTTGTGTTCCATTGTGAAAATTTAAAATTGGCTTGCTATCTGGAGGAGGCCCAAGATATGGAATGGAAGACCTCTGAAAGCTAACTACACTTTGCACAATAAAACAAACCAGATGGAGGCCCAGACTCGGCATGTTACTTTTTAGTGTTAGTGAACCAAAAGCCCAACTCTGGGGCAGCTGTAGCTGGCCTCACCACATTGTCAACATTAAAGGTCAGTGCAGACTCCAGTGCCACTAATGTGGCTTTGTGGCAGTGCTTCTGAGAGGCTTTGCCCAGACTGGAAATGACACTTGGGGGCATTCAAGATCAAACTGACAAAAACGCAGGGCGTTCTTAATTCCAGGTTCTGCATTTCCGAGGTCAGGCTCCCGGCTCAATATTACCCTATGCTGATAACAACGGTGGATAGATGGATATACATGCAAAAAAACCGGGTTTTCAGCAATATGTCTTATTTGACATATCATATATTAACATATGAAGCCGGCTAATGCGTCACTGTTGCAAGAGAAATGGAGCAGAAACTTGAAAGGCAGCTATCAGCCACAACACCATTGTATTCCCTGGACAGTCCCATCTCCGGTCCACCCATCTAAATCTTAGTCCTCAACTTCTACAATTTCTACAATTATTGAATGGATCAGCTGGAAATGCGAAAGCCAATAAATGTGTTCTTACCTGAATGCTAGTGGTGACGTGTAACTCTGAACTACACTTATTCATTTACTGCACATTTCACTTATGGCGGAGGGGTGTGGCCCAAGGACGATCCACATAGCGGCATCACAAAACACGGGACTTCACTGAGCTCGAAAGAAACGAAAGGGACAACGAAGGGTCTGATGAAAGCAGGTAGGTAGAATACAATAACTAAAATGGGGAGCAGTAGAAGAACAAACACAGCAAGGCAGGGAGCTTAAAGCAACACATACATCTGGACAGGAGCAAACACAGGAACAACCACAATGGGCGACCTGGAAACAGGTAAGGGCAGGAACTAAATACACATGAAAATGAATACGAAGCAAGGGCAGGTTTAACCCATAGACAGTCAACGAAACACTAGGAACTACGAGTGACAAAACAAATGTGAGGGTAATTACCAACATTACAGATTCCAACACTGGGAGATACTGGGCGCATAGGCAAAACAGAACTTAATAAATCGAGACACGAGCATGGTACACAGGAGCAAAGGTGTCTACAAAGACCGAAACTGAAATACATGAAAACAAGGGAAACAGAATTAAAGGCATCGGTAACCATATAAACATCCAAACAGGTAAGCCCATGGCAGAGGATTTGCTAGGTTCTGAGACACCCACTTACCACATTTAGCCACGCAGCAATCCGTGGAACAGATGAACACATTAGGAGCTAAAACTAAGGGGCACTAACGGAACATAGAATGGGATGGCCAGCGACACCAGCTGGCCAAACAGGGAAATGACAGGCAAAACCAGGACAGATCCTGACAACTAGTAAAATTTTTTCTAACCAATTACGTGGTTAATTATATTTTTTGTATGTCTTAATGTCCATGTTTTAGAATGTCATTTGCATTAACTATATTTTTTATATGACATTTTACATAATTTTAGTTCCAGTTTGGTAGCTTATTTCAGCCTCTGCAAAGTTTGAAAAAGATCTGATAAAAACTTTTTGAGTTATCGTCTTAATGAGATTGAGAGTCAAAACTCCATTTTTCTGAAATCACTTCGCAGCCCTACTTCAATTTTGGGACGATCTGCTTTAAAATGTAATCAATCCCAGTTCCTCCCCCATATAATGCCTTTGCAAAGCTTGAAAAAATAAATAAATCTGTCAAATAGTTTTTGAGTTATTGTGATAACTGGATCAAGTGTCAAAACTGCCCTTATTTTCTGTCACTGTTCAGCGCTGCTTCAATTTTGGTGTGATCTGTCTCCAGATAATCCTTTAATCCTTTCAATTCCTCACGCATACAAAGATCTGTTAAATGGTTTTTTGAGTTAAAGCCATATGTATTCCCCGAAGTTCGAAGAATACAATAAATAGACATGATGGGAAAGTTACACTATGGCCATGTAACTGACCTTAACAGCCGATCTGGCCATCATAAATCACTAGATTGTTTGTCTGCATTTGTTTTTCATGGGCCTCAGTGCAGCTGTCTTTATTTACAGTCAGAAAACCACGCGTATTTTCTCCGGGTCATCGTTTAGCCTCGCCATCAGGAAGGTATTTCAGCTGTGCTGCCTGTCGACTCTCTCAGACTGATGCCGGGAGGCTACTTCCTCCCATTGCTTCAAATGAGCCCACCTTGGGTCTGATTGAAGAAAATAAGCATAAGCTTTGTGAGCTTAAGAATCCTTGGCACTGAACTCATTAACCCAAGGAAGTTCTGCAGATACACTGCTTTTCCAAGCTTACAGTGCAGGGGGAACCACCATGTTTCTTACCTGACATTTCAGCCAGTGATCACCTGTCTGACCTTCTCCTCCAGCTTTGACAGGACTGACAGTCTGCAGCTGCTCTAATGGCAACAACAGAGGAGAGGGGGCCCTGACAGGTGTACATACTGTTTCGGGATAAGCTATGGACAGCAACAGATGGAGGCAGAGGGGGGCATAATTTGGGGCAGAAAGATAAGCAAAATATCTCAGAAAACAACATGTCCCTGGCAACATAGAGCATTCAGCTCTGCATGCATCATTGCTTCACACAGTGAAATAAATACTAACAACTACTAATAACTTTTTTGCAGCAAAGAAGTGTCTATATAATATCACAGGTGTACCACGAGAACTGCAATTATAGCAGCAATTAACCATGTGGCTACTAACCATTTATTCTTAATTTTTTGTGCATCGAGCCATTTAATAAGGTTGTTCAAATAAATACAGCAGAATTTCACTGCTTTGAAGTACAGAAACCAAGATTGTTTATGTTTATCAGAATGAAAAAGTAGGGAATGTAATAAATGCTATGAAGTGCATTTTGAAAAGCAATTTAAAAAGTAGCAAACGCTCCCCAAAGGTCAAAACAGACAGCATGACTTTGCTTCATCTTTTAATATTTCATCAGAAAAAATCCTATAATTTTATCCATCCATGCATCCATCTGCCAACTGCTTATCTAGTACAGGGTCATGGGGGGCGAGTCTGGTTCCTGCTCTACCTTGGGGGTGCTTCACCCCATCCATTCAAGCTTAGGAGAATTCTCTGCCTCAAAATGCTCTCTGAATAGCATGTGAGAGGTTCTTAAGTAGCACTGAGGAGCAGATGTGACTGGGAAGCATCAGTGCCATCTACTGGGAAGTTTAGAGAAACGGGATGCTTCAAAGAGTTGTCTTTGAAAAAGTAGAATGTAAAGGAAATAATAAAATCTCTCAACTGCAATGAGAGGTCAAAGAAGCCATCTGAAGAGTAACATAAAACAAGAGACCCAAAGACCCAAAAAGACCCAAAGCCACTGGATCTGTCTTTTATTTTTGGTAAACACTTCATCTACTTGAAACTTATGACACCATAAACAAGAATAAAAAGCAAAAAGGCTTAGCTGAAAACATAATGTAGGCAGTCTAGCTGTGAATACAGCTATACTGACATTTCCAATAGCTGAGGCCTTCAGGTAAGGTGACAGGAAATGCAAGGTGTAATCAGGCATTTACACTATCAGTAGTTTTAAGTGGTACTTGTTATATGAGTAAACTTTGAAACACATGATTTGAAAATAAGATCAGAACTGCCTTTCTAAGACCTGCCATTCTAAATAAAGGAAAAGAGTTACCAGCTAACACTGGAGATTTTGTGGTCAGTTGCACACACTAAACCATTTTATGGAATAAACATAAAAATGGAGTAGCTCTTAGCAATATCATACAGTATATGGACAAACGTATTGGGAGTGGCAGCTGCCATGCAAGGGGGGGGGGGGACGGACAGCTCCACATTGATGCCTATGGATTTAGAATGGGATCCAAAAGTTCCATTACGTGTAATGGTCAGTTGCCCCAATGCATTTTTCCATATAGTGTACTGTATATTGCACATGCACATCTCACACATTTTCTTCTGGAACATTCCAAGCCCAGGGAGGAAGTGGAAAGACTCCTTTTATCTGCTGCCAGATTTCACTATTATACAGTTCAAACGTTTTTTTTGCAAGAGCTGAAAACATTAAACAGATTTCTGAGCCATCAGTGACCCATGTTAGAATGACCTTTCAGAACTGTCTATGACTGGAATTCTGATTCATCTTCATACCCCAACTGTCTCTCTGCTTGAAAACATTCAGTATATTACTGCATGGAACAAGTAATATGGCTCAATGACTGCCTGAATGAAGTAAAATTATGGCTCAATGACATTTCACTTATTTAATCCATGTAATGCAAAGAATCTTTGGCTACTCTTGCTTAAACTGAACTGTGCCACTCCTTGTTCAGTAATTTATGACAGGTGGTGATTCAAGAAAGTGCTAATGCTTAAACTAATCTGATAATCCTTTGCAACTAGAGGTTGGTTTTACACTATTGAAACCATTTAAACTTTGGATGTGTGAAAGTTTCCAGTTTCCAGTTGCCAGCTACATGGTGTTTCTGTTTAACATTCCTCCTTATACAGTATCATTTTCTGGTTCATGGCCAAAGACTGCTGTAGTGAGACTAAGAACCACCCAACTGCCTATGTTTTCTCCCTGCTGGCATATCAGCTTCTTGCATGCATGTTCTGCATGGATGGAGTTGGATGGTGCCCCAGTGTAATCCAGTGTTAATCTGGAAGAATGAAAGCAAGCTTAATTGGACTGATTTCCACAGAAAATTTTGATCTGATATGAAAAGTTATGCTGAGGAAATGGCAATACTTTAAGTAAGGGTTAATGCACGAAAAGCTGTGCTTTATATGTTTTTGAACGCACGACTGCAGAGGCGATGAATCAACCACCGTGAAGTAGAGGGCGGTTGCCTCTGCAGAGTGCATTCAAAAACATACAATGCACGACTTAGAGTGCATCAACCTGCTTATACCATGGTTACCACACATTTGGCTTATTCCTTTGTACTTAGAGGCATTTTTTCATGTTTACAAACCAAAATAGATTTATTACAGTTTTTCCTCAGTCGCTTTGGTATATTTCTCAGATCAGAAATGAAATTCTCATAACTACTTGTACAACCTCCACCTCATCGTATCACATCGCATCATAAATGCAATGTCTCGTTCTTCTGGTCAAATCGCAGCTGCTTTGGCATAATCATGGAAATTATTCTGTTCAATCATCCACTGATTCCTACATTATCAATTATTTATGCCATGTTGGTCAAAATGTATTGTACTAGTTCTCTGTTGAATAGTCTTACCCCCAAAAACATCTAGGCATTAGTTTATTGTATAAGTCATTATATGCAATATGGTTGAACCAGTTGTCATAATCTGTCAAGTATATTCTCTATACATCTCCATTACAGTGTTTTAATATAAATGTGTCCTGAATTGATGAATTTCTTTCAGTTGAATCTTGACTTTCACCAAGAGGGGAATGTTTGAAGCATTAGATCGACCAGTGATCATCCAGTTCTCTAAAAGAGCTCAGAGATGCATCTCATGAACCGTCAGTTGGTAAAGCATATATTGACAGAGCACAACAGTGTTACAATTTGGCAATGGAAGAACAATGAGAAAATGAACAGGGTCAACAGCTGGTAAGAAAAAGAGGAGTAAGGCTGCATGATGAAAGCGTAGGGAGGCAAAACAGAGGCAGAGGTAGAAGAGGCCAAAAACAGAGGCACTTTCCTGATGAAATTAGAGCCACAACATGGACCATCATGTCCTCAGTCATGGCCTTACAATGGCCGAGGCTGATCAAAGGGTGCAGGTGAATACTGGGGCAACAACCATCTCCTCAATCATTCAAACATTTCATAGAGACATCAGGCATGTAATCCAACAATGTGCACTGTACTGTAATATTGTATGCTTACTGCAGTGGTTCATGTTACAGTATTCCAGTTGCATTTTATAGTATACAGTAATTATACTTTATACAGTTACACACTATGTGTATAATGTAGCGCACACAAACACATAGGTAGGCATACTTACCGTGTGTACATATGTGTACATGTGTGTGTTTGTGTGTTACAGTATATATACAGTATGTGTAACTTTATACTGTTGAAATTGATATGTGTCATACAGAAAAAGTACTTGTGCATTTTCAATCATTATCATGAAAACCTTAGCCATAGTTTACATCACAAAATACATACAGAGGGCACTCTTAAATTGACAACAAGGCTAAGCATTTTGACCATCATGTCCGTTAACGATCACACAAGGACTTGTTATTCTGATGGCACCGACAAGTTCATTGACTTAAATATTTAGTTTTGAGGGATAAAATAAGAATTTTTAGATAGTTGTAGGCTTTTGCAGGTAGTCCATCATGTGGTGCCGTTTGTACAAATTGTATCAAGAAGTGAACTTACTGTTTTGCAAATGTTAAGGGTGATTCGAGAAATGTACCGACTGTAAGCGACTGAGAAAAAATGTAATACAACAACTATTAAATATTACTGGAGCTTGCTTGAAGATCATAGAAACTTGCAACTGTGGTCAAGCTATACCACATAATGCCAATACCTGGTCAGAGCATCCGTGCTTGAAATGTGTGGTGTATGCATAGACATAATATCGAGTCAGGGTCAATGCCTTCTGACCCCTCCCTTTGTGACCTTTCTGCATTTGACCATCAGGCATTGCTGGCCATTCCACCTTTCCCTCCTCTTCAACCCTTGTGTGTTTCCCCTGCTCCTAGGAATGCTGTGTTTCTCAGTGGGCTGGGCGTGTGGCAAAGACTACATCACTTTTAGTTATGGGTTCGGGGCTGACCAGCCTCATCTGTTTATTTGAAATTAATGGGTTTCTGTTCCCCTGTGTTTCTCTATGTATCTCTCTTTGAAAGACTGCCCTGCTTGTATTCTTTTCTGGTTTTGTATTTCTGTTCCATGTTTATTATCTTAGTGTTGTATTCCCAGTTAATGGTTATGTTATCTAGTTCCAATGTCTAGTTCCTTCTTTTATGTATGTTAGTGTTAATTTGTTTCACTTGTTGCTTGTTTGTTGCCCCATACCTCTGATTGGTTAATTGATTATTGACCTATTTCTTGTTTTCCCTGCTTGCCTGTGTGTATTTAAGTGCCTGTGGCCGCTATGTTTTGTAATCTGTCAGTGTTCATGTTACTGTGTGTTAGGAATTCTGTTCGTTTTGTAGTCCTGCTCCCTGGTGAGATTATTTTATGGTTTCATTAGTTTGTTTGTATTTTCCCCCATAAGTTTTTGACCCCTTTAATCTTGTGCCTTTCCCTTGTGTGTTCTGTGTAATTCAATAAACCTTTGTTTGTCTCTGAACTTTCTTTACGCTTGCACCAACCCCACCCCCCACCATGACTATTGCATAGGAAAATAAGACTCTAAGCGATTGTGCATAGGAAAATGGTTTATTGTTGTAAAAAAGATTTATTGTTGTATTTAGTACAGGGTGCACTAAAATACAATGAAATTCTTACTTTCCAACAATGCATGAACAAGTTTTATGCCTTCTGAAATGCAAGGTCCAAGGCTATTTCCGGACAAAACTTGGTCAACTTTTGTTGTATTTTCAAGTAAATGCAGTTTGAAATCTAAGTTTAATAGGCCATTTCTCAGAATTTTCCCATAATGCATAAACAAGGCTTATACCATCTGAAAGGCAAGGTCCTAGGCTGTCAGGATCAGTCCCTGTTCTGCACTGGTCCATATGTAATTTCCCTGTTTGGCCAGCAGGTGTTGCTGGTCATCCCATCTTCTATTATTTCCCAGGTTTGTTTTTGTTCTTAGCATGTGCGCTTGTTCCCTGGGCTGCCATATGGCTTAATGGGCTGACCATACAGCTATTAAAGAATAGTGGTCTTTAATCATGGTTCTTTGTTTTGTTAGTGTTTTCTTGTGTTTTTAGTTAATTTAATAAACCCTCTTTTGAATTGTGAGCCGCAAGTGGGTCGTCCACATTTCTGTTCCGGCCTGCATCATGCCTCGTCATCACACCAGATCTGCCCGGATCCATAACAAACGGGCTGCCATCAGACAGGATTTGGCCCAGAAGATGATTGACAGCATTCCAGGGTGTAATGCAGAGGTCTTGAAAAAGAAGGGCCAACACTGCAAATATTGACTCTTTGCATGCCCTTAATGTAATTGTCAATAAA
>JAODLD010000113.1:23288606-23318256 GCA_026781065.1 Mormyrops boulengeri | reverse complement strand
TGCTTGTAATTATGCTTCAGTAAACCATAGAAACATCTGACAAAAAGATCTACAAACACCGAAGCAGCAAACTTTGTTAAAACCTTGTCATCCTCTACTGTAGAGCCAACTTAGAATCAACATAGCTGGCTCCAATACTTATCTGTATCAGGTATGTTAAATTAGGGAGGCACCTAGGCTCTGCAGGGTGGTAGATCTCCAGAAGCAGGGTTGATATAGAGCAGGGATGTCAAACTGCAGTCCTGGAGGGCTGGAGCCCTGTGTAGCTTAGTTTTTCCCCTGTTCCACCACAAATGATTCAGCTTAAGAGCTAAGGGGTAATTAGCACAAGGAGTTGAATCAGGTGTGTTAAATGAGGGGAAACCCAAAAATGTGCAGGGCTCCAGCCCTCCAGGACTGGAGATTGACACCCGTGGTCTAGAGGAATTTGGAATCTGAAGAATTGGAGCAGAGGTGAAACCTTAAGTCTGAAAACACCCGTTGAGCTGCTTCCAACCAATGACAACAGAACTTGGTGGTGGTAAGCACCGTGAGTGGGGCAGCTATTGAACTGTAGCCCCAAATAAAATGGCAGTAAAAATTTGCGAACCTAAGGAAACACTGTACATCCCTCTGGTTGCAAGGCTGCAGCCATTCAGCAAGCGCCTTGACAAACAACTTCTGAAGAAGCAGACATTGGAGGACCTCACAAACATGTTGAATGTGATTGTGCTCAGAACTCGAAAAACAAGGATGTTGCCATGGTACATGAAGACAAACTTGTTCAGCATATCCTGAAGGACATCACTTATCAAACCCTGGAATACCATCAGGGCACTGGTCAAGCCAAAAGGCATGACCAGATACTTGTAGTGACTAATAGGTGTGTTAAAGGCCATCTTCTATTCATCTCTTTCCTGGATTCCAACCAAGTGGCAGGCACTGTACGTCCACTTTAGTAAACCACATAGGTCCCTGAAGCAGATCGAAGAACATGGACAGTAAGGGTAGGAGGTAACAATTCTTGAAATAGTTTAAACCACAATAGTCAATACAGGGCCAGAGGGACTTGTCCTTCTTTTCCACAAAGAAGGAGCTGGCTCTTGCTGGAGAGGAGGAAGGCCAAATAATACCGGATGCCAGAGAGCAGATGTCATGCAATTGGACGGGCAGTGAGGAGGTAAACAGGAGGTCTAGCACTTGCTGAATATTTGCTTCAGGTCCAGATACTCCATAGGAACCGTAGAAAGGTCCGGGGATTCTTCTTCCTCCTTGGGGACCTCAACAGGAAGGGTTGTGTGGAGACACCGCGAGTGAAAAAATGGACTGTGGCCAATAATGGTACCCCTCTTCAAATTTAAGTGTAAATTATGCTTTATGAGCCAAGGGTGGCCCAAAACAAGAGGTGCTTGGGGTGACTCAATTATAAATAAAGACTCTTCCATGTTATTGCCACCAACGGCGACTCACCAGGAGGGTGTCATGGGTGATGGCTGCCATCCTAGGCCCGTCAAGAGCATGGGCCACCATTACTCCAGTAGCTGGGAGCCCCCACTGCTGAATTAGTGTGGTGTCTATAAAACTGTCATCTGCCACGGAATCAATGAGGGCAGCTAAGGACTGCCTGGTGGTACCATGGGAGATCAGTAAAGACAAGAAGGTCCTCTAGGATGAGGAAGGAATAATCAGAGCACACAGTTGATGGATCTTCACTGTTGCTGTTCCACCAGAGACAAACGGTCTGGGTCTATCTGCATTGACTGAGCAGGAGAAAGAGAGGGGTTACCAATGACTGTTTCTGAAAAACATGGACGTTTGACTCCTCTGTGATGCAAACTTAAAAACTGGAGTATTATCTCTTATTATATCTAATTTATAAAATAAACTTTATTGTAGTTATGTATGCACAGGAAAAACATTGTGACACCCTACACTCCGACCCCCAATTGCTCTCCCTAGTGTGGCTCTAACAAGCCGCACCCATTACTGGTTTTGTCTTACCTCTTGTTTTAGCCTTTGTGCGGATCACTCCAACTGCCCCTCGTCTGCTCCCTCGTCAGTCCTGTATATGAATGCCTCCCAGTCCTGTGCTCCCCAGGCCTGTTATTGAGTCCTTCCCTGCTGTTGGTTCCCTGTTTATTGACCCCTTGAGGACTGTTTGGTTTCTCAGCCCCCTGCCTAAGCTCATTTGTTTCCCCACCCCAACACTTGCTTTTGCCTCCTTGATTTTGTGATGTAACATATATATAGTGTTTGGTACTGTCCGTGGTTTCAGGCGTCTGCTGGGTGTCTTAGAACAGATCTCCCGCAGATAAGGAGGGACTACTCTATTTTCATCTGATGTTGAAAAATATTTCATTTAGATTAAAATGTGACTGACTCTGAAGGGGTATACTACCAAGTTAATTTTTAATCACAGACCTTTGATGTCCAGAGGCATCAGAGATATTTGCTATTTGTGCTGAATCCTTTAACGAGGTATTGGTGCAGAATTTTGAGTCGATAGCAACTCTTGCACACCAAATGTGATAAAAACCTGTTATTTTGATGTTTTGGGGACCATTTTTTCAGTCCCCCCAAGGGGAAGCACAATTTTATAAAAAATCTGTGACTGCAATCAAAAAACTAAAAATGTTTAAAGTATTGTATTTTGCTTGGATACGTATAGTTATGGTTAGGGCTGGGTAGAGGCTAAGGTTGCCATAGGTGGGATTAGGGTTTTGCTCATAGAGATTAATAGAAAATCCCCATGAAGATAGGGATATGTAGATTGTGTGTGTGTGTGTGTGTGTGTGCCCATGTGAGTCATGGATAAAGGAATATTGAATGGGTTTTGAAGGGTGCATTTTAATTTTGCTTCCTAGTATACCCCTTAGTATTGATAACGTTTGATGCAGGTAATGCAACAGTATTTAATTTCTTTTAAGCAGGAGTTCACAATTGGTGTTAAAAGTAGCATGGGCTGTAGCAGCTATCAGAACACGCCTTAGCTATATAAGGCGATGTCTTTGAAGCAGCAATCCATGCCAGTCTGTTAAGTCTGCCACTTCATATGCCTCATATTGGAGAATGGGATATTGAATGTCTTATTCTAAGTCCGTTGTTCCTCTGTTTTGAATGAATTTTCTTGGTTGGAGGATTACTTATAATTGAGGCACCCATGCCTTGATTGTTACTCTGAAAAGTTTGATGTATTATTCACACATCAGTTTTTAGACCATTTTTAATATAAATTTGAGTGAGCAGTGGGTGTCGTCATTGTAATGTAAATGTACAGTATGGGTATTGATTCTGGTAAAGCATACCAAGTTTTGGTCTTAAATTTGGCTTGAAGTGGCATGTAAAAAGTCTTAAAAGAAAAAAAACTTAATTTTCACATCAGGATTTCTGCAGACACCCTTCTATAACATTTCCGAAAAAGATATGTTTTTAATTGAGGCTTAAAAATTGAAATAGATTGAATTGCTCACAGACACTGTGGCAGTGCATTTCAAAGTTACTACAGTAAATCCCCTGCCAGTCATTGAAGATAACGTAATCCTAAGTACAGTGAGCAAACTGGAACCCGAGGATCTTAATGTACAAGCCTGTTTATAGGGAAGAAGTAATTCAGACAGATAGGAAGGGGCAATTCTGTGAAGAGCTTTGTAGGTGATAAGTATTACTTTATATTTGATTCTAAATTGGCAACCAAGGTACTCCTGAAGAACGGGAGTAATGTGGGTAGATTTTTTTAGTACATTAGCAAACAGGCAGCAGAATTTTGAGCATACTATGATCTGTAGAGATATTTGGAAAGGAAGCCATTAAACAATACATTACAGTAATCAAGATGAGTAGTGATGAAACTATGGATTCATGTTTCAGTACCAGTAACACTGAGGAAGGAACAATGGCTGGCTGTTCTGACATTAAAATGTTAAATCTCTAATAGAAGTGGTAGTTTAGCACCACCTATTGGCAGCATGTAGAATATCTTTTCTTGTCACTTCCTTCCTGGCAAGAAAAAGTTGTCTTAATCTAATGGAAGCTGTTACCTATCTACATCTATTTATTAATCCATTTCCATCACCTTTTATCTTCATGGATTCAGTAGCATCGTCCGTACGTATTCATTTAGTTTAAATTTCTTATCATTTATGTATGTTATTGTTAGAAAGTTACGTGTCTAGTAAAGTTTGATAGGTCTTTCTTGGGCAACGAGTGTTGTTGGTCACTTCTACAGTTAAAATGTTAAGTAGTCGAAACATTAAAACAAAGCGCAGTGTTATAATTATGTTTGAAGCATAGTGTAATTGGATAAAGCTAATTATAGCTTTATGTTTTTCTGCTTTGTTTTAGTTCAACCCTTTCTTTACACCATTAAACATGTGGACAAGTACTTGGTAATGGGAAGGTGTTTATCTGGCTGTCAAAGCACATGGGTTGTGTGGAGGGCAGCACACAGTGCTACTGAGATGGAAAAATACAGTTTGAACCAGAGAACTAATACAGGACAGAAAGGTAACAAACTGATTAAAGATTACCCCTTAATTACAGACCTTTGTTGAGGGCACTACTAGGACCCACTACTAAAACTTCCAAGTCAGGCTAGAATTTCAGTTTTATCAGAAGCAAGTTGAGATGTCATTCAGTGCTTGACTATACAGTACTAAGGCATTTAAATGGTGAGGCAGGTGGTATGGAGGTGACTGTATTGGTATTACATATAATTGTGTGTCATCAGCATACTAATGAAAACTGAGAACATGGCGATGAATGATATGACCTAACAGGAGCACATAAATAAGAGAAAAGGGCCTAAAACAGACTCATGTGGGATGCCTTGAGTGAGAGGATTTTGATGTCTTGAAAGATACAGAATACTGATGGTCACTAAAGTAAAACGTAAACCAGGAAGGAGCAGCACCAGCAATATCTGAAAGTTTGAGCAGGATTTTGTGGTTTACACTGTCAAATTCCAAGCTAAGATCGACGAGGAGAAGTATGCCGACAGCCCCAGAGTCTATAGTCTCAAGTAGATCATTAGCCATCCTAAGCAATGCTGGTTCAGTTCAGTGTAGGGCTTTGAATCCTGATCGAAATGGTTCATACGGATTATATGTACTTAAGTGATCTTTATGTTCAGCAGTAGCAGCAACTCCAAAATCTTAGCCATAAACAGAAGATTTGAAATGGGTCTGTAAGATTTTAACTAAGTCTAAACCAGGATTCTTGACAACAGCAGCAGCTTTCAATTGAGGTGGAACAATATGGGGCATGGGAGCTGAAAGACGCTCCTTGATAACTGTAGAATGGGCAGAATGTAACTGACAAAAAATAAGTTTGATTTCAATGCTAGTTCTACAATAGAAGGACTGGTAGGAATAAATTCTGAAAGTAAGTGAATAGAGGATCTAGTAGGAAGCAAGAAGTGAGAGATTGTCAGGACCTGTCTTGTCAGCCTGTCATGTCTCCATTTGACCAGCAGAAGTTGCTGGCCATCCCATAATCACCTAATTGTTCCCAACCTAATGTGTCAACCGCTTACACCTGTCTCTGATTTGTTGTTGTCTGTGCATATATGTGTCTGCTGTAGCCCCTCCACCCAAGATCTGTCATTGTAGCTTTTGCATTATCTGCAGTGAGTTAATGTTAATCCAGTCAGTACCCTGTCTGATGTAATCCCAGTGACTTAGATAAGTCCTGGTTCTGGCACACGGGACCGGGGATCAAGGAAACAGGACACAAAAAACAGACAAAGTGCACAGGTCCTGGGACTGGGGAAACAAGACCAGACCAGACGAGACATCAGCAACACCCAGGGAAAAGAACAGACTGGACAAGGTTGGTACATAAAAGGGAAACAAGGACCGACGTGGAACATGAGGAGAAGGGTAAGGTGAACAATGGGAAACACCAGAGCGGGTAGGAATAGGATAGGTCTAGGAAAAAGAATCAGGGACCACGGCTCACTTGGACAGAGAATGGGGCAGGCTACAAAATGGATACCAAGGAAGAATGGAAGGAGGTGCAGGTCCATGGATCATGGAGGTCTAAACAGAGGATCGGAGACTACCTATGGTCTGGCCGATGGGCATGGTCTGAGCTGCCCTGGGCTGAGCGGTGGTGACTCAAGCATGGGCGTAATTGAACCGGTAGTAGACAAAACCACTGACACGTCTGAGTTCTGTGAAGGATTAACCCACCAGCAGGGAACCCAGGCAGTGTGGACAGAATCCATGTACCGGCAACCCTGCCAAGACACCAGCAACCAGCAAGACCTTACCTGACTAGTTGTTCTTTCTTCCTTTCATCTTGTTTGACCCCTCGCAGCCCTTTGATTTTCCAATACACCTCTCCAAATCACTGAATTCTGGTGTTCCAATCACTTCTATAGCCACAGGTGTATTAAATCAGGCACTTAAGTATGCAGACTGCTTCTACAAATATTTGGAAAAATGAGTTGCTCTCAGGAGCTCAGTGAATTCAAGCATGGTACAGTGATAGGATGCCACCTGTGCAAGTCCATTTCCTCGCTACTAAATATTCCACTGTCAACTGTTAGTGGTATTAAAACAAAGTGGAAGCAACTGGGAACAACAGTAACTCAGCCATGAAGTGGTAGGCCACGTAAAATCACAAAGCAGGGACAATGCATGGTGAGGTGCACAGTGTGCAGAAGTCACCTACTGTCTGCAGAGTCAGTAGCTACAGACATACAAACTTCATGTGCCCTTCAGATTAGCTCAAGAACAGCGCATAGAGAACTTCATGGAATGGGTTCTATGGCTGACCAGCTGCATCCAAGTCTTACATCACCAAGTCCAATGCAAAGCGTCAGATGCAGTGGTATAAAGCACGCTGCCACTGGACTGGACCTTATGGTGTGGGGCTGTTTGTAGATTAGCATATCATATATGAATGCCTGTCCAGGAAATTAAAAAAAAATATATACTCAAATGATGCATCACGGTGCAAATCATCAACAATAGCTTTAAGACTATTTCAAAATACAGTACCACAGCCAGATCACCACCCCTTCAAATGGGGCTTAGACAAAAACTGTAACCACAGTGGGTAACCAGGTTCAGCTGTGAATAGTCATTAGGTGTTTGCCAAGTTTCAAAGAGCAGCAGAATGTTCAGATGTTTTGAGGTAGTCAACTCGTTAAGAAAGAAGCATAATCCATTAAGGAAAGAGTTTAACAGAGCAAGATGCAAATTATAATTGGCACATTATCCTTGATTACTCTGCTCCATTTGCTTTGACGGTTGTCTCAGTGAGCAATACTGTAGGACCTAATCCGGCATCTTGAAGGCAGATTTATTACTGAGTCAGGTCTAGCAGAGCAGGCTGTAGGAATGGCATCAAGGGAAGTATAATTAATATAGAATTTCTGAGGAGCATTTATTATATTGCCTCAGACGCCATGCACACACAACAGTAATACTGCCCTGGTCAATGTGTACTCTCCAAACAGAGATGACAAGGATCTTTTTAGCATTATTTTGCACACCTGTCTGGTTTCAATTGCTCGTTACGACCCCAATTAGGCCACTCCTCCTCAGCTTCATATACACAATCAAAATTGGCCAAGATCATACAATCCTTCCTAGATGAATTTAATGTCTGAGATCCCTGGCACTTTTTCAGTTCCAATAAAAGGGAATAATGCCCATTATACCTTTACACACACCGACTCTTTTCTGGTACATGACAGGTTCCTCCCATTTAGTTTTTCATTTCAGCTGGCATATATTATGCGATTGCCTTTTCAGACCATGCCTCCATTTCCCCAACCCCCCTGGCAGCTGAACGCCCAGCTCCCATTGGTTTATATTTAAGTGTTAACAAAACCCCAGGCATTTCAGCGTCTGTTCTGTGGATGACTATGAAGGCATACAGTATAACAGAGAGGAAATTATGTTCATAATTATATTCAGGATTTGAGAAAAAACGTACCACAAAAAAAAACTGAATCATCTTTTAAAACGTATCAGCCAGTTAGACACCATCTACGTCAGTGATCAGGAAAGAAGGGTTATCGGAAAGAGAAGAAATGAGATAAGACTTAAGATAAGAGTTGAGATTTGAATACGAAGAGAGAACTAGTTTCACAAAGACTCTGGGGGAGGGAATTCCACAGCTTGGGGGCTGTGACCCTAAGAGTATATCGTGAAGTTTAAATCTCAGGACAGACAACAGACCAGAAGATTGTGAATGGGAGAATAGGGTTGAAGTAATACTGTAACATAGTGAGGAGTATAGTCATGGAGTACTTTAAGTGTAAATGTGATATAGAACAGGGAGCCAGTGCATGTTATGGAGGATAGGGGTGATGTGTGCTGAGCATGTAGTGTGGGTGAGGACTTGGGCTGCAGTTTTGGTTCTTAAGCCAATGCAAACAACAGGGGGTTAAGTGTATCCCTGTCTCATACTCCAATACAGCCTGAATGGGTCTGAAAGAGTAGAATTCTCAAAGTGAGGTCAGTGTATAATTATGTAATCCATGATATGGTGATACTGCTTACCCATAAGACACTCAGTGGTCTAGCACCAGAGTATATCAGCAGTTTACTGGTTCCACATAACCCCCCTCATTGGTTTTGCTCTCAAGGTGTGGGCTACCTGGCGGTGCTTAGACTGAAATGGTCTTCATTTGGTTGCACAGCATTCTGTTACAGGGCTCCAGTGTCTGAGATTCAGACTCACTCCCGATATTTAATTCAAGGCTAAAAACTCACTTGTTTAGTCTAGCATATGGTGACAAAGCTGATAGCTAGTTCCCACCCCCAGCAATGTCACTGAGATTGCACAGGTAGTGAACAAGCTAGGGGTAGGAAAGGCCACAGAGATCTGTGCTATCTGACTGTGAACATCTCCACGCTGATAAGGCTGTCTTCCTGGCATTGCAAGCAATTTTTGCTTTCATTTGGGAGCCAGGGGTTATCCAAACTGACAGGAAAACGGGACTTGCTGTCTCTATCTGGAAAGGGAAGGGTGATCGTCTGGATTGCGGCAACTACAGGGGGATAACACTGGATAACACTTAGTGCTGGGTAAGATCCTTTCTAGGGTCATCCTCAAAAGGATTCTTGATCATTTGCTCACCTACCAGAGACCAGAGTCAGTCTGGTTTTACGCCTAACAAATCTACCATCAAACGTATCCTGGGACTAAGGCTTCTCATTGAGCACAAATGTGAATATTGGCAGGGTTTCTTTGCAGCCTCTGTCAATTTTCATAAAGCATTTGACTCAGTTGATGGAGCTGCCCTGTGGGACATCTTGAGACTTTATGGGATCCCCCTGAAATATCTGGAAATCATGGATGGCCTGTACTTTGGCACTATGAGTGCTGTGCAGAGAGGAGGCAGAACTTGTGTGTTCTTCCCAGTGGATTCTGGAGTTTGTCAGGGATGCGTTCTTACTCCTGTTCAGGTGCTTGCACGGACTGGATGTTGGGCAGGGTTATGGGGTCCAGTGGCTGTGTTGCATCTGTTGGTGAGGAAAGATTTACCAGTCTTGACTTCGCCAACACTGTTGTGATCTTCGTGGACACAATGGAGGCTCTGATCGAGGCTCTCGAGGGACTGAGTGAGAAGTCTGAGTGTCTGGGTTAGTGACTGTCTTGGATCAAAACCAAGATGCAGGCCTTTAATGACCTCTTGGGCACAACTGACAATAGTGTGTTTGTCTGTGGAGAGAATGTCGATCGTGTTGAGAGGTTCACTTACCTCGGCAGTGAAATTCATGTCACATTGCTGAGGACCCGAAGGCCTAGATCAAGGAAACGCCTTGATACATGCATGCGGCAGATAGATGGCCATTTCCGGAGGGTAGGACAGGACCACGTGTCGGCCTAGGGGGTTGCCAACTGGGATCCTGAGGTGTTTTGTCATGTGGTGAGTACGGTAACGCACTGGACTGGTGCATGCGCCCCAACCTGCTGAAAGGTGCACCTACAATAACGTGGTACTAGAAGGTTTGTAAGCCCTTTAGAATGTTCTAGAATTTGAATTAAATTGTGATCAAAATTTCATGCATGTCCTAAAACAAGATACAGAGAAACCAGTTAAGGGCAGTGGTGTCTTAATGGTTAGGGAAGCGCACTTGTAATTGAAAGATTGCTGGTTTGAATCCGTGACTAACAAGGCACCACTGAGGTACCCTGAGCAAGGTACCGCCCCCAAGCACTGCTCCCCGGGCACTGAATTAGCTGCCCCCTGCTATGTCACGATGTCACATATGGGTTAAATGCAGAGGACACATTTCGTTGTTGTGTGCTGTGGTGTGTCAACAATGACCACTGATCACCTAATTCAAATCTTGTTCCTTTATTTTTTTGAGGAAAATTGTTAAATGTTTGCATGTGGAAAAAGTATGTGAACCTCTGGTATTATCAGTTCATTTGATGAGGAAATTCAAGTCAATCAGGTGTGAGTTTGGGAGGCCCTGTGATATATAAAGAACCTAAATCTGGGTTTTCACTATCAAAGTCTAATATTCACAGCAGAGGTTTTGGAAATGTGTCATGGCTTGATCAAAAGAGATTTATGAAGAGTTTGTGTTATCTATTTGTATATTCACTCTCCACATGAGTGGTCACCCCAACAAAGATCACTCCAAGAACAAGGACTGTAATAGACCAGGAGGTCACAAAGAACATCTTAGAGTAATGTCATGAGTCCACCATCAGGAGAACACTGAAGAGCAATGATGTGCATGGCAGGGATAGAAGGAGAAAGCCACTACTTTCCAAGAAGAACATTACTGTCCATATATAGTTTGCTAAACATCACATGGACAAGCCAGAAGTACACTAGAAGAATGTTCTGTACAAAAAATAATGTGATAATGCTAAAAATATATCAATAACACAAAAAATAACACATCACTATTATTATCATCAGCATAATTATAAAAATGAAAACTAAGTAAATTATAGTTGTAATGGTGGACTTCAGTCAAAGCGCACTGATTTATGACTGGATCTTAGTATGGCTAGTGTATCGTGCTAGGCTGTGCTAGGCTGTTCTGTACTATGCTGATGTGTACTTTGTCTGGATTGTATTGAACTGAGCTCATTATTGCAGAGCTGTATTGTTTATTTCTTATTGCTCAAAGTTGATGAAAATGGTGTCACCCCTTGCCAATGTCAGGCAATGCAAATGAATACGAAACAATTTAATTCATACCATAGGCCATGTCAAATTAATCAGCTGCCTTGCTAATTTAATGTGGCTCCTATTTAAGTAAATGAATGCAGTGTCTCTTACTGAATATTTCTCCTCGTTCACATTTATTGTCCTCTTGACGCATGTGCTACAGGTCATGTCCCACAGTCATTAGAAAATGGAAATTCAGCTGTATTAATTTTGTGCTTGAAGGGAGAAGGTAGGGTTAGGGTGGGAAGGCGGACCTTCCTTAAACCGAGAGCCATAAGCCGTCACACTGTTGCCTGTTTGCCCTGCAACTGTTCCTTTACCCAGGGACCAGAGCCCATGTCAGCAGAACATAATCAGCTCTGCCCCAGGAGCTGCAGGGATTGGACTTAGGATAAGGCTTTTAGGGTCTCGTTTCCAACACTGGAAAATTCTGGCAGGGATTATGTTAAAATGGTGGCCTAAACAGCAACGTTTTTTTGTGCCAAGATCCTGGTTGTTCGCTGTTTGCCAAAAAAAAAAAACACTTTGAAGGAAAGATAAATTAAACTATCAGTGGGTGAATAGGACAGAGTGACAGAACTACATGACATGTTGACAAGATAACTCTTCAGGGTCGCCCCCAGCAGTGTGTTATGGGTCATGTGACTGCAGTGCTGCAGAGCTGCCACAGCCCAGATTGCATTGTCTGTGGGTGTTTTGGCAGGTGGCAGCACGTGCCGCTCAGTCAGCTGGCAAAAAGGCAAAAAAGAATGTCGCTTCCTGTGCTTATTTTAAGAAAGACATCTATAAATAGACTTGAATTTGCTTCCACAGAGGAGAAAATTTGGCATTTTGCAGGGCAAAAGCAGGAAAACCTGCCTGCATTTCACTGCCAGCCATCTCACAGCAACACTTTAAAGAAAAAACCTTTCAGAATGTACACTAGGCCATGAAAAATATGAGTGGTACTGGTGATGGCATCAGAGATTTGAGGCACGCAGTATATCACTTGCCGTTTACACCGACAAACAATTACTTGTCTAACCCACTTTGCAGCAGTTCATGGGCTCATGCATAAAAGAAAAACAGACCATTCCAAGTGGAATTGATCAATGCATTCTTGATTAAAATAACTCCTGAGAAAGCATTTAGAATAAAACATATTAAAATTAAGGTCATCCCTTTGCCCCACGTGAGTCCCACAAATGTGTTTACATATGTGTAAATAACCAGCCAAAATTAATTACTTATTACTTCTATGCTAGAGGACTTGATTTTTCTTTTGTGATAGCACTAGATTATAACATTTGAAGGTTGACCACAACAGCTAACATGATTGCTTTTGTTCATGCCATGGGGTAATAGTTACATTATATTTTTCTTTCTGCTGCTATTATCCTTGTTTAACTATAAGACAGTACTGGACAATCGTCCCTCTATTAATGCCATTGACACAAGTTCAATGCAATGGCTCAGTTTAATTGAAATGGACTTGAATCACCTATGCAAGACCAAGATGGCGCTGAAGTGACGGCAGCTTTTCCAGTAGCTCTGTAGCACTGTGTTTCATGACTGGGCACGTATTGTGACCAATGTACACGACTCAGAAATGAAAATATTCCCGTTTTCGTTTCGTTGGCAACTTCTGCACACTGTGCGTCTCAGCATACGTTGTCCCTGCTCTGTGATTTTACATGGCCTACCGCTTCGTGGCTGAGTTGCTGTTGATCCCAATTGCTTCCACTTTGTTATAATAGGTGCTTGATTTTATACATCTGTGGCTATGGAAGTGATAGGAACACCTGAATTCAGTGATTTGGAGGGGTGTCCCAGTACTTTTGGCAATACAGTGTATATCAAAACCAAGTTTGGAAGCCCAACAAAAACTGTGTCACTCCATCACGTGGGGGTGCTGACCTAAGCAAAAATGCATTTCGGCTAATATTTGTTGATATGTTTGTCTGATGATACTATGGGAGGTCCCAAAGCCAAGCCATGGCAAGTTATCAAGATAATTTAATCTTAGCGACTGCCATATTGCATTTTATTGAAAGGTTTAAAATTGAACAGGCCACAAATGTTGTCCAATCTTTTAGCAGAAGTGGTCTTCAGACCACGCTGCACAAAAGGTTTCATAGAATTTTTAAATTTTCAGCACAAAACAAAATTGGTGGCAAAGCTGCAAATCAGGATGAGTGACCATATCTCAGCATCGCTTTGAAGGTTTCACACCAAACTTGGCATTTGGCCTTGCAGCCAATTAATGAGGATGTGCCCCCGATTTTATGTCTTTTGACCACTGGGTGGCACTGCAATAAGCCAAACCGCATTTTTCTTAATATGTTTTGATGTATTGGCCTTTTAAAATGTAGTTGTTATATTTGGGGATTGTCAAAACCTCTCTGCCATTCTCTCCCCTCGTCTCCCTGTATTGCCAGCAGATGTCACTGGCCATCCCATACGCTCCTAATGATTCCCAGCCTAGTGTCTCAATTGCTCACACCTGTTTCCTATTTGTAGCTCATTATGTGTATGTATGTGCCTGCCCATGCCCTGTTACCCCATTGGTCATTGTTAGTGCTGTGTGTTCATTCCCACTGCTGGTCCGCTACCATATCCTATACTCTAAATTCTGTTGACCCCCATGCCTTTTCTGCTTCTTTACAAGCTTCACTCTCAGATGTTACTAATTTATCCTGTCTTTCTGAGACTGACTCTACCTTTATCCAGGCTACTTCTAGTACTCTTGATGCCCATGCTACAATAAAGCACAGGGAGGGCTGTCCCCTTTTCCCATTCCACTTCTTGGTTTACTCCAGAGCTTCGAGCCCTGAGGGCAACTGGCCACCATGTAGAATGGCTTTATAAAAACACAGGCCTCGCTGTACATTCCCTATCTTATAGCGAGCATATGCTGAAATATTAGTCTGCTCTAAATGATTTCTGCACTTCCTATTAATCAGTCATCAATAATTCAAATTGTAGGCCCAGAACCCTTCTCTACTATAATCAGGCTTGTTAATTAACACCACCTGTGACTTTATAGCAATGTGACATTTTTCTTCAAATTTACCCCCGTTGCATTAGTATGCCTGATCCTACTGTACAGTGCTATCCTCCTAAATATTCAGTTTTCTGATTTTTCCTTTACTACCGCTTCCTATGTCATGGAGTTAATTAAAAGATCCGGTTCTACCTCATGCCAGATTCCTGCTCCCCCATGTCTGCTAAGAACTATCTGACTGATATCTCAGGCTCCCTATCTCATTTGAAAAATAGAAGAATAGATCCCTTGCATCCAGCATTGTGCTTATAGATCTAAAAACTGCTGTAGTTACCCCAGTTCTCAGGAAACCTGGTCTGGACCCAAATGATCGAAACAACTATCACCCAATCTCTAACCTACCATTCTCCAAAATACCACACAAAGCTGTTGCGGCCCAATTGCAGTCTGTTATAGAATCAAATAACCGTTACAAACCTTTTCAATCTGGTTTCCTTTAACCCTACAGTACTGAGACTGCACTCCTTTGGGTATTTAATGACCTTCCCTTGGCAGCTGACACTGGGGTGGTCAGCGTTCATTTTCTTTTGAATACAGGCTGTGCTTTTGACACCATTTCTCACAATACACTCGTGGCCGGTTTGCGTCTCTTTGCTGTACTCTCCTGGCTTATCTCATTCCTCTCTGATAAACAGCAGTTTATAGTTTTATTTGATTAGAGCCTCACCTTTTATGCTCACATTACCTCACCACCAGGTTTGCTTTCTTTCTTCATCACAATATTGCCAGGCTCTGCCCCATGCTACACAGCACAAACGCTGAAACTGTACAGAAGATATACTGTAAATTATGATACATACAAAATGTATATAAGCTGCAGCATATTGCAGATCTCCTCCTCCCTTATGCTCCTGCCTGTTTCCTCAGGTCAGCAGGTCTTCTGGTCTCCTAGTGGTGCCTTGACTTTGCTTGGTTCCAGTACTGTAGCTCCAAAACTTTGATAATTCAAACGTTCTGTTTTCGTGCATTGTCATTTGAATTGTTTGTATATTTATAGATTTATGACACTTTGAGGCTATATTTTATGGACGCATTATTTTGGATTTGCATTAGGTTACATTGTGACGTGTCTGTCGGGATCGGTCCCCGCCTTCTCTCCTTGTCTGTCGTTTCCCTCTATGGCCAGCGGGTGTTGCTGATCATCCCATTTCTGGTCCCTGTTTTCCTCTAGGTTTACCCCAGTCTTAGTCCTCAATGTTTCTCTTGTGCCCTAGGTGGTTGCTTGGCCAAATGGGCTAGTTAAGATGCAAAATACCTTAACTAGCCCAATATGTCCACTATTGTGCAAGGCTCGTCAGTTATAAGTGCTTTAATTTAGCACTGAAAATTTGATTAATAGCTATAATGCTAAACAACAAACCATGGCATCTTGCACAAATCCAAGGTCATCACAACAATAAAGTGCTCTTTTAATTGTTACATAAATTGTTGGGATAATTAATTCAGCTTTGCAACTGATAATGATTTAGAAAAAAATCAACAGTTTATTGTCGGATAATAATGATGGAATTTTGTAATTAGCCGTAAACCATTGCCCTGTAGCCCTATAGCACCTCAGTATTAACAGATGAAAATACCAAAACATGAACAGCAGAAAAATATAAACTAGCATGTTCCTCCCAATCACTCAGTTATGTGCACCCATGCTTGATTGCATGGACAGATACATATACATATACATAGTGCATTAGCCTCTGTAGTAACTGAACAACAAGTAAAACTCATGTATAACAGGTAAACACTTAAAAAGCATGTTCCTGTTGCTAGCAAATTTGATGGAAAGCAGATGCAGTGGGTTTTTTTCAGTTGTGAACACTGTACATTTCCTGCACTAAGGGGAGTAAACAATTTAAATTTACATAAAAAGAAACTGAAGCCTCTTGAAATGTCTCAAACATCATGCTCTCCAGCAATGAGATCCACTGTATACACTAGAGATACACATGTGGGGAAGTAGCTATGGATGCAAAATACCTTAACTAGTATGCGACCCATGGGTTTCCACTCTTCTTCCTGCCATTTTGGAGACTGTGATGGAACCCTGTGGTCTAGGTGTGATCCAGAAATTCCTCCCAAAATGCCACATTACCATCTGCATCAGTACCATTTTCATTTATGTTAATCTATTTGGGTGGAGGTTTGAGTACTGCTAGATCCTTCAACTGGCAGATCATCTCACCCAGGAGATTCATGCTGTGAACTTTTAGAGATATGCACACAATATCATATGAAGTGGTTGCACTGCGTATTTCATCACCTACTGGAACTAAACTTTGAGGAATGAGAGTTGTGCTTTCTTGGGGAGACGTGGTGGATGTGATGATCAGTACATCCCCTTCAGACTGCAGGCTAGACTCTGTCATAGGCGAAGTGTCATTCACTGGTCTGGCCATAGGTTCTCCAAGGGAAGGTCCTAAAGTCAATTCCGATGTGTCAGATATTATCAGCAACAGTCCCCTCTAAGAAAATAATGGAACTGGTGAAGCTGCTCATCCTTTTTTCTTCAGTTGTTCTGCTTTGTAGCACATTACTGTTCATATTCAATTCATCATTTGAGGATTTTGTCCATAAACAGAATCTTAAAATTCCTATCCTTAGGACTATGTACAGCTCCCCTACAGTACCTTACTCAAGTACTGCTTCCTCTTCATAGTTTAATATATTATGTCTGAATGTCTCAAGCCTGCCAGATTTAACCTTTCCACTAGGGAAGAATAGTGTCAAATCTCAGCTTTTTTATCTTTTGGTACATCAATGGTCCCTGTTCCTTCTGCCATATGTTTTCTTATTTGTTTAACTTGATGAATCGGCCTGAGTTCCACTTCTCTGGTCTTCTTTTCAGCAAATGTATTGTTTTTGAGATTGTTTCTTTTTTGTTTTGGAGTATGTCTTCATATTCAGAATTTATATAATTTCCACTGATCTCCACCTTTTGCTTTAGTTTTTCAAGTAGAGAATGCTTTTTTTCATGTAGTCACACCTTTGTCTTCATTTTTCAAACAACAACTTTCTAATGCCAGAGATGACTGTTAACATATCCGACAGTTACTCATGAATCAGAGGATGACATCATGTGATCTAAAGCAGGGAAGATGCCCTTCATCAATGAGAAGCAGGGAAGAACCAGGCTGGAGTATGCAAAAAAAATACATAAATAAATAAAAATGACAAATAAATAAATATATATACACATTTTTTTCCCACAGAGGTACACACATAAAGCTGTATATTAGATTTCTTTTTATTGTATTATGGCATTATATTATGCTCTTTAGCAATATTTTTCCTTGCCTACGTTACTCTGTCAAAATGTGCACTTTGTGGCGATTAATAAGCTGCTTCAACTCTATTGCTATATCAAAGCTTTGGTTTACCTTTTATATCACCTTAACCGACCAGCAACCTGGTGACCTTTTTACCTTTAAAGGTCTTTTCTTGGAAAACCTTGGCTCTGTGAGATACGTCATCTTCAACGGATTTCTGCCGGGTCCTTGATGGAGTTCTGCTCAGTCGTCAGCGGAGTTCTGCTGTGTCATCAAAGTAGCATCATCAATCTGCTTCAACGGATATATTCTCTGTCAAGTTCACTGATGAGTGTTCACTGTTATTAGCAAGGATGGTGCTGCTTAAAGATATTCTGTTTTATCTCTCCAGAGTGGAAAAGTCTACAGCAAGTGTCAGCAGATGTGCCATCTGGAGCACCTCAGAAAATTTGTTTCTTCAGGCTATAGAACCAAAGAAATTGATTGTAATTCACATTTTACTGTTTTATACAGTACCATGTTTGTGTTTTGTTATTTAGACTATTCCATTGCATTTCATTGTAAGATAAAGGCCTTAAAAGCTGTCCCCATTTCACTGTGTTTTGGCCTATATACTTGTCAATATCTATGGATTAATTAATGCCAGAAATTTGTTAATCAGATTGGTATCTGATGCTGCTGTACTTGTTACTTTTCTATTTAAGACACTGTTTGCTATACCAGTATATTCTGGTTTTTGTCAGTATAGATATACTTGGTGTTCTTCTGTTTAATATCCATTTCTGTGTTTTAGATGACACCATGTATTACAGGGCGGCTGATGGCTTACAGCAGAGGCAGGTGGTGTTCTCTGAGGAGGAGAAAAAGAAGATCCTCGTTGAGGTCCACACTGGACATTCCGGCCAAAGGCGGATGCTGCAGAAGGTCTCCCAACACTTTTACTGGTGCGCCATCACTAAGGATGTACAAGACTGGGTTTGTGACACTATGTCAGTGCTCCATAACTCAAAGCAGTTTGAGAAGATAAAGTCTTTTCATCCCAAATCAGTTCAGATTTAGAATCTGAATAGCTCCAAAAATTCACTTATTCATACTTGTCTTCAAAGGCTTATAGTTACCAATACTTATGCTATTAATCTGTGTGCATATTCTATTATTATGTTAATAACACCGAAAAGTTTGTAATACTTTTCATTTAACATAATATGAAGTGATATTTTTTTATATCTTTTACTAAAGCTAACCGTGAGTCATTGGAAATTTGAGTTATTGATTGTGTGCCGTAATTCCTCATCTAGGTTAGAGCTTGCCTGCCTTGTCAAAGGTTTGAGAGGGTGAAGGCAGAGGCACTGGAAATGAACCCCCTCAAACTGGTATTGCCATGGTATATGATCAGTAAGCCTGAATCAGTCTTTAAACTCAAAATGCTGGAGCTTTTAAATGCTATAGGCGTTTTGTCTTTTTATCTTCAATTTTTTCTTGCTATGATCCATTGACTTTTCCATTACAAGGTGTGGACGGCCTCGGACCATTCAAAGCATTATCCAAGGGGAACCTGTACAGTCTGACTGCCACAGATTTCTTCATGAAGTAGGTGGAGGCCTGAGCTAACAGGGAGAAGTCTGCAGCTGATACCTCTCAGGTGTATTTACAGTATGCTGTTCATTCTGATATTGGGAATTAAAAAATTATTTAAATGCACAAAAGAAACCTGCACATCTATAAATACATAAATTTTATTTGTGCCATTCATTCATGCAGTTACTTTATTTGTTTGTTTATTGTTTGTTTGTTTTCCTTCCTTTGAACCTCATAGACATTGATGGACATCTTTTTAACCCATGGTGCTCCTGAGGTCATGGTCATCCCAATAGTCATGAGTTCTGGAACAAGGTAAAGGATAATTGTAATAGTGCTCGTAAAAAGAGTGCCTTACAAGTTTCAGTGATTATTGGTATGCATGACAACCTGCTGTGTTTCTCCTTAGTTAGGTTAATACCAGTTTGTTCCAGGGATGTCTTGTGTATAATGCAAGATTTTCTACAAATAGGGATGCACTTTTCAGAACATTTTCATTCACATTGAAAAAGGTTTCCGACATTCCATCAGCTGTGGATATCAGCACTGCCACATTTGTGTGTGTAAAAAGGAAGCTGGTCCTCCTTCTAGAGGCACAGGATTGAAAAGTCCTGTAGCATCTTCCTGATGGTAGCATGAAAACAGGTGGTAGCATTGGGTGAGAATGGATCCACAGGCTAGTAGCCCTCTTTAAACAACAGGTGTTGTAGATGCCTGTAAGGTGGGTAGCTGGATCCCTGTGCTTTTGGGGAATGCTGATAATTCTCTGCAAAGCTTTCTTCTCTGTAGAGGAGCAGCTAGCACATCTGAGATACAGTATGTTAGGACACGGTCCATGGAACAGTGATATAAGGTCTGCAGTTGCTGCTTCTACAAACTGAATATTCTAAGCGATCTCAAAAAGTATAACTGCGGTTGTGCTTTCTTCAACAGGGAAGTTGTGTTAGCTGTCCAAGAGAGGTCCTCCTAGATTTGTACACCTAGAAATTTAAAGGTGGAAACTTTCTCAACCAGTTTACTATTAATTTAAATAGAAGCAGGCTCAAATTTGGTGGATTCGCATTCAGAGAATGCATACTGAATTATCAATGAATGCAAATCTCAAATCCATTAGGCAAATCCCGGAGATAATTGGGACAGCTTTGCATATCGTACATTTGGTCACCTAGAATCTTTTTTGGCGTAAAAATTCTAAGTGTGTTCTGATTCTTGACTAAATATTCTAGTGAAATAAACATTGATTACAACAGCAAGCAATCTGTTCATCACTCAATGAGAACTCAGGTGTGTGTTTTGTCTAATGATGATTTGTTTTTTTTGAATGTTAATTCTACAGTAAGTCAAAATTTTAACAAATGGAAATGTATTGATCCATGACTGGGTCTGCTGCACGTTATTTATTTTGTTAAGTAAATACAAACGTTTATCTGAAACACCTAACATGGTTAACAGTTTCAGACCGATTCCTCTATTTTACATATTTTTTCCCCTTTGCTTGAGAGTTAACCTAAATTGCTATTTAATTACTTTTGGATTTGTCAGACATGTAAAACCTGCAGACTGCTTAGAGAAATATATTTGGTAACGCTTTACATTAAGTGCACCTTCATAATGCATTCATAGATCATTCATAAGCAGCATGCAAGTACACCTTAACATCCTAACATCCCATAACAGCTTTAATATACATTAATAACAAACATTACATGATAATACAATTATAATGGTTGTTATTATATAATGTTTCTTATTAATGTATATTACAACTGTTAAGGGATGTTAGGATGTTAAGGTATACATACACAATGTTTATGAATGTTTTATGAATACTTAATGAATACATTGTGATGGTGTACTGAACACTTTAGGAATGCATAATGAATGCATTATGTAGGTGCAGTTAATGTAAAATGTTACCATATATTTGAGTGTGAAAACAGATGTACCCAATAATTAAATGGCCATCTGACAGACTTTAGCAGTCATTTTTTTTTACTCAAGATGCAGTATGAGATTTAGATTTCAAACTGACATTAATGGGGGTTAGTAATTTTGCATCACACACCCCCGCCGTCCTCACTGGGATCCGCAATGAGAATTACCATTTTGCTTAAACAAACTTATTCAATTTCCATAACCTGACTTATTTCCCTGAAGAGTGAAAACAACAATTTGCTACACCATACTTCTGTGATTCACCCAAACTTGTCTGTGGAGAACAGTAACTGGTTGAAGATATTGCAGATAAATGGGCGGTATTTGGTTTTTCCTTTTAGTTCAGTTACACTCAGGATTGATGAGAAATGGGAAACTACACCGCAGTTTTCCATCCATCCTCATATGTCTCTAGCAGTTTATTCAGTACAGAGCGGCAGCCTATCCCAGCAAACAGAAGGCATACATGACATGTGGTCACACAATCACAAACTACAAGAAACTACAGGAAATGTAGCAACACCAGCTCACCGAGACCACATGTTTTTGGACTATGGGAGGAAACCAGTTTTAATCAGAGGAAATTTAACGTGGTGAAAATATGCAAAGTATGCAAGGAAGGACAGGAACAGCAGAAAAAGCACGATGTTTTGAGAAAAATGTTTTACTACAAAAACAGGAAATAAAATCAAAGGCTGAGCTCCATTAGATCAATCAAATCGGCTGTCGTTACACTTAAATGTAAACCATACGGCACCGTGTCCCCCGTAGGCCATGGCTGGCCATCTCGATCACGGCCCTTTGCATAACATTGTCCTCAAGACTGCAGACAGGGTGAGAAAACAAATTGAAGCATTCACTAAGTCAGGTACAAAATGCACAGTAGGTTTTGGTCTCCATTTCTCTGGAGGCACTATGATGGCAGAAGCTGAGCACTGTTTACCTTAATAAGCCTGTTACCTGGTGTGTTCGAAGCGTTCGACAGACATGGTCCCGTATGTGTTCTGTTTCATGCAGCTCATAAATGAAGACAACTAATGTTTTTTTTGATGGTTCTGCCACTTAAAAATCAAAAGCTGTTTTTAGTTGTATATTGGTTAACTGCACTTACCGGACTTCAGTGAATTCGTGTGGTTTTAGCACCTGTCCGCCGCTGCGGTCTGCCCTGCTGCCAAATTCCCTGAATTAAAACAGTGCTACAAAGTGATAGCAAAAAAGGGCAGCTTTGACACTTGATCTTGTCAAACGATAACTCAATATTTCTCAAACTTTGCATTGTATTGGTGCCAAACTAGAACTGCTTACATTTTGTGACACATCACCCCAAAACTGAATTTGTCAGACGTCAAAAGCAATTTTATGGATCTTATTACTGCTTCAGAAAAAAATGACACGGATGAAGATCTACACCTGGCTTCATTTTCAGACAAATAGCCCCAAAAATGAGGAAGCAATGCTCTGTGGCAGCAAAGTATGGAAATGGCAGCTGTAGAAGACAATTGATCTTGTGAACACAGTAACTCTAAAAGTATTTTGATGTGAAAGCATTTTGAGAATATTTAAAGACGTTGTAATGTATCACAACACACCCATGTAGAATCCTCTGTTATGAAAGGTGTATAAAAATAAATTGAATTGAAATTAAATTTTACAGAATTACTTTTTCAAACTTTGCAGGTACATCGTAGGGGTGACAAACTGGAAGCTAACAAATGTTTAAACAAATTGCTCAGAAACTGAAACAGCGCCACATAGTGATAGCAAAGAGAAGGCCAGCTCAGGCATTTGATCTGGTCAGCATGATAAAAAAATTATATGCCCGATCTTTTTCTTTCACTCTGTTTGATCTTTGATGGATCTTATTACCACTTCACAAAAACAGTATATGTATCAAAATCTGCACCTAAAATTGTACACCCGATCAGATCAAAAATTGTAACTGCAATGACAGAGGGCAGTAAAACTGGAACTGCAGGCAGAGGGCAGCTCAGAGCGAAAACAGAGCCTGCAATCACCATCTTGTGAACACAGCCATCTGCCATATAATTCCATGGATCATTTTGCAAACTTCACAGGAACATTGTACAGGTCAGTCATTCTAAAACTGTGGCACACATGATGATTTTATGAATATACTATCATGAAGTTAATATTAGTTTTTGGTCACTAGACTCCCCGTTTTCCCCGGTCGGCGAAATGTGTTGTGGCAAATTTATCGTGGGAGAATTTTATTGTGGGAGAGTGTGTAAGGTAGGATCATAATAATATTTATTTTAGACCTGCAACATTTACCACAAAAAGTGCTCCAGGGTTCCCGGATAAATGGTTTACAGTGCACTCGGGCCCCAAGCTTTGCTCTTAACTGTGTATATATACATGGATCAGCCATAACATTAAGGCCACCTACATAATCTCATGTTAGTCCCCTCTGTGCCTCCAAAGCAGCTCTGAAACCTTGATGCATGGACTCTACAAGACCTCTGAAGGTGTCCTGTGGTATCTGGCACTAAGACGTTAGCAGCAGATCCTTTAAGTCCTGTAAGTTGTGAGGTGGGGCCTTCATGGATCGGACTTGTTTTTCCCAGCACATCCCACACAGCATCCGTAGATAAGCCTGAGCTCTGGTGAATTTTGAAGCATTGAACTTTTTTTCATGTTCTTCAAACCGTTCCTGAACAATTTTTGCAGTGTGGCAGTGTGCATTATCCTGCTAAAAGAGGCTACTGCCACCGGGGAATACTGTTGCCATGAAAGGGTATACTTGATCTGCAACAATGTTTAAGTACTTTGTACATGTAAAAAAAAACATCTAGATGAATACCAGGACCCAAGGTTTCCAAGCAGAACATTGCCCAGAGCATCACACTGCCTCTGCTGGCTTGCCTTCTTTCCATAGTGCCATCTCTTTCCCAGGTAAACGGCACGCATGCACCCCACCGTCCACATGATGTAACCAAAAATGTAACTCATCGGACAAAGCCACCTTCTTCCATTGCTCCATGGTCCAGTTCTGATGCTCATGTGCCCTTTGTAGGCACTGTGGGCTGTGGACAGGGGTCAACATGGGCACTCTGACCAGTCTGCAACTACGCAGCCTGATACACAGCAAGCTGTGATGCACTATGTTCTGACACCTTTCACCTCTAAAAAAATCTTTTTAGTGTTGCAGTGTGGATGAGTGAAAGACTTATGAAAATGCAGACTTTGAACGTTCCCTACAGTATTTGGCCCCTACTTATCACATGGCACTACTTAGTGTTTTTGGTATTGATAAACACTTCTGTTCACCCTACATGCAAGTAAACATTATTCTAACATGGTAGATATGGAGAAGCTGTTTTCAACAATGCTGTCACTACCAGGTAAACATGTTACACAGTGTGACTGCTGCATATTTGCAGAAAGAGAAACAATTTTACCGCTGACAATGCACGCATGTCCAGTGTAGGCTACTACTGCAGGTACATGAAATGTTTTTGCTTGTTTCAGTGTGGATGGAAATACTGTACTTTTGTAAATAATGTGAAAATGCCTGTGTGGATTTTTAAACGAAAACATAGCAGTGTGGATGTAGCCTGAGTGAAAGAACCAAGAGTTAAATATACTTTTATTTGTAAATACTGTTCTCATTGATTGCCGCCGGCGCCATGTATATACTGTAATTAAGAACCAATCAATCAATAAAAGCTTTATTATAGACTCAGGGTTCAGATGAAAGACAAAACATCACAAAGAATAAATAACATTTAGAAATACATGCATATCCAATATACAAATGAAATAGGTATTATTTTAACAGCATATAAATCAGTGAACAACAAGGAGATAACTATACCAATGTCTCCACAATTGGGATTGGTATAACGTGGAACTAATCCTTATGCTGGATAAGGCCAAGATAATTTAATTTTCAGACTAATTATGCTGGCAAAATAATTTATACATAAGATCTTTTAAAACAGTATTGACAATATACACTGCCACAGCCCCAAACATCGCACATGCCCTACACCATCTAGTTCTCTTAAGTAATTTTCTCATGGTATACTTATATGCTACTAGAAGTCTCCACATACTTGCTTTTCTGTAATTTTACCACAAGTGCACGGCATATGGTGATGTGCGATATGCTCTGAACAGATATGTCTCCATTCCATTAGTACATGAACTAAACTTGCATAAGCGAATACTAGCATGTACATACATCATGCACACATTAGCTATAAATATCTTCTTCATCTGTCATTTGTTCTGTCATAAAATGTCCATGATATTTTACCTTTTTACAGATACTAAGATTATCATTAGAATTTAAAAATCAGGAAATTTTAGACGTTCATCCTCTTTGGTTCTACAAATCATGAAGACACTGTTACTGGCATTTTATTTGATTTTATGTTCCACATCATACACGGAACATACAGCAAGGAGTTGCTGGGGACCAGTGCTGCTTTTCCTGAAGACCACAAGGTCATCTGCATACATAATTTGACCCACTAAAAAATTGCCAATCATGCTTTCAGTACTACAAGCTTTCTATTGCTTGGACAGATCATCAATATAATGATTAAAAAGAACAGGTGACAAAACTCCCCCTTGTCTCTGACCCCATTACTAAGCCCTAAATGCCTCATTTTACTTTAATGGTCTAATGGACATACCAGTAAGCCAGAATTCACGCAATGTACCTGGGCACCCCCTTTTTAACTAAATATAAGAAACAAATTTTCTGTGATTAACATGATCAAAGGCTTTACATGCATCAGTAAAACACATAAGAACGTATTTGTTTACAATTTCATTCAAAGGAACACACACATATCGCTGCAATGTTTAGCTTTAAAATCAAACTGGTTATCTGTGACGTTAATAAACTCATTTAATATATCCAGCTATAGTTATATACTGTATATTATATACTTTTGGAGATCTTTGACGGTATGCTGGTTAGAACTATGGGCCTGTAATTATCTAGGCTGCCTACTTTACCAGATTTGTCCTTAATGACTGTCACTAACAGAACAGACAACTTTGAATCTGGCAATAAACCATGAATCCAATAAAGCAAATGGCCAGGAGAGGGGCTATCCTTACACTGGCTTATTTAAGATGCTCAGCAGAGATATTATCTAAACCACTGGCTTTGTTATCAGTCAGTTTATTTATGGCTTGATGTACCTCATGTGACATTATTATCACTGTACCCATTAGGTCATTATTCTCAGTCATGTTCACCTTATACAAATTATTATCCTTAGTATACTGCCCCTTATAGACATCATTACTCTCAGTAAGGTCCGCCTTATAAATCACTTTGAACACAACTGAATAAGGTGCTATAATGCTGTCAGCATAAGTCTGCAATATTACTTTTTCCAGGGATTCCATCTACAGTGCATGGTAGCGATATCTTACAGTTCTCACTTCTTTCCAAAAATCAATAACATCGTTACTTATCAGCTCACTTTTACATGAATAGCATACTTAAATCCTGTGTTAGCGAGCTTCCTATACTTGTACACAGGGCCTAAACTAGCCCTTGATTTGAGAAGCCTCTCGCTGTGACCTGCGGGAAGGTGGGGTTGGACATCCAACCCGGTCCACATCCAGGCTGGCCAACCGTATGTTACCTCACAAGCCTGTCAATCATACTGTTCATTCAAGAAGCACTTTGCAGTACTTGATTTACACATATCACGTTGATATTTTCAAAAAGCACTTTGTGGCACTTGACTTCAGCCAGTATTATTATTATTATTATTATTATTATTACTAAATCGTGTTGGTATAATAAGGCTTTTTTTTCCTCAAAATATGTCTGAAAAAGTGGTGTCATCTTGTATTCGGGTGTCTAGACAAAAAAGGGAATACATGGCGCCAGGTATGATATTTTGTAACAAGTGTTTTGACTTACCATAATATAGATTTTCCGTAAGATTTCTTGTGTGAGCACGAGAGGCAAAAAGCGTGAGTGTCACCCCAGATGCGTGAGTTGGAAATCCTGACAATGCACGTGTTTAACGTGTATTCCTGAGCATCATGTAAATTGTTGGCTTCCCTGGCTGCGAGTATCAAACTGATAGTTGCTGTAAGATAAAGATAGTGACATTCATTACAAAAGAGCTGTCATATCATTTATTAATATGGCTCAACTTTTCTCAGCAATAGGTGTTTTTACGCTCTTCGTGTGGGTCTGCTGTTCTGAAAACATTTTGTGTCCTCAAGGCTTGTGGATTTGTAATATTCATTATCTACCCCCCCTACAAATGACACATTTGTTTTTTGGACGGTTTGTTTTTCAGTACATTTATTGTAATCCGATTGCCTGTGGTTGCTTTCTAAGTTGTGGCTGCTGTTTAACTTATTATATGTTCTTGTCAAATGAAATTATTTTTCTGCATATATATATTTGGTATTTCAAAAACTTTTTTTCGAAAAAGTGGAGGGGGTCATCTTATAATCAGTCGTCTTATATTCGGGTCAGTGCGGTATTTCCTGCCTGGTTGGATGTGGGCCAGGGTGGATGTCCAACCCCGCCTTCCCACAGGTCGCAGCCAGACATACTTGCATGATTTAGTAGCTTGACAGGCTTCAGCGTGATACCCAGCGAGATACTATTTCCCGCCAGGCCAGATGTTACAGGTCATATTTGCTTACTGCCTTCACACAAAGCACTCATTATATCATTACACATGCAGCAGATACAGTATCTATCTTATTCTTCCCATCCTCACAGTTAACATCATTACACATGATGACATCTCAACGTAGATGGATTTTACTTAGGGATGGTTGACCAATCCAGTTTTACTGTGATAACACTATTTCCACTTCTGCATGGCACATGTATGTGCTCAACATTTATCAACGACATATATATATGATCAGTCATTACAGTCCCATACAAAACGGTCATACATCCCAATGACACATGTGCATCAGCAGTGCTACAGCAATAGTCCAACCATGATGTAGTGTCCCAGGCCTCACGAATAAAAGAACTTTGATTGGCAATATCATTGTCTTCCCAAAATAATGACTTCTTATCTGAGATATCTGCATTCATATCTCCCATCAAGGGGATATCCCCTGCCCTCTAGAGTGTGAGTGCAATGGCCAGGTGTCACTTTCATTCTATTTTAATTTATTTCGTTGCAAGCAGGGTGGAGGTTACAATTGGTACAGTGTGAATAATTGTAAAATTGGCTACATTTTGAATGCGTCTTTATTCTTGGGTTAAGTGCAATTGAAAGTGTCCTTCAATGTTGTGTCTTGCTGTGGACGGCTAAACAGGAAGGGGGGGGGGGGGTTTCCAATTAGCTTTATGGAGAGGGAAGCAGGAGATGTGCCAAGGTGAACCTGCTATAGAGGAAGGTTGTGGTTTGTTGGACAAAAAGCTTTATTGGAGGGGTTGGGAGATTATTGCTAATTTTTTAGTGGGCTATTGAATGGAATATGTTGCCAGTAGGTATAGTATTATGTCTGCAGTGAAATATGAAGTGAAATTGTTAATTGATTTTAATCTTGTTGTAATTGTCATGGGGGAGGGGCTATAATTATTTAACAGGGGGGTAAAACTCCTCTGGGGAGAGCAGATGGGGCCAGGATGCAGGCAGCTATGCTAGAGCCTAATAGCTCTGGGCATAGCTTGGGTGTTTTTTGCTTTTGTTAGTGAATTGAGTTCTTTAAAAGTTTTGCTATCCTGTTTTATTTCTTTTCGTGTTACTTAGTTTGTGTTATTTTTTCCTTTAATTGCTACTTAATTGCCACCAATTGCACTGCTGCATGTTTTTACTTTTTGGTGAAGGAAGATTTAAAAAAAAAAAAGAACATCAGGTTCACCAGATTCTGTCTGTTGGAGTTTCATTGGGCACATCACATCTCCAATAACATGTACACTAGAAGAAGTATTATTTGGAAAACTTTTAATAATGAAGGCCAATATTCATCCTCATTATGATGGCATTCATAGGGTGCATGAATATTTGGGGTAACGACTTCCTTTACATCACAAGTCGACTGTATTACAATACACCAGTCAGCACCAAGCCTAACCAAATCTATTAATGAGTCAAGTTTCTTATTCCATAAGAAAGCCGCACACCCAGATAACCTACCTCTGACTATTCCCATGCCTGGTCAGCTGTAGACACCCCAGCCCCATGAAAGTTATCATTGAGAGAGTTACGTCTTTCCTAATCTTGCTTCTTTAAAAATGTCCCTTGCATACACAGTATGTTATTGTTCTCCAGCAGGGTGTCAACAACTAGATGGCAAGGTGGGGCCAAAACATCTGATTGGTTGGTCCCGCCTCCTCTAGTTGCTTGGATCCACTTCCTGTAATCTGATTGGATATCTGTTTGAATCAATCATTTTTCCATCCATTGTGATGTCACAGAAATCCTTGCTTACTTTAACCTGTAGCTGTACCATGCACTTTATAGAGCAGACTTCAGTGTACAGGTGCTCCATTCTCCTATGTAAGCTAAGTAGGGAATGTTAGTAAATGTCACCAGCGATAGATCAGGTAGTGACAGACAAACCTGCGAGTACCCTCCTCACACTCATTTGTTACTCTGATGTTATCCGCAAAGGGTCAGTGTGTATGCAGGTTTATAGGATAATTTTTAGGTCAGCTGTTCAAACCCAGGTGTGAGGATTCTTCAGCCAATCAGTCCTCTAATTAGTAATCTAATTAGGGAG
>JAODLD010000113.1:23269040-23288448 GCA_026781065.1 Mormyrops boulengeri | reverse complement strand
ATTCAGCTCAAGAGCTATGTGGTAATTAGCACAAGGAGTTGAATCAGGTGTGTTAAATGAGGGGAAACCCAAAAATGGGGAAAGGATTCCAGCCCTCCAGGACTGGACTTTGACACCCGTGTATTAGAGGTAAAAACAGGGGCAGCTGAGCATTGACACAACAAAGAGGGAATGAAGATAAAATAAGGTTGACTTTTTCATTTAGATGTCAAGAGATTGTGGAGCAGAAATCCATTATTGTAGACGTCATGAAGAGATGGGTTGTTCTTTTCCAAGTCAATGAAGTAAGTAAGTGTTTGTATGCAAAATATAATTTTTATGTATGGTTACAGCTGTTTGGAACGTGGTTACGTCTGTTTAACTTCATGTTTTGGTTTACTCTGCATGTGCCCTGTTTTATTTTGGTTCTGCTTATTCGTAGTCTTCCCTAGAATTAGCCCTCAGTGTTTCTAATGTTTCTTAGTTCCTGTGTTCCTTAGCTGTGATTTATTCCACTTGTTGCTTGTTGTCCTGCTCCTTTGTTCACTGGTTGATTTTTGTAATGGTCCACACCTGCCCTGTGTTAGCCTTCGTTATTTGAGTATATACTAGTGCCTGCCTTTGTCCTGTTCCTCAGTTATTGTTCAGGTTACTATGTGTTTCTCTGCTTGGGTTCCTAGTTCTGTGCCCTATGTTTGTGCTGTTTCCTAGTTGTATTGATTTTATAGTTTCTTGTATTTAGTTCTTGTTTTTGACCCCTCGTGGTTCTTCTATTTTGTGCCTCCCATGGTGTGTTCAGTTTCCTTAAGCCCTTTGTCTTGGAGCCTCTCAGTAGATCATCACCTGATTTCTGCTAGTGCCATGTCCTGCCTTAACACCATTCTAGTTCATCCCAAAGGTATTTGATGAGGTTTTCAGGGCTCTGTGCAGGCCATTCGAGTTCTTCCACATGAAACTTACCCTACCATGTCATTATGGACCTTGCTTTGTGCACTGGGGCACAGTCATGCTGGAACAGAAAAGGGCCTTCCTCAAACTCTTCCCACAAAGTTGGAAACATAGAATTGTCAAATGTTTTGGTATGCTGAAGCATTAAGAGTTCCCTTCACTGGAACTAAGGGGCCTAGCCAAACCTCTGAACAACCCCATACCATTATCCCTCCTCCACCAAACTTCACAGTTGGCACAATGCAGTGATAGCAGGTAAAGCTCTCTTGCATCCACCTAACTCAGACTGCCATTCATCACTCCAAAGAACATGTTTCCACTGCTCCAGAGCCCAGTGGGGCATGCTTTACACCACTCCATCTGATACTTGGCATTGCACACATTGATGTGAAGCTTGCCTGCAGCTGCTCGGGAATAGAAGCCCATTCCATGAAGCTTCCAGCACAGTTTTTGTGCTGGGATAATGCTAGAGCAAGTTTGGAACTCTGTAGTTATTGAGTCAACAGAGCGTTGGTGACTTTTCTGCACTATGCACCTCAGTACTCGGCAATCGCACTCTGGTACTTTGTGGTTTGCTGCTTCGTGCCTGAGTTTGTCATTTCTAAATGCCTCCATTTTGCAATAATACTTAAAGTTGGCTGTGAAAAATCTAGCAGGGAAGAAATTTTCATAAACTGACTTATTGCAAAGGTGGCATCCTGTGAGAGTACCACACCTGAATTCACTGAGCTTTTCAGAATGAGCCATTCTTTCACAAATGTTTAGAAACCTGATTGGATTGGTGATTGATTTTATACACCTGTGGCAATGGATCTGAATGAAACCCCTGAACTCGATGATCAAGTGGTGTGCCCTAATACTTCTGTGTGTGTGTGTGTGTGTGTGTGTGTGTGTGTGTGTGTGTGTGTGTGTGTGTGTGTGTACATATACAAACACACACACACACACACATACAATCACTTGCCACTTTAGTAGGTACACCTACTAAACTGCTCAGCAGCACCATGTATAAAATCATGCAGAAACCGTCTGTAGCGTTTACAGTTCTCTGAGCAAAAAATGCGTTGATGATGGCAGTGGCCACAGAACAATGGCCAGACTGGTTCAAGCTGATGGAAAGGCAACAGTAAAATTCAGATGATAGGGTAAGAATTTGGCATAGACAACAAGAAAACATGTATCCATCCTAGCTTCTATCAGTTCAGACAGGGGATGGTGGTATAATGGTGTGGGGGATAACAGGATGACGTGGCAATTCACAAAGCTCATATCATCTCAGACTGGTTTCTTGAACATGAGTTCACTGTACTCAGATGGCCTCCACAGTCACCAGATATCAATCCAATAGAGCACCTATGGGATGTGGTGGAACGGGAGATTTACATCATGAAGGTGCAGCCAACAAATCTGCAGTAGCTGCATGATCATGTCAACATGGACCAAAATCTCTGAGGATTGTTTCAAGCACCTTGTTGAATCTATGCGATGAAGAATTAAGACTGTTCTGACCTAGTATTAGTAAGGTTGAAAGGTGGTAAAGTACCTAAATGGCCAGTGTGTGTGTGTGTGTGTGTGTGTGTTGCTTCCACCCTGCAGCTGAACTTGCTCCAGGATGTTTTTACTTCACAATCTCTTCACTTGCGGTTGACCAGGGCAACTCTAGCAGTACAGAAATGTGGAGAACCGACTTGTTGGAAAGGCATCCAGTAGTGTCCAACGACAGTGCTAGGTTGACTAATCTCTTCTGTATTACCACCAGCGGTGGAACATTCAGGTCTAGGAAGTACAAATCTGGACCAAGATTTTGTTTCAGCCAACCCGTTGACTACTCTTTGACTTTGAGTCTTTATATTCAATTAGTTGGTTGAAACAAAATCTTGTTCCAGATTTGTACTTTTTGAACCTGAACTTTCCATCTCTCTTGACCACCCGTTCTGCTGCCATTGTTCTGGAGATTTCTTGACTGTGTGCTTAATTACACACCTGTCTGTCAGAAATGGGTGTGGCTTACAGTATGTGGCCAGTTCCAGTATGTACTACGGGTGTCCCAATACTTTTGTCCTTATGCGTATATACACACACATACAGACACACACACATAGCGGATATACAGCCAAGGAAAAAATTAAGATTCCACTCTATTTTTAAACAAATTGTCATTTTTTAAAATCCAGGATTAATTATGGTTCTGCTGGTAAAATGCTATGTGGTACACAAGAACAAGGTGAAGGTGGAGGCACTGGGAATGACCAAAATCCAGCCAGGTAATGGGGCGGAAGCAACATTTTAGTGCCAGAGAACCGTCTAGTGCCGTTAGTTATCTGACAGTTTCTCATGAATTGGAGGATGCTACAAAGTGACCTTCAAAAGAATGGGAATCATTAAGTGCAGGTGTGAAGTGCACTGCTAGGACAGTTTGTATCAGGCTCCTAGAAGCAGGACTGAAGTCTGAGTAAGGCAGAAGGCCTTCATCAATAAGAAACGGAGAAGAACCAGGCTGCCATTTGTAAAAATAAATGAATAAATAATTACACACACATGCATATATTAAATTCACAGACGCACACCCTGAAATTGAGAAATGAGTGAAACAAAAAATTGCGCTGTGGTCTCTTAATTTTTTCCACGCCTGTATTTAGAGGTTCTTTACTTTGCAGCAACTGGATGTCTTCACACATGAATTGATTCTGATTTAATACTAAACGAATTAGCCAAGGTCTGCTTGGTACTTCTTATGCTCCATAAAATCAAGAAGCCCACTGGCTGCTTTGAAATATTTTCTTAGATATTTGTTCATAGGCAGTTGATACCATACCTTAATAAGGCCACTGTTATTGGCACAGCCTGTGCAGTATGACCCACTGGCACCTTGTGGAGAGAGTTGGCGAGTTTTTCTATAATCTGTGAGCAGCAATTCAACTGTTATCAATTCTTACCTGTGGTGTTTCCAACCTGTACTCATGGGGCGCTGTTTTTTTTTGACCATCTGGCATTTAGATCAGTGAGATGAGGGAGTCAAGTGCTCGCCTCCACCTTTCCACACAGGATCGCTGATTCCACCTGACTCAAAGGCAAAGAAACTAGGCAGAATAGGCGGAAATGTTAAATTAAGGAAAGAAGTCTTTCACTACTCATTGTCAAGCAGAGATCAATACACCCAGGTTCAATGGAAAAGAGAAATTAGCTATGGCCAAATGGAACCTAGATGCTCTGGAAACCAATGACTGACAATGTTTTTCCCCTTTGTACTGCCAATCAGTGTCACTTTTAAAGTAAAATTTTAATTAAATTGCCTCTATATAATGGAAAACATTACCATAAAAGATGACCTAATGAGCTCTCTTCTTGAGAAATTATTATTTCAGACAGATGAGAAAGTACCCATCATTTTGACTTGTCATACTTTGCAGAACGTTTCTTCAGTAGATACTCTGAGACTTAAAGGGAAACTGCAGAAAGAACTGTCAGTTATAATTGATTATGAGTCTTGCGAAGATGTTTGGAAGCGTGACCGAATAATATCTGTTTGCAGTTGCACTAAGGAAACTCAGTGAAAGATTATACAGTACATATTGCATATTTCTCCTAATCGTTGACACACTTTCAATTCAATACTGTGACCTCTGTGTATGAAGTGTAAAATTGAGGTGGGTATCCTGACACATTGATTATGGTCCAGTTGTTAGATACAAAGATACTGGTCCAATATTGTTTGTGAGATGGAAAAGATTCTTGATTTTAAACCTTGAAATGGACCCAGTGTCTTAGTTAGGTTTACCCAAAAAATGCATATTGTCTTCAAGTAAAAGGAAGCCGTATAATATATTCTGTTTCGCTGTACGGTAAAATATACTCAAACATTGGATTAATGAAAACTTCCATCCTTAAATGGATGGCAAAGGATCATAATAGAATGAGTTCTGCTGGAATATCTCAAATTCACTGGGAATTTATTTATTTATTTATTTTTTTTTATAGATTATGGCAACCCTATTTGAATTATTTGGGCATTGGTCTCTCAGCAGACCTGTTGCTGAGGTTCTCTTAAAGGAGACATGAAACAAAAGATGCATAATTTAAAAGATGGATTCCTGTCTCCAGCGTAGGATGAGACCTCGAGGTTGGCTGGCTTGGAATTCATACATTCGGTCACATTAAGATGCAGCTGCTTTTTGCAAAAGTCTGTAATATGAGGCCATTTTTTCGGTTCGGCAGCTTTATACAAAATTTAAATCTGAAACCGATCAAAATAAATCCAACAAAACAGAATACGTATGAACCTTGTACTTTACTTTCACTTCCGCCTACGTTCATTTTTGAAACGGGTGGAAATGCAGGCAGGTTCTGAAAAAGCACCAAGCAAGAATTAGCCCAGCACCGGTTCCGTGGTGGTGGAGATGAGAGAGACGTAACCACAGCAAAGCGGAGTGATACAGCTGATGTCTCTTGTCAAATCAGATTTCTTGGTCGGGACTAACTTTTCATACGAGTGAAAGACAGAGCACTATATGAACTGTACATTTTACCATATATGATGACATATGGCTTTAGTAGGAAAAACATGTTTATTGTTTTTTGTTTCTTAATAAAAGTTTATATTGGTTTTATATTGTTATGAACAACATGTATGATCTCTCCACGTTCAGCTAGTTTAATTATACATGACAAAAATTAATGTTCTTAGGACACAAAGGGAATACATCAACTGAAACTGTTTCCTTTCCAAAATACTCATTCTAGTTGTGTGGAACCACTCTCCATGATTCAATTGGGTTCATTCAAAGAGTTATGCATAAAAACTAATGCTGACAAAACATTCACAAAACTTTCATTAATAAGCATTTTACTATTAATATAGAACTTAGAATAGAATGTTTGACAAAACATTAATTCAATATGTATTTTACATGAATAACGGACATATGACTGACACATACATTTAATATGTATCTTACATAAATGTAGGACATATGTTTGACAGTACAGTAACTTCATATGCATTTTACATCAATAAACATATGTCTAATGACACTTTTTAAGTTAACATGAATTGTATATTGATTTTGAGTATCATATAAAGAGCTTAGTGTTAGTTGCGTACTGATCCCATGTTTGTTTACGATTAATCAATCATAATGCTTCATGTATTTCATGCAGTTACTAAGTCTGCGTGGTTTGAACTTCAGTAGTAACTGAGTTTTAAAGATACTTGTAAAGTGTCAGCCCTGGTGTTTCACTCTGTTTCAGAAGTTACTGATTTCTTGGTTTTGAGATACGAGAACGTTTAGGCTACACTACTATGTAATTGGTTTGTATTTTTTCCCCTGTAATTCATTTAATTTTCCCTTTTTATGAATTAAATTTCTCTTCCAAGAAAATGAAATATCTGTGTGTGATCATATATGTTTAGTACATGTTTAATCAACATAGTTTTTAGAAGCGTATAGTACCTGTATACTCACAATCCAGGCTGGAAAGATAGGGAACAAGATTATGACATTCATTTTCTGTCTGACACACTTGGGGAATATTGTCACAGCTCTATCCCACTCCGGAATGCTGATCTGTGTAGCGTAATTGATCTGAACCAATCCGGCATGGAAGTGATTGCAGTAGCTCCAGACCCTGAAAATAATGGTTTAATCAAATTGTCAATGCGGCATTAACAAGTGAGATGAAGATCAGATTTCCTTGCATTGATAAGGTTCAATACTACATAGTGAACAAGAAACACATTACTTTCAGTATACCTGTGACAAACTGTTTAATCAACAGGAAAATCAAAAGTTTTATGATAGTAAATTGAATAAGACCAATGCCTACCAACAGACAGCCATCTGTGACAAGACTATGTTGGCTAGCCTTGGGTGGGGAAAAATGTTATCAAATCATATAGATCAGTTCTTTTCTTCTTATGAAACCTGAGTTAATACTTCCATTTCAGGGGATCACACTGATGTGTAATAGGGTGCTTTGAGGTACCGCTGTCACAATTTCATCCTACTGAAAAACCCATTACCATTTAAGCAGCATGTAACTGTCAATTTCTGTCATGGTTTGCTGTTAGACAGCCTCAAAGAGATCCAGAATCCTGTTGTCACAAGGGAAGTAGTGCCTCCCCATATCTATCTAATTATGCCAGTGTCCACACTACTTCCCCAAAATCTACAGCTCTCTTGTTAAGTTCACAAGTAGTTGAAGCTGTGACAAGTTTCATTTTGGTTTTGGAAAAATGAAATGGGCAGCTCTGTCCTCAGAATAGGGCCCAGGCTTCAGGTGGTGAGGTCTGTTGATGTTATAGCTACAGAATACTACAGAACTCAGGGCGGTGTATTGTCCTACTTAGATACACTGACAGTATTAAATATGAATACGAAGTGAAGCTTGAACACTTGCATTAGGCCAGTGGTGTAAATCACTGAATTGACTCAATGTCACAAAATGTCAATTTATAGTCACTGATTTCAGGTTTCAATATCTTAAGCTATTTGGATGGCTAGGTTTCAAAATACATAAATGGGATAGACATGATGTGTCTAAATATGAGATGTTTCAACTGAATAAAAATAATATCTATACTCAAACTAAAATAGACTTTTCACAAATATAAAGTCACATTGACAATGTGCATAACAAACATTTTGTTGTTTAAGCTGACTTGTTTTTTGTGTTTTAGGCTGTGTCTATTCCGTTGAATTTGCAAAAATGTGCCGTAATATATAGCTGAAAAACATCATTTGTGACTGAGGACGTCTGAATTCTTCTGTGGTTTTGAATATGTAACTGGAAACAGGCTCCATTAAAACTTCAGAATTAATTATGATTCAACCATTTCCAAAGTCATGGATGGATTCCCAGGATATGAAGGCTGCTAAGATTCCTTCTAGCCAGGGCGTCAGCCTCAATTTAGTGAGCAGACTGCTGGATATATAATGCAGATAAAAACTGACAGGCCAAATTGCAGCAATAATAGCACATTGTAGGGTTAGCTTAGACACCAAGTGTATTTGGTTATGGAAATCGGTAACAAATACATGCCTGATTTCAGTACTTCGCAGTTAAGCTGGACATACAGGTGTATTGTTACACCATACACATTGCAGATGGTCCTGTTAGAACACACCTAAGATGTGACAGTGTAACTTACCTTCAAACAAAATATACCCTTAATTTCATTAATTATATTCTATTTGCTATTGTTCTGATGTATCTGCAAAATGCTACTTCATTAGTATGTCGACCCTGTCACTGCATAGAAAAGACAGCTCTGTATCGTCAAAAAGTGCAGGGAAAACCATCTGTCTGGTTCACATCTAGGTCATATTTAACAGTTAAGGTCCAGGTTTCTGTCACCTGTACTGTACCAGTTACATAAAATTCTTGCTGGATCCAGCTAAACAGCAGTGTGGAGGCAGGTTTGAGATAACAAAATGTGTGAGCCTTTGAAAACCAGTAACACCACACAAGAATTTTTTTGGCATACATAAGAAAACTGGCAAAGCTTCCAATGTGATCAGTTCAGACAGTGGAGTGTAGACTTAAGCAGTGATTACAGCAACACCTGCCTCATGGAGATTTGAACCTGAATCCCTGCTCCTTCCATATTATTATATAATGTGATACCGAGTATCCAATTCATATGGACCTGCTCAGAGAACATACAAAAATAACATATTCTACTGACAATTTGTTTTAAACAAATAAAAGCTGTTTCCTAGCAACCATATAACTTTACTCTCTTTCCCATGAAGACACAGGCTACATTATTATTTCATTGCTTGGCCAGCATGTTCTATCCAAAGTAACTAAGAGTTTTGCCAAATTCCATACCAACGTATTTAATTAGTATATTGCACTTAAGTAGGGGAGACTGGGATTGGTTGGCACAGCGATAATTTCCAAGCCAGTACATAGAACTGTCACAAAAATCCAACATTAGATGATGTGTTCATGTGACCCACATGGCCAAGATTTTATTGTTTTATTGTCGTTCTTATTAGTCTAGTAGACAATGTTTAAACGGAGTAGATCTTTTGAGTATTTTACAGATTCAGAAGCTTGATTTCACTGGAATTGAATGTTTGTTTTTACTTTGGATTAAAGTGAAATTCTGGGTATTTTTGTATGTTACTAGATTGTTACAAAATTCCTAGAATATTAATGTTATGCAAACCAAGCCCACAATGTCTGTGAAATAACCCCGTCTTGGGGTTGCACAATATGGTTTTATAATTGAACAAACTATACACTGTAATTTTGTTTTCTGTAATCAAATGTCTGATTTTTAGCTTAGACCTTAAGGATTAATTTGCATGTAGTTAGGTTATCATAATGTATTATGTGTATCATGATGTCTGAGGTGTACAAAAACTGTCAACCAGCTCTGGTCTCCCATACCTTTATCAGAAGTACAGCAACAGGGAAAGCATGCTGGAATCATTACTGTCATGTTACAAATCTCTCTCTTTAAGAACTAGAAAAAAGTTTGCTGCTGTTTTGTCTGTATAAAACTAACTTGGCAAGAAAAAAATCTCCTATTTCTCTCCATGATAAAAAAATACCTGTGTTTTGTGGATGTCTTGTATTGTCATTGTAGGTGTAATCGTTACATTGATCCTATTGAGGGTGTTCCTCTCTCTTGTGCCCTACCCTCCATGGTGTAGGCTCCAGGCCCGGTGGAGCCATGTACAAGATAAATGGGGGAAGGTGGGTGGCTGGATGTAAGTCTTCTATTGATTTTTGGGGTTAATTCACCTATTCAAATTTACCTCTCCACATTTTTTTCAAACTTGAAGTGAGTACTTTCCTCCATCACAAAACCTGGATGGATTGCTGAACAGTTCCTTTGCAAACCATCACATCTGCACTGCTACTTTGGCGATAATGAGATTGGGAAAAAGTCCATGTGACCTTGTTGTCACTCTCCTGTTGAGGTTCTGCATAGACTGCACAGCCAGGGACTCGGGGACCATCAGGCCAAAATCCTAGCACAGTGGTTGGGATGGTTTGGCTTAAGGCAGGGGTGGCCAATCTTATCTGCAGAGGGCCGCTGTGTGTGCAGGTTTTGGCTGCAACTCCCTAATTAGGTCACTAATTAGAGGACTGATTGGATGAAGAGTCCTCACACCTGGGTTTGTCCTAAAGGTTATCCCAAAAACCTGCATACACACTGGCCCTTTGTGGATAAGATTGGCCACCCCTGGTTTAAGGCATTCTTTGTTTGTACTTTGTCAGTAGTCGAGGTAAATAAAATGAGCTTCATTAAGTACCAGTCAAGTTCCTTGGGCGTCAGAAATGCAGTTTGGAATGGACTATGGCTTTACTTGCAGGTACTACAAAATAAATTTACTTAATAAATACCTTCTTAATAAACAAATGTTGAAACTACAATCCATTAAAAAAATCATACAATGAAAAATGTTTCATTCAGAAGCCAATAGTATCACATACAGTGTCAAAATAAAAAAGCACAAAAATATTTTTCTTTCAAAATATTGGCTTTGAGGTGATCATATTTTTACAAGTTGATTAGATAATGCCATTATATAAATAAACTTTTTGGTGGATTTAACCTGTAATAGTCTGAATTTCACCCATAATATATCCAGCTTAAGTACCATTGTCAGGTGTACTACAGATGGTCCTCCTGAGATTTGAACCTGTAACCTCTATCACTGTCCTTAATCGTTTTGCTTCCTGCTGCACTACAAAACATCAGGTTGGCGTGGCATTTTCTCATGTACTGTACAAGGCATATTTTGTTTCTGATGTCTGCTCCTGGTTCCCTCCTTCATTTGTTTAAAAAAAAAAGAAAAGAAAATGTTTGTCCACGGTGCTAATTTTCCTAAATCATCGGATTCCAGGCCCTTATTTTGTTTTCAGAACTGATTTCCTGTATTTATCACTGCTCCCCCACCCTCCCTCTATCTCGATCCCTTCTCTCTCACTCCTCTCCCGCTCTCTCCCTCGCTCCACCGAAATCCCAATGGACCGCTGAACGCTGCAGCATCATTGCTTGCCTCACCGTCTCCTTATACTGCAAACGTGAATGAACGGCTCTTATGGGGATCACTATGAACCGGGCGCTCGCTTTTCCCCTTCAAGCCTTTGACGCACACGGAGAAGACGGACAACGAGCCTTTTTTGTAAAATAATATTGCGAAGAAGCTTCCGCGGATCACGACTCTAAATGGCACTGCTTAATGCCATTTAATATATTTTTACGTAATTCGACGGGCTTTGCCGGTTTTCAGAAAATCTGATTTTACGGACGCACCACCAGTAGGGACAGGATATCACGGCTGGTTCAGTTCCCACAAACCCACACACATCTGACGGATAACAGGTATGAATGTATTGATTATAAAATGCCAGTATTACGGAAGTTTCAGGTCTATATTATGAAACGCATTTAAGACTGACAGTCTATGCTTAAGGAAACCGCAAATTCTCTTTTTCTACGTGCCTGCTTTGCTTTAAATAACATTATTAATCTCTGTTTGCCGTATTGGATTTCAAAGGCATTAGAAGATCATTGATTTCATGTTTTGGATAATTAAAATCGCGCTGACAAACACAGTTTACGTCGCGTTTGCCAAGCATTTCCCATACTTTTTATTTTACATTGCTACAATTATGTATTGATTTTTCCGGACAGTGTGATTTATTATTGGTAATGTGGTCGTTTCAAAAAATGGTGTGAAAATTGGTGTCGGGTGAAAGCCTTGCCTCTAAATCAAAGACAGTTTAATTACCATAACTGGTTTAAATGTTGCATGTTTTCTGGCCTTGGATGATGACCATGGAATGGTAAGGAAAGTAATGGATAACTACAGTCCAGTTTCGATTTCCAAAGCTCGGGTTTTAGTTTGACGCAAAGATGTACTATGGTATTTGCCTTCCTGCACGTCTGTTTACACCATCACACAAGACATATAAGCAATCTACAATAGGCAAGATCAAGTACCCTTAAAAAGCCAAATAAAAGGTGAAAACCGATCGAAAACGTCACTCAGTGATGTAGTCTTGCATGACAGCATTAATGCAAAACGGCTGCTGTTAGATATATGAAAATGACGGCAACTACAGCAATACATAGACTAATTTCTTCGTTCATTTAATGACTTGGCACTCTTCAAAGGTCGTTTTCTTCATTCTGTATCACATAATTTGTTCTGCCAAGTGATGAGCAATAACTGGTGAAGGATAAGGAACTGTAGGTCACTGTAAAAGACAAGAAGGCACAGTAGAGACATATGTCATCTACCTGTACCAAACATAATTATCAAGTGGAAATTTATGATGTGCAATAATCAAAGGAAAGGTGCCGTATGTAACTGATGATTAATTTTCTTCTACTCGTCACCATTGTTTTCCTGCGTACTTCTCTCCCTTGTTTGTCAAGATATATACAACACGCACTTCATCCCGTTTTGTTTACTGCTTTTTATTTTGCGCAGCAAAGGTACCGTAACCATTGGAGATTTGCACAAACGAGTAACTGAGCAATGTACCAATGTACTCTGTAATTATGTGAATGCACAGATGGACTGCTGATGTCTAATGGATGTAAAATGTTTGCTTGGGTGATTTCACCCACACTGTTCTGTGTATGATCATTAAGTATGTGAGGACATGTGGATTTTGTTGTTGTTGTTTTCTAAACACAGCATTTGGTCATTTTAAGAATGAGTGTAAAATTTGATTGGTCTTAATGTTTTTGCCAGTTGTTACCTTCCAGCTCAAAGTATATTTTGGTAGTTTACTCGGGCACTGTAACGTGTATCAAATGTTCTATAAGTAATGTAATATGTAACGTTGTCCATAAATTTAATATTCTATTGGTCTGTCCTATTCTGTGCCTCCCACTGCATTACAAGTGACCAGTGATACGTATTGTTGCATAGGAGTAAGTTCCCCTACAATAACTGACTTTGCTGAGTACCCTGATCCTGTTATGGATATGAATGGAATTGCAGAGTGTGGTGTGGGACTTTGCCTCTCTGGTGGAGATGGACAGGGATTGTATTCCTGATAGAAAACAGAGTGACAGTATGAGAATTTATAATGCAGAGTTAAGGCTTGCATAGCCATCGTAGGCTAGGAATTGAACAATTAAAACTCCAATTCAGCAGTTGGGGATGTTTAATAATTCATGCTGGGCCCACAACAAGTCTTTTGAGAGACAAAGTGAAGAGCATTGTTGTGACAGCTCAGAGCTCTCTTGCAGGCCAGCTGAGAGCGAGGAAGAGACCCAAACTATGTTGTAACGAAAAGGCTGCGAATCAAAGGAACATCAGTCGCATTTTGCAGTGTTATTGCATACATGTTTGGCCGAGGGCATTTCGCCAGACATGGCATTGCAAGGTTAGATGCTATCCTGTCTCCTGGCAGTCATGTGGATCCTCTGCGCCTCTGCTGAAGCACAGTGCTTGTTTTCCAAGTCCGTAACATCCTTTTGCCCTTTTACTAGCCTCAGCTTTTGCCTGATGCCACGAGTAAAAACATTACATGTTTTGAATCGGTGCAGCTCCATCTGATGTCTGCCAGTTTGACAGTCGCCTGTGAAGGATGACTTGACGTCACAGCCCATGTCACTTAAACGTACACAAACTGACGTGGCTTAATAATAATAATAATATAATAATAATATAATAATAAATTAGTAATAGTATAGCAGATTGCACTAGATTTGTAGTTTTAAAAGACGGGATGCTTCCTCATGTGTTATGGGGGGGGGGGGGGCATGCTAGGAGTTGTTCTTTCTGATGGCAGCAGGCAGGAATGAACCCCAGTAGCATTTTTTAGCACTGTGGTGGAATGAGCCAGTGGTTAAATGTGCTCCAGGATAGCGCCCCCTGAAGCAGAAGGGCAGAATTGTTCATAATATTGATTAATTGCTAACATCTTCTTGACTACTGCATCCATTGGGTCCATAGTCAGTCTTGTGATGGCGAAAAATCACCAGGTCTCCTCTCTTTTTATGGGATCTCGGCAGCATTTTCCCTTCACACGTTGTCGTAACACACGAGACATAACATATGCATTGCTTTTCTCTGAGTGCATTTATTGGCTGGCTGCGTAATTGGTATTCCTGACAGCGAGTGCACACAGTACCATCCACGTGCTCCAGTGAGTGCAGTGACTGTAAGCCTATGTCACTCTGAGCTTCAGTATATTTGCCAGGTGGACTTAGCACTCTAGTTATTAGATGAGTTTAATTTCCCTTTATTGGGCTGATTTAAAGACAATGCTACGTCCAATGTTATCAATTCACATTTATTTTATTAGCAGGTGCATTAATGTAAAGCGACATGCTTTCCTTTCTTTTGAGAAAGCAGGGTCGGCCAGTCCCTGAACCAATTGGGGGGGGGATTAAGGGTCCTGCTTGGGGACCCAACAGTGCAATCACTCTGCCAACCCAGGGATTTGAACCGACGACCTGCCAATCAGAGGCACAGCGTCCAAACCCACTGAGCCACCCACCGCCCCCATTTGTTCACTTCATTTCATTGAAATGTTTGTCTTTATAGTTTGTGCATATAGTATTCCTGCTGTATAATACTGTGTAGCAGCCATATGCATTAGAATGAAACTGTAAGTATGCCAATAATATCCATTAATATTTCACTCAGTGTTTCTCTCATTTTACTTAACATGCTTGAGGGATCAGTAGCTGATGGATAGTAGAAAAGCATACATTTTACACTCCGTTATTAACACTTTAAAATATTATTTTCTGCTGTGACAATATTCCAGCATTATTTTAAAGTGGGACTTCTAAAATGGGGATTTTAGTGGAATTCTTCAAATGAAAACCTACACAGGTAGCAGGCAGTTCTTGCTCTGGAGCCCAAAACACTCTGTTTGGTGTATTTTAATTGGCTTTATTTTTTCCTGCTCAGTAGGATTTCTGCAAGTGTGAGAAAAGCATTAGAACCAGCCAGGAGGGGCAGCATCCATTCCACCAACACTGTCTGGCTCACTTTTTATAATGGTGTAAGATGAGTAACCAACCAATGGAGGGATCTGTAGAATTAGTAAAATGAAAAAAAAGGATGCCCAGGTCCTGGCCAGTTTAGCCAATATAGCGGGAAGCCTAAGGTGTGTAACCCGCCTGCTCCCTTCCAGTTAAACTTTGGCTCAACTCTCGCTCATCCTTTTATTTGGGTCTATTGTCAGCAGGTCCCTTGCAACTACATTATGCGATCTTGAATCAGACCAGCCCAACGTATCCTCTTCACCGGCAAACCGTCAGACGCTTAAGGGGGAGGCAGCGAGAGAGTACAAAAGAAACTAAATTCACTCTCATACACCGTCGTCCAGTCATTCACACAAATATAAATAAAGGCTTTACTTTAGAAACGCATAATAGGTGTAGCGGTTTCGCGGTCTGATTGACAGCCTTGGGTCCCAGTGCGGGTCATCCTTTTTCTTGTTGGCCTCGATCGCTGTGCGCGTCTCCGTCCATCCCCTACAAAAAGGAGAAAAAGGAAACCCAGCACAACCAAATGGAAAATACTCCTGCGTTTCAATTCTCTCTTCCCACTTATGGTCCCATGAAATAAATTTTAATAATATGTTTGACAATGAGTTACAGGTGGAATTAATTAGTAGAATTGATATGAAAGCACGGGGGACCAAAAACACATGGCACACCACAGCGCACAAATTACAAAACACAACCAAATCTTATTACTCCACCTTTCCAACTGTCTACACATAGCCCATATCGAACACTTTGCAGTTGTTCGATTTTAATATTTATGAAGTTTAAACACCGGCTGGCAGTATCGACTGAAACTGATGTATTTAGATTTTTAATGAACGTTGACACCAAACTTACTTTGCTTACCTTAGCTGTTTGCAGGGACCGGCTAGGTTTTCGAGCTTGCAAGTTACCTAGTTATAGGTAGTAGCGATGAGACAGTAGCCGATTTGGGACATATCCGCGATGATACAATTAAAGAAAATCTACCGTTCTGTCCACTGGTGCGAGGTAGGTCAAAATATTTGAAATATTTTCAGTTGAAGTATTCGATGTTTCAGTGCACATTCACATTAAATAACAGCCCCAAGTATTCAAGCATTATTAAATGCATTCGATTATTCAATTAATGTAATTCAACAAGGTTTTTGCATCAGTGACTTTTGTCATTAATTTACTTCCATACCTCTATAGCCCAGTCTTTACATATGTAAAATTTAAACTCAAAAGAAGCCAACGCTTTACTTGAAGTTGTCATCTATAATGCACTATCGATACCTTCACAGTGCATTACAATAGTCAGTGTAAGAATTAAGGGTGCTTTGGACTACATTATGAAGGTATCTATAGTGAATTATAGATGAGAGCTTCATAAAGCATTCATAACACATAATAAATATGGCTCTCTTGTGTTTTTATTTTCATTAATATTTATAGCCATATTTATAATGCTTTAAGAATGCATAATGTAGTATGAATGTTTTCATATATTATTATAGACATGGCATTCATAGTTTTGGCTAACTGCAGATGCACACTTTCCTTGATCAAACTATGAATCCTCACTAAGTGGGGGTGGTGGTGGGGGGGGTTGATCATGTGTCCAGAATCTGAGATAATTGCATCCCACATTAATTCAGGACAGGGCACAGCATTTCGTTTTTCAGTAAGGGGCAGTCAGGCAATAATCCGAACGGGTGTAAAACTCTAATCCTCACATTTCCCGGAAGACTTAATTGCATGACTACATTGACATTTCCTTTTGTACAATAAAAAAACAGAACAAAATGACCGTTCTTATCTACAGTATATAGAGGGGATTAGCTATAATCAACAAAAACAGTATTTTATAAATGAAAGTATTTTTAACTCTTGGCTCTTTCATTTAGAGTAAACCAATTCCTTGTCCACAAAACAACAAGGAATATTGGCGAACAGTTGAGCTCATCTTGCCTGATGACTGAAGTCGTCATGTTGTGAATGGTTACACATGGTTAATCACATACATACACACACACACACACACACACACACACACTTTTTCAGGTGCAATAATTTATCTCATGCAATAATTCATGTGCAATATTCCTCCTACACTTTTATACTGTATATTGTAATTGCTATGTGCTATTTATTTTATTTCTGTTTTTTTATCCTTAAATTTTTCTTTAGCTTGTACAGTTGTATTGAGGCTTCTACGGGATGATCCAAACATCATCTCATTGTACTTGTACAGTGAGATATCTTGTAGCATAAATTGTGAAAAAACGTAATGCAGTCTATTATAGAAAGGTGTCAGAACATAGAGTGCATTGCTGCTTGATGCATAGTGCCCATGCTGAGTCCTGTCCACTGCAGTAAGCGCCCACAGTGGGCATGTGAGTATCAGAGCTGGACCATGAAACAATGGCAGAAAGTGGCTTGTTCTGATGAATCATGTTTTGATACATCATGTGGTTGGCCAGTTTTGTGTGTCGTTTTTCATGGGGAAGAGTTCAAGGTCTTGATTTGGCCTCTAAATTCCCCAGATCTCAATCCAATGAAGTATCTATGGGATTTGCTGGACAAACAAGTCCGATCCATGGAGGCCCCACCTCGCAACTTACAGGACTTAAACGATTTCCTACTACCGTCTTGGTTCCAGAAACCGCAGTACACCCTCAGCGGTCTTGTGGAGTGCATTTCTTGACAGATCAGGACTGTTTTCATGGCACAAAAGGGGGACCTTTGGACATTTGTACCCTACAATGTGGTAAAATCTTACTTTTTAGCTTGGGGGATATTTATCAGGTCGGCACAATATAAACTTCATTTTATAAAAATCTGTGAAAGTGATAAAAATACTAACATGGCCAAAGGTCTTATGTTTTGTTTAGTCACATATGGTTAATATACTGTGAGTGTGTATGTGGGTGTGGTCACCCTATATATAGTGTGGGGACGAAATATTCCCACAATGTGATATAAGCCTGTTATTTTGACCTTGTGGGGGCATTTTTTTCACGGTCCCAGTAAGGGGAAACTAAATCTTATAATAATCAGTGAAAAAACTAAACATTCCAAAGTCTTGTATTTTGTTTGGTTACTTATGGTTAAGTAAGGGTCAGGTACTGTAAGGGGTAAAGTAGTTCGTAAAACCTGAAGTCGCTCAAGGTGCCCTCCTTGACATGGATTATCTGCATGGTCACCCTAGTTGAGGTGGAAACAGCAACATCAGTTACCGTGTCAAAAGAACTGTTGTTTCTGAACATTACGCATCATTTTTCTCGTTTCTCTTTCAGTGTGAGTAATGCCTACATTTTCTTCAGTCATAGATCACTTGTTTTTTGAAAATTTGAATTGAAAAATTGAGAATTAATTGAAATTAATTAATTATTTAAACAGCATTTGTGGATATAATGACTCTCTAGAACTACATCTGGTATTCACAAACTTTCAAGATGCACTGTAAAAAAATGACTATTTGGATCAAAAGAAGCTGTGCATTTTTCTTTTATGCTTTTGTTATTGATTAGTAATTTGAGCAGAGCCAAGTTTGGGGAAAAGGGCATTGTCAATATGGATGGAGGGGCATCCTCCCAGTCTGCAGATGTATTGAAACTGGGATGTAATTGTCAGGACCCATCCAGGGTAACTTTGAGTCTTCTCATCAGCTGTACTATATTGAAGGTCAGGACTGCTTTTACAGGGGTGAGAACCATTACACTCCTCCATTCACACACCCACACACACAAACACTTACAGGTATTAAACTGGCATCAGAAGGCACACGATGCGATGCCGATTGTGTTCATTAATGGGACTAACCTATGCTCGTCTGCATGTATATAACTTCATTCTGAAGCGCCTGCTTGAGCCCACTCTTAGGGTACAGTTGATTCTCCTGCAGCAAATGAGAGTCAGAATTTCGGCTCTTCAAGTTTTATAATTGTGTCTGAGCGGTTTTTATGTTGTGCCATCTGTGCCACTTTCATATTTTGTTTTGTGCTTTAGTGTCTTAAGTTTTTCCACATTCATTTGGGAGTGTTTATTTCTGTATTGTACCCTTGTTTTGCACCATAGAAAGCTGGAAGGAAACTATCACTATCACAAAAAAGTAACAAAAACTATTACCTAATTTGACAGTGAAGATATGATTAATATGACCCTCCATAGTATTCTACTCGCTCATTCATACACCAGCCTTAAATCACCTGCCATGAAATCAATCTCAATCATGCCAGTACGGTCTATGAAAACAAGTCTAGCATTAATCCAGAGTATCTCTACAGTAGAGTTCCCTGGAAAGGCCATGTTGGCCGTATAGCAAAGTTAAGTCTGTGGACAAAAACATCCAGGCTAAGAGTTCTGCATTGCTTCAGGGTACCACTGGATGTTCCAGATCAGGGGTCTCCAACTCCGGTCCTGGAGAGCTACCATCCTGTAGGTTTTCTATCCTACCTGGCTTCTGATGAGCCACACCTGTTCCTGGTATTTACCTATAATGGTGTGGCT
>JAODLD010000113.1:23243599-23258688 GCA_026781065.1 Mormyrops boulengeri | reverse complement strand
CTGAGCAAAAGTGCAATTACTACCCAGATAAATAGCTTTAAACATTTCTTTTGACTGCCTAAGACTTTGGCACAGTACTGTGTGTGTGTGTGTATATATATACACATATATGCATCAGAACAAATACTCTTCATTAAAAAAATAAAAGCTGCCATGGAAATGTCAGTCTTGTGTTACCATCAAAAACAAACAAGTTAATGAAATAAAAAAAACTGATTACAATAGAAGCCAGACCTAGTCTGTACAGATCTTAATTGTGATTGTCAATGGCAACGAGCTACAGCAACTCAATTAATGGTAGGGACAGAGCAGAGAAGTGCTGTCAGGAGAGCCGTGATAATTTGTTCTCGCTCCGTACAATCATCTGCTAGATATTTTAAGTCTGTTAAGCAGGTAACAACATGACTATCAGTCTGATAAACCGATAAAAAACAATCACAAATTAAATAAATGAAAAAATTAGTATGTCTTGAATACAAGAACAAGCCTAAAATGTAAGTTCATTATAAACAAACAAATGAATAAATATGATTCGTTCTTGGAACATTGCTCCTAATACTGCAAACGATTAAGGACTCATTAACCTCTTAATTTTTGAGGATTTTATGATAAATAATTTGTTAGTGAGAAAAATTACAAATTCACCACTTAATTCTGAGCTAATTCAGACCAATAATCCTACCACTCTGGAATCCCGCTGCATATTAGTCATGAACATATAATTTTCTTTCTAAAGCAAAGATAAATATCACTGTTTAAAGTATGTAGGCACAGCTAAAGGAAATGCAATATGCAAATTAAATATCACATTTTAATGGTCATTTGCGGATTAATCCTGTGGATGCAGTTATCCAGATGCTTAAACAGCAAGTGGACAGTAACTGTATTCTACAGAGGGCAAACATACATAAAGAGACAAAGTTCTGAAATCAACAAACAAGCATGAGTGTTGCGTAATGGTCTGGTGGTAAGTATCCAGTATCTTGTCTCTCCCCTGAGAACCCATTGAAAAGGAGAAATATGACCTAGCAGAGGGGACCAGAGAAGGACTCGTGTTTGCTGAGTGGATACTTCAAGAAAGGTAATGCAATGCTGATTTAAGAATTTGTAGGCAGACTGGATTTGGACAGGCCCTTGGAATAACACCACTGATTTGATTCTGACACAAGAAATGAGGATGCCCGCAGCTGCAATGCCCCTGGTCCACAGAGTGCTGCAGTAGTGTTGACAGGACAGAACACAGGTTCTGGGTCAAGCTGGTTGCCATTGTTCAGGAGAAACTGGTAAGAGAACAAAACAAATAAAGTGTTAGTCAGTGAGGGTGATTCCCATTGCCTTGGCCCTGAAAAGTAAAAACAGGACATTCGGATCTGACCTACTGTCTGTCTATGACATCATCTCCGTCCTCGCTCTTTGCTGAGAATGTGTGTTAATGAATGGCCTTTGAGGATTTCATTGTTTCAAGCTATTCATTAAAAATTATAATAAAATATTATTAAAAGAAGATGCAATCAGTTTGTCGACTGTACATGCAGCTGTAACAGAAGGGAGAGAGTTATAATTGATGTTGTAAGCAGAACCCTTTTAAGCGTGATATTACAGAAGATGGCTTTGAGATTATGTTAACTGATTAAAACATTTTAAAATTAATCTTGGGAGTCCCGATATTCTGCATAATACTATTTGTTACTATACTGATGAACTAGAAAAATAAATGAACACTACTTCTCCACTCAGTCACCTCCCCTCCCCCGATAAACCAAAATGGCAACCTGAACTATTAACAAACTTCACCGTTCTTCATAAATGAATCTCTCTACACAGTGAAGTCAACATGAGCTTAAGGTTTGAGATGAGTCAGGTGAAATGCAGTCCAGCGTACTGGGCGGCCAAGGGATGAGAGACACTTGTATAGTCTCTAAGCAGCCGGTGGGGAGTGTGTTAGCTGAATGCAGGTGATGTTATCACCAGGACGACAGCTACCGCAGAGGTGGGTCTGGGTAATCCTGAGCCCACCCAGTCAGCGTGCACAGTAAGCGATACAGTACGATAAAATGACTGTTGGACAGGAATGTATGTTCGTGATTCATTCAACTAGAGAAAATGTGCTGTTTAGATTTAAAGATAGATTTTTCTTTCTCTTTGTCCATTTGGTCTTAGTGATGCCACGGGTCATTTTTAAAACTGATAAAAAAAAAAGAAATATATAGTTGAGTCAGTAGTGTGATTTTGTCGCCAAGTGAATTGGTATCGGGCTGGCCCACCTGATTTCTGCTTGTCCACCTACACTATGATTCCTGGCTCCACTGCTGGACAACAATTGAACATGACCAAAGCAGCCTCATGAAGATTAGATCACATTAGATTAACTTTATTGACTGCAGAAATAGATTACTAACAAGTGTATCATCCTTATATCACAAAAGCATTATGTGTCTTGGGTTGTGTCACTAGAACAAACAGCTTGACCTTCACCATGGAAAGTTCAAAGTACTGGTAGGATTTCATAGTCTTCAAGGTCGATTCATGTTCATGGTCAGTAGCAAAACTTGCCTGAGCTGCAATACTCATCCATCCACACGTCGGGCTGCAGTCAAACCAAGGCAATAATCCTCAGCATTTCCATCCATTTTTGAGAAAAGGCACATTTTTCCAGGATCTGAGAATCGATTAACTTGCTGTCTTAAGCTGACTGGTCGTGCAAAGCTGACACTGATTAAAAGTACAGCAGTAACGGCAACCCTGTGTAAAAAGCAGCACACATACATTTGGATTACTTAAGATAATTAAGTATTGATTATTGTTGAGCTTTACATTAAATGCTTCTTTCCTAAAAGGGATCCAAAGCAATGTTAATTGATGGTGAGATTATGAGAAGGGTGTTCACAGTCCTGCTGTGCACCAACTAACCAAGTGACAATGCGTATCAAAGTCACTCTGCTGATTGTTACCCTGCTGTGTGCTTCGCTGGAAAGCTTGGCTGCATGTTGGTTTCATAATATGACAGGAAAGCTATCTGGCTGATTAACTTTTATATTTCATGATGATAACGTCATTTTTGAATAAGATTTTCCATATGTTGTCCTTGTCATGACATTTAATGACCCATCAACAATTAATCATGCTTGTTTTTCTTGTGTAAAAAGGCATCCGCACACAAACATATATATACATATATACACACAGCCGCAGACAAGCACGTACGCATGGAATTTTCAGCCATCTGCCTCTGTATTTTGCTGTGAATACATCAGAGAAACGGGAAGCCCACAAAGACAAAAATCATAGCAGCAGAAAATCAATTAATTTAGTCAACATATGCAGAGAACTAGAATCTTTATAATGTTTCACAGTAGCAGCCTGTAGGTGCTTTTTGCATTTTGGGTATCGCCAGCAGTGATTTATCTGCTGCTTAAGTGCCGCATGCACTCGGCCTCCCAAAACCAGCATATGAGCAGTTTACCAGACAAACATATTAGAGCTAAACTGTGTGAACCTATACATCAGCACTTTGGCAATATAGAAAAGCATGGTGACCATTGTACAGTGAAGAGACACAGGCTTCTGTTTCCATATTTCTACTGTGTTTAACAGTATATAGCCAAGACATTCTATCTATATTTAATGTTGTGTAGTCCAGGATGGTACTGGCTAGACAGATAGTAATGTGGAGCAGACATAAGTGAGCAGGGATTTGATCTGCAGGTGCAAAATCCTTTAGGTAGCATGCTAAACTAAACCATGATTACCTTCATAAATGTCCTGCTGTATATATGAGTACTGTGGGACTGTGGGATGCACTGTATGAAGGATGGGCAATTTTTTAAAAAAAGAGCAGCAAGTATGTCTGACACAGACCAAAGGGCCATATATGGTTCTTCCACTGTGCAGTTCCCATGCCATTAAGGTGGAACTAGATTTAAAATGGCAACAGCAACAGTAAGCAACCTAAATGAAAACCAAGACAAATGCCACGACAAGCTTCTTTTGATTTTAAGGCCTCAAATCCACCATCTCCAAGGCTCAGAGATGCTTTGTTGGGATTTCCTCAGTAATTAAATTCAGAGAATATGCAGCCCGATAGAGGATCACTGAGACCTGAGGAAAAAGTCAGTGCACCTTTAAATTAGAACCTGGTTGGAGACCAGTAAAGAAAATGTAAATGGGAAATGGCTCCGATCGCTCTTCATCATCCAATCAGCTTATTTTTACAGTCAATGCACGGCTCATCGATTCTTTAACTCTTGGTATCCTGTTCACTTAGAGGGAACATATAGTGCATCGGGTTCTTATTGACTTTCTTGATTAAAACAGCTGCACTCACTGCTCAGGTTTTTCCTCATACTGAAAACTATATAGTCAGGATTGATGAAGATGATTCGTTCCTGGCTCCCATGTGACGCCTGTGGAGATGGCTATGCCATTTCGGACAGCAAGATTAGTAAAGTGAGCATGAGGGAATTTAACAGGAAGATTCACAGCTCATCAACAGCAAACCTGAAGAGGGCTTAGTGTTCAGCTCTCCATGTCCCTAAATATGGCAATATAGTCTTTGGACTGCATGCAGCATTCTGAGTAACTCACAAACTGTTCTACAAAATACCATGGGGAGGGACAACCCAGCGTTTACCTTAGGTGAGAAGCTAGACTGCTGGCCCCACCCATCCCATTGCAGCAGGGTGTAGGGGCACCACTATGGAGTTTGACAGATATGCGCCTATAGCGCGCAGCTGATAGAAAATGTGGTAACATTTTACTTACCGCCATGTTCTTAGTAATTTATAAACACATTCATAATGCATTATAATGCATTAGAAAGGTATCTATAGTGCATTATAGATGAGAACTTCATTAAGCATCCATGATGTATTATAAACATGGCTATAATGTGTTATGCCTTTTGATAAATGTTTATAGTATGATGCTTTATGAATGCGTTATTATTTGTTATGAATGTGTTATGCCTTTTGATAAATATTTATAGTATAATGCTTTATGAATGCGTTATTATTTGTTATGAATGTGTTTATAAAGTACTAAAAAATATGGCCTTAAGTGAAGTGTTACCGAAAATGTTTGGTGATATGGAATGGTTTGAGTGGTATTATTAGAATAAGTAACAATTTGTGCTTGATGGCTTTATTGTAAATTGAAAATCCCAATCCCCTTCTATGTCTTTGCTATGAGTCCACCTTCCATCTGTTGTCAGCTGAGGGCTGAGGACCATCTCCGTGACCAACACAACCAAGCCCTTTTAGGCATTATGGTGATTTGAGGACTATGAAAGGTGGTACCTGATGAACTGCAATCGTAAACGTTCCTCGAAGCAGTCCCATTTAAAAGTAAGCATCACTAAACAATTAATACATGAAAGTTGCTTTGTAAAAGTCAAACTTCCATGGTCTATTTTTTCTTCCCTGTTAGCATAATACGGTTGGTCAGATAGATTTTACTGTATTATTGTATACCCTGGATGGGGAATATGTATGGTTTTGAGATCGGTGCGCCGCAAGCACTTAAAACTCAAAATAATATAGATGCTGATTTGGTGAACAAGTGCGCACAAAGTTGGACTTTTAATAAAGACTTTTTGGAGAGGTGGGGAGAATGTACATGGGGTGTGGGAGGAGTATAGATTAGGTGTGGGTAGGGGTGATGGCATCATGATGTTGGTGGGGAAACTGAAGATCCAGCTTTTGTCATAGAAAACTGCCCATCATACGCAGAGAAGTTCTATGTACGGATTGACAGGATGGCCCACAAATTCCTCTCTATTCATTCTGGTGTAGGGTCACAATTCCTGCTTAAAAAGAACAAGGGATGACAGCTAATGGACAGGAAATGGACATAATTTATGAGCAACAGGACAGTTAATATTGTACAGTAGTGTGACATCATCAATCATACGGTTTTGATGCCATTTGCTAATAATGCCTTGTGTGTTACATTTGGTTTATGGGCAAAGCTTAACGACTCTAAGCGATCTGGCAGTGATGAATGGGGTTTGATTTCCAGGCAGATCAGCTGTCCCTGGCTCTTTTGAAAAGCTTGTCATCATGCTACATTCTGTACCTTGCTCTGTTATAATCTGACTTGTGCATAATTAATTATATTACAGAGTTCTCAAGGGCCCTTAAAGGCTGTTCATTCAAGGGCCTTGATTAACAACGCTGCTCCACTGAGCTCAGGGAACAGGCTGTCAGATAAGAAAACGCTCCAAGCGGGCTAAACGAATGCATGTCAGCAAGGGCACTGTAAAGCAGTAGCGCCCCTAGGGGGGGGTGTCACCCCACCCCCACCCCCACGGACTTCCTCATGTACCAGACCACACAGAATCCTTAGTAATGATTTAGTACTAATGTTACTCATAAATTGTAATTCCCGTACACTGAAGGAAATGGCAGTATTAGTGACATCACTACCACAATTACAGCTAGCACAATTACAATTACACGGTCTTCACCTATAAATTACAATATAATTTGAAAAGCATAAATGGCTATTTGTATTTACATTTATATAGGTGCATTCGGTTAAAGTGAAAATTCAGTGAGAAAACAACAGAATTTGAGGTAAAAATGCTTAAGAACTACATCAAAATTATATTTTTTAACTTTACTGTTACATGACATATATTAATGGATTAGGTTTGCATGGTCAAGTGCAGCACAAATAATATAGAAGTTGTAGACAAATGAATATCATAATATACTCATAAAATAAGTAATATCGTAAGAATAAAAAGAAAGTATTTCAGCACTTACTGAACATCTCGACTAAATCAAAAGTTTCCTTTCCTGGTCTTCAAAGCTATGAACTTGCGAATCATTTAATTGAAATCAATGCCTTTCACCAACTCATTTTAATTTCTTAATACTGCAAGATCGTAAAGCCTTGACTGTTTCGTGGTACATTGCACCATGTGGGCTCCTCACACATGAAGCCACAAACACGTAGATCGTCAGAAATTATTTTGGGCTTATTGATGTAGGTACACCAATTCTAATTACTACAATACTTTTTTTTAGCCTTGTAGAAATGAGGTGGGGGGGGCTTGGGGGGAGGGGCTGAGCAATGGACTGACACCCCATCAAGTGATTTGTAAGTGTTCAAAGTGGGGGATGGTGCTGGTGGAAATTCACCAATTCAATCATCGTGTCTTATACGCAGTCATTTTGGTGTCACCTCCCGGTGTCACCCAGTGCAGTTTGCACCCCCCTAGTAATACCACTGCCGTAAAAGGGTAGGATGATTTTAAGGGTCCCAGAGTGACAGGGGTCCTAAAAAATGTGGATACCTATTTTGAATTGTTTCATGTTTTCTTGTTCTTTGGCAAACAGCAGCAAATCAGATCATCTGTATTCCTTTATGTTTTAGCTGGAATTATTGTTTTATCTAGAATTAAAATCTGGTTATCGGAACAAAAGGCTACACAAAGTTGAAAGAGAAAGAGAGGGCGACTCACTCAGATTTTCTCAGTGAGAGGTTCAATTATTATTAATATTATTATCTTACTTTTTAACCATACTTATGGTGCCGATAAGTGTCATCGCATGTATTTTCAGAATTTGTAGGTGTTTTCTGAATTCGCAGTGTGATGACACTAATCAGCTACTGCAACATACTCCGTCTCCACGTGATGCAAATTAATCCATTGCTTCTAATTTTTATAGCTAATGGTAACATGAGTGAAATTAGCTTTCTAGTCCAACAAATAATTATATAATAAAAAGCACTTGCTCAATAATTAATCTGCTGCATTATCCGAAACTTAATCTGAGCTTGAATGAAAGTCATGCTCGCGTTCTAAATCACTTCTGCCCTGGGGTGTCATGCACAGATTTTGCAAGCGTATCATGGTCTAGAAGCTTCAGGGAGCTCCTGAATATGAAAAATAATAATATATGTACTCAGGAAAGATTATGCATCTGCTCAACAAATTTGGCACTTTGTATGGTAGGGCCCCCCCACCCTTCTTTAGGGGGGCCCAAGGTAACATTTTGCTAGGGGGGGCTAGAGTCAGTAGCTGTGCCACTGTCTGAATCGAGAAAACTTACTCGATCAGTTTGTCCAAGTTACAAACTATCAGCTAAAGTATTCCAGGGTAATCCTGTGTGCAGTGAGGCACATATTTTAAGCATTTTCCACCAAAACGCACCCTGGAAAACAAAGTGCATAATTGTTTCCCCAATGATCCACACACTGCCAACTATCGTCAGAACTGCAAATATAAACAAAATAAATGTATGTTACTCCTAAAAGTATTTGTTTTGAGATTATATCAGGATTTGGTGTGCGTCGTAGTTTGTTTTTGTGTTTGTTTCAATATTTCTTCATTTCATAAACTAAGCAATGCTTTTCTATTTCAATTTCTTTCAGAAGTTGTTGTATAGTAAAAAAAATACATCTATAAAAGCATGCATTGCTGTCTATCAGATAACTTCAACAAGATGCCAAATGGATGCAAAATCAAAGGTATTCATTTCGGCCTGGCACTACCCATGTATACCCTCACAATACTAAGCCAAACAAAGGTCCCCAATGAACCCCTGCATTCCCACATCATAAAGTCTCTAATCTCAATATTTCTAAGATGATATTTGTAGTGCCTACAAATTTTTATATGAGATGAGACTAAAAATTGAGAAATTTCAATAGGCAGTAGTTTTTCCTCATAAAAAGGATGATATCAAGACCATGCCAGCATTTACACATCAACGTATGACAAATCTGAGTAGCCCAGAATGTCCTGAAAACAAAAACATAAAGCACATATGGATAACTCAAGTAAATACAATGTAATAAGCCTAAAATCAAAGGGATACTCAAAAAATGGATACAGTTCAAAGGGTTAAACTCTGGGCAGCTCACTCAGGCATGCCGAGAGTTCCATTTCACACAGTAGCTCCCCACTGGCATAGATAATGCATATATGTTCAGAACAGCCAATGCAAAGATGCCAATAGTGGGATACATAGACTCTAGAGCACAGTATACAGCGAATGGTACATTAAAATTACAGCTTCTGGAAGTATGCAGAGATGCCCTAAAAAACCACTAGTCCATTTTTCCAATGTACAATGGGGCCACAAAGAATATGAAATTTGAGTGCTGCATGTACTGCAACTAACCAAAGGCCTTGCAGTACTCCTGTACTTCTTTACATTTGCTTATTGTCGTGCCTGTGGGGGGGGGGGGGGGCTTCTAAAACAGGGTAAGGATTAGCACCGTTATCGCAAATGGACAGTGGGGTTAGAAGCATATTATACATTCGCATGATAAGACCATTGATTGTCTCAGTATTTTTCTGTTAAGATTTTAGGTATAAATTCTATTTCACGAGAGGAAGAGGATGCTAGCAGACATCATTACTATTTAATATATGACTTCTATGCTTCTGTGATTCAGCAATGTGTAGATGTTACTAAAAGAATCAGTACTTACTTACTGTTAGGAAGATGTGACCTAGTGCTTTAGATTATTGCCAAATGGTGAAGGGCAGCAGCTTTGGCAAACCCACTGGGCTTGAGTACATTATGAGGTGTCCTCCCACATGGTCCCTCTCTTCAGAATGCTTCCCAATACTGCTGCATACTGTTGAACATCCTGATTTTCCCCAGTTCATCGTGTCCCTGGGTTAACAAGGGAGGGGCTTGCGTTTCATGTCTTTAACCAATCACAGTCTTCATTGCATGACTTCACTGCATTGGTCCGTACCTTCTCATTTTCAAAGTCAAGGCTTCCAGCCATCCAGCCACCCAGCCAGGGGCAGTGTGCATAGACACATGTCCGTGGACCCTTCAGCAAGGTCCTTAACCCTTAAAAGACTTGTACAATTAAAATGGGTACTTTAGAAATCTGTGCACCTTGTTGCTTAACAGAGAATACTGGTTTTAATTAATGTGGTGATGTCATACAGTGAAGACTGATTGGCTAAAGAAGTGAAACGCAAGCCCCTCCCAAGACGTGCTGAATTGTTTTCTGACCTGATGTTATGTGCGTGTTATAGAGCTCAACTAAAGTAAAATGGCATTATCGTCATCATTGTTAGCTTGTTAACACTTTTAGGAGTGCTAATAGCTATTCGCACACCAAACTGTTAACATTTCAATTTTATCACTTATTGTTTGTCATCCATTTAATCCTTTTAAATTTACTGGCAGAGTTAAAGTCATTAGAAAACAGTGAAAGATAATGTAATACCCTGTTCCTTTACATTTGATCTCCGTGAGTTTTCCCTCCAGTCCCTGCTAAACTAATGTATCCTTCTAAAAACCAATTGTGTGAATAATTTGAAGAAGAGTGGGGTCACACCTTAGCATCAAATCGGAAGTTACTGCCAGACGACTTTCCCATCAGGGTCTGCCCCCAATGCCTTTCATCCATTATTTCATTCAAAATCTGTGTGTGAGCATCTCCATTTGTTACAGGTGCATGAATGGTGGGTATGTGTTGATGCATTGATTTGTCTCTGTTTAGTCTATGTCTGGATCTGTGCAAGAGTATGTAGGGTGGTGCAGTGAGCTGACTGTATGAAAGATTCCTCTGTGTTTCGGTGTATGGCTAAGTAGAAACGTTAGCCATTTTCCTTCCACTTCTGTCTGCCTATAGGGTACTTCAGTGCCTGTTGGGTTCCTCGTTTGTGCCAGCGCGTGTATCCGTCAGCGCCATGCGAGTTCCCACGTGAGTCTCGATTCCTCTTGCCGCTGCTGCTCTGGCCTATGGAGCCCACGCTTGAGTGTCAGCATTTCGCAGTGACTCATGGCTAGGCAGCGTAGGGGTATGTGCACTGACAAGCTGCAGTCCAAGGCTGGGGAGGCGGCTGCTTGGTGCAGTGAGGATAAATTATGTATATTTTAAAAGACATCTTGTAGCACAGCACTCCAAGCGAGAAGGGCGCACTGCTGCAGTTGTCTTTCTGTAGGCCATGTTGGGGGGGAGCTCTTTTACTAGTTGGTGCCACAGATGGACTATGCTCAAGTCACTGAGGATTGTGGGATGTATGCCAGGGCAACCTGAAGGCAACATTAGGCCACAGCTGCCGTTCCCTTGAGTGGAGCTTGTCTGATTCCTCTAAGAACCCCTGATAAGCTGGTGTGCCAGACTGTTGTCCTTTTTTAGCTCCAGCAGAGAAAATAAATCTTCAGTAAACTGAGGCTGGGGATGTGACTTGGGGGAGAGGTTGTGTACTCCTTCCCGTTATAATTTAATTCACACAGGCAGGAAAGGTAGCTCAGTGGAGAGTGCTGCTGCTTTGTTGCTCCATAGTTGAAGGTTTAATTCAAGGTCAGTCTATGAGTAGATCATCCAGACCTTTTGCTTACGTAAGGAAAATTGGTGACAGTAAATTGACTTTATTCCCCATAATGGAATGAGAGTCCATCAAGGACATGCCCAAATTTACACTCCTTTTGCCTTGGCACCAAATCTATATTTCTGAACCTATCATTGAAGTGGTTATGACAAAAGCATGTTATTTATCAATGAAGACATAATTATTACTTTGTTTGATCCTTAAAGGCCTGGAGGGGGGAGACTTGGCTTCCGCTAGTATTGCATTATGGAAACAGATATATCATTATATCTTTTAATATAGATAAAATATATTTGGATAACAGTGTCTGCTAACTAAATTAAATGCGAATGTAAAAAATACAATATCTTTTAATAAACTCAGGGGCAGGTGCAGTTTGCTATCTGCCTTCTTTTCTGTTATTTTTTGGCTTAAATTAATTTGTTGGTGATGCAAACTGAATAATGTATAACTCAGCATACAAAATAATGCCTGAGTTTAGCTTTTCTTGGAGATTAGCTTATTGTCAGGGATGGAAACTTCCAGACTTGAGATACTGATGGATCACTTTCAACCCCTCATTCTGGACTCTCAAACCAGGAACATGTCGGCCATAGAAACAGTCCATGAATCCTTTACTGGGTGTGGATGGGTGGGATTGTGAACAGCCCATCTCACCACATTGGCAAATGTGACAAAATACACCAGGACCATCTCTGGATCAGATCACTTCCACATAAAGATTTTTGCTAAGGATTTTGCGCTGTCCTTTTCTAAGCAGAGGACTTTTCGTTTTCATCCACAACAGTTCGCAGAGTCAACTGGAGTGACAGCAATCACTCAGCCGGATGTGTCTGCACTGCCAGTCCCTTCTCAAAATGTTTATACATGTCTGTCTGGATGGTGAACAGTATGCAGGTAGAGCTGCTCAGAGTTCACCTTGTCACTTTACCAATACAATCACAGCTTTTATAGCATGGCGCAGTGGTGCACTGAATAGCACCATCACCTCATATCTCTGTGACCAGGGTTGAAGTCCCTGCTCTGGCTCTATGTGTGTAGAGTTTGTATGTTCTCCCCATGTTGTTATGGGGTCTCCTCCGGGATTCCCCCATAGTCCAAAACCATGCTAAGGTGAATTGTAGTTACAAAATTGTGTGTGTGTGCCCTGTGATGGATTGGCACCCCAGCCTGGGTTATTCCCTGTTTCTACTGGGATCAAATGAGGACCCCCTGCAACCCTGACTAGGAGAAGTGGATACAGAAAATGAATGAATGGATGGCTAAAACTATACGTATGACTTCTTTTAGTGCATGTGCTATTCATGCGTAATTTAGTAAGCTGATGGTTTCTTACCCGCGAAAGTAGTAAATCAGAACAGGACCTGAGTGGTAAAATGCTGTCTGCACGCTTCACAAAATAGGGATTGGAAGCAGCCGTTCTTGTCCCACATAAAGCATCCCGCCTTTTGCGAGACCAAAGGATGATCCATAGAATCGCTACTTGTGCCAGGCCTCTCCTTCTTCATATTTTAGAGACTGTCCAACACTGGCCCTGTTTGAGCTAACCATTGTCGTCATAACTGGAGGCCATTGCTGGAGGTTAAGCACCTTTTCTTAGGTCACTTCTGTGAGTTCCGTAGGTTCCACCCTATCCTTTACTAGATTTGTCACCAACAAAGGGGTAATAAGTATCATCTGTTCCCTGTTTTTGGTTCTGCCATCAGTTATAGTCTTTCACACACAAACAGTAGCACAGACCGTACACCCACACGATACAATCTTTTGTGCTACATCTTCTGTCTTATGTTCTACTCTTACTTTTCCCAGTTGGCTGACCCAGGTCAAGTGCCTGTTCTTGAGTCTAAGGGGAAAGAAGATTAACCCTGTAGTGTTAGTTCAGGTCAGAGCAAATAAAAATCAGTGCACTGTCACTGGCCACCTGGATGTCAGTGCTGTGTTGAGGTAGTGAAATGCTGCTGGTGGTGGCACCTTAATATTGTAGAAGCTTCACTGAAGCACTGTGTCTAGTAAGAACAGTGTTGAATTCCTTGTTAAATGTTTTGATTTGAAAGTTTGAAAAGTGTGCTGCAATGCTTAAGTGCACAACTTGTTAAGTACAGGCAGTCCCTGAGTTGAGAACATCTGACTTGCGGACAACTTGTACATACAAATGGACTACTATAAAGTCTTTTGTATTAATTCAGCTTAAATGCAATGGTTCATAATAACGAATGCACGCACTACTTTGTGATGCTCAGAAAAATTGCGCGGCTTCAGCGATTTGTTGGATTGAGGTACACTGTACAGTGCAGTACTATATGATTATTATTTTTATTATGCACTGTATTATTATTATTATTATTACGACTTGCCTACAAATTTCATTTAAAGGCAGACTTAGAGAATGGATCTCTTTCATAATCTGGGGACTGCCTGTATCTGTATAGTATTATGCTTCTATTTCAGTCTGATGCCAGTGATTTAGCCGTGACTGGATGTAATACTTAGCATTAAAGAATAAAGTGTGTGATGCACTGGCATTGTTTTATTTCCGGGTGAGTTAGATTAATTGCTCTACAAAGCTTAAAGAAGCAGCACATCTATTTCCCAGTACTGGAAGTCATGTTTCATTTCTAAGTCCCAAGTCTTTGGGACATAAAAGGACAAGCTTCCTGTGGAAGTTATGATTCACTTCCTGTAGCTCATGCTGTCAGTGTATTCAGAGATTGCCTTAGTATTCATGGATCCTTCGTATTCATGGGTCTTGTTTTTGATTAGCAGCATATTGATCAGAGGATCAAGGGCAAAGACACAAAATGGTATGAATTTACATAACTTTCATTTCCAAATCCTGCAGTCCCTGCAGAGGGACCAAAATGCTGATGTGTTCATCCCTGAAATTGATTAATAAAATATCAGCTTTCTTCATATCGATAAAATGGGGAACAGCTGGAATCAGGATTCCAGGCATTGTTGAAGCCAGAATAGATTTTTATTTTGGGAGATAGTCCAATATTTGCGTTTGACTCATGGCTGCAGCAGCTGGAGAAGAGAGATTATGATGTATGCAGTGGGGAGGTAAAGAAACAGGGGAGACTGAATGTATCTCTGGCAGAATGCAGAATGAAATTTAAGCAGTTGATTATCAAATTAAAAATTGCAGTGGATTAGGAAAACAATAACAAACATGTAACAAATCTTGAAATTTAAAAACCTTGTAAATCCCCACAGGATCCCAACAAATGACAGGGTGACTCAGAGTGTCAAGTCAGTAAATAATGTTCTGGTTTTGTGCTTTGTAGTGGGTTGGACCTCTAGTCGTATCCAGCATTCTAGCTGCAGCTGCCACTGACATCTTAGTCAAGCTGAGCTGGATACAGTAGATTGAGGAGCTTATAACTGGCTCTGGCTTTTGGGGGGGGGCGAGTGCCAGTGCCCTCTGCTGGACAACGGAGCTAGTAAACAGGAAGCAAACAACATTCTGATTGGTGGCTCTTGGCTATGGTAGTGTCTGGTTAATAATGGGCTGTGATAGGATGATGCAAAGTGTGGCTTTGAGACAGGGTGGCTCAACTCACTGTGCAACACTGCAGAGAAATTAGAAGATGCGGCCATGGAAGTCATTTCATGACTCTAAGGAGCTGCATGCAGAACCTTTAGGGGCAGGCTGAAGACACATTTATGAGGAATGAGGTCCCTAGAGCAGGCGTCTCCAACTCCGGTCCTGGAGAGCTACTATCCAGTAGGTTTTCTATCTTACTTGGCTTCTAATGAGCCACACCTGATCTCAGGT
>JAODLD010000113.1:23217385-23234543 GCA_026781065.1 Mormyrops boulengeri | reverse complement strand
AAATAGTAAATTAACTATTTTCTAATATTTATGTAACCATTACCGTTCCAAAGGGAATAAACTTTGCGAATGGGATTCGCATCTTGTAACGGTACAGTACAGTATGTACATGAAAAAGGAACGTTTCCATAAGAAAGCACGTTTTTTAAAGGATTTTAAAACTGATTTATATATGTTTTGAACTTTCCCCAAAAACACAGTAGAATCTTCATTAACTAAATTTTTCTTACCAAGTTGACATTTAAAAGCATGAAAACTTATAAATTACTATGAAAATTAAACATAAACACTTCTGTAGGGTTTGTCGAGGATTTTGCAGATGTGCGAAAAAATCGCGGATGCAAATAAGTTCGGTTCCAATAAAATTTTCGCGGATCTGTCAATTCGTGAATCATAAAGCGTGAATACACGAGGGCTGACTAATATAAAATATGATGGTTCCTGCCAAATCCAACTGCTACTTATATACATTATCGAATGACAAATCCATAGACCGTCTTTATGTACACATTTATTGATAACAGTAACCCAGTTTTATTCAGGGAGTCGGAGGCAAATGGAAACCTCCATTTGTTTTTGATGCTGTACAGGAGTCAATTCCATTTAGTCTGACGGAATTAGTTTTGGCCACACTGTCAAGCGGCCTTAATCTCCAAGAACAGCGGTTGCCCCCTACACCTTCTGTACCACAGAAAAGTGTCTCCCAGAATTTTCTGTACTTTGCGAGTGTCCTGATCTTGCTTGGCCTTTGGCTAAATGACCACTTACCTCGACTCAAGGGAAGATGAAGGCTCACTTTGACCAAAAAATCGTGGAACACTCATTCCTTGCTGGTGATCAAGTCCTCACTTTACTTCCTGTGTCTTGTTCATCTCTCCATGCAAGGTTTGCAGGACCTTATGAAACTAAAGATAAGGTTAGTCCCGCTAATTATGTCATCCTTATTCCAGAATGCAGATGTAAATCTTGCGTATGCCATGTAAATACTGTATGTTAAAGCCTTACTACGCCCAGTCTAGTTCACCCATCCAGTAGTACCCTCACCACCTCCACTTGTACCATTTTGAACACTGGTTTAGTCTCCTGAATATGATGACCTGAAATAGTCCTCTTTGTACACATCCGCTAAATTCCAAGTCCCTTGAAAGGTTGCAAGAGAAGCCGGAACATTTGTCCATGTCTACTCAGGAAGATATCAGATCCTTAAATAGTAAATTTCCATTCCTGTTTTCAGACATTCCCTTATACACCACTGTGATTCAGTGCTTTGTTGATGATGGAGAACATCCGTATCGTGCAAACCCACGAAACATACAGTTTTAAAGGAAGAGACAGAATTTTTAGTGAGGAATACTCATGGAATATGCTGTTTTAATCCCTGGAGTTCTCCATGCCTGCTTATTCTGAACCCAATGGCACACACCGGTTTTGTACTGATAATAGGAAAATAAATGCAATCACCAAGGCTGACTTTTTCCTCTGCCTCGTATGGAGGATTGTGTAGATCGGGTTGGTGCAGCAAAATTTTTTTTAAAAACTCCACATCTTGGAAGGTTGCTCACAACTTCCTCCCACCCCGCGTACAACAGACACGCAGATTTCTTCAGTACACAGTTATGCAACACACTGGCCACTTGCCAGCATTTCATAAATGCTGCTGATGTGCCTAATTGGTCTGCTTATGTGGATGATGTGGTCATTTATTCAGATACTTGGGATATGGATGTGCTTCAATTAGTTTTTTCTCGATTATGTGTTTCATCTCTTGTTCTGAATTTGTACAAATTTGAGTTTGGAAAAAATTGGAAAATGTACCTTGGCAAGAGTGTAGGCCACAAGATGGTTAAGCCCTTGGATGCCAAAGTGAAGATAATTAACTTAGTTCTAGCCCCTGAGTCCCACAAAGACCTCCGACATTTATTGTGCTTGATATGTTGCCATCACTGCTTCTGTAAAAAGTTTTCAAATGTTGTTTTACCCCTCACTACCTGTTGTCCCAGGATGTGCCCTTTCTTTCTGCCCCAGAGTATCCATTTGCTTTTGAAGCTGTTAAATGACAGTTTGCTGTACTTGCTACATGAGATTTTAGCTGGAGGTGGATACAGGTGATACTGGCGCTGGGGCTGTGCTACTCCAGGAGGGCACTGAGGGTACTGAGCATCCCATCAGTTATTTCTCCAAAAAGTTTATCAAACACCAGCTAGTGTACAGCATAATTTGGACAAATGCATAGCCTTGTACAGTAATTGGTTTTACAAAATTTCGAAGTCTATCTCTTCTTGTTTAGACTGACCACAACACATTCATTTTCTGAACCAAATGGCTAATTCAAACTAGCAGTGGTGTTTTTTGTGCACCTTCCTATACAAGGTTCACACATAGTGCGTTATGTCGTGTTTGGTGTCCTACCAGTTCTCCATTCAACAAAGATTCCATCTTCTGTCTCCACTCTGGAATTCCAACCCAAGTCCCATCTGCCTCTCCATTTCACCCCCCACGAGTGAATATAAACAGTCTTCATTCAGAAGCACGCAAGGTTTTGCTCATTTTTTGGTTGTGTTCTATGGTTACTGTATTTATCTGTTTCTTCAGGATTTGACATTGGATTATTTAATTGACCCATTCTGTTATTGACTCTTTAGCTTTTGACTCTCGACTGTTTCAATAGAATACGATTGCCGCTCTTTCCCTTCTCATTTGGTAATGCATTTGTATGTATTTGCGATTGTGTGCCAATTGTAGGGATTGACTGCCACTTGTGTTTTGTTATTTAACTGTGTTTGTCTAGAGAGGGAGGTGAGTTGTGTTTTTTATGTATTTTCTTTCCTGAGTTAGTTGTGGGTGTTTGTTGTTTTGGGACGGGTCCTTTCCGAAGCTAACACCGTTGAAGAGTAAATCCCCTAAAATACACTATTCTGTTTCTTTTTATATACTTTCTGGTTTCAATTTTCCCCCCTTACCCAGAATTGGCCCTGCTTAGTGCACACTAGACACCCAACACGCAAACACACACCACACCAGATCTTTCTGTGTGACTGAACCCTAGACATGGTTGTAACGTGTGTTAGTCGTCATTTGTGCAGTGTTGTGGTGTGCACAGGAACTTGTGCTGGTTTTCCCCGGTGACAGGAAGCCCACATTCCATTTAACCACTGATTATATGTTGCCTGGCAAGGTGCATGAGGACGGCATTCCCAGGCCAGCCGACAGATATAATCTCTCCAGTGTGTCCTGGGTCTGCCCCGGGGCCTCCTCCTGGTTGGATATGCCCCGAAACATCTCCCCAGCAAGCCAGATGCCCAGACCACCTCAACTGGCTCCTTTTAATACAGAGGACCGGCAGCTTTACTTTGAGCTCCTCCCCAATGTCCAAGCTCCTCACTCTATCTCTAAGGCTGAGGCCAGACTCCAAAGGAAATTCATTTCTGTCACTTGTATCTGCGATCTCATTCTCTCATTTACTACCCAAAGCTTGTGACCATAAGTGAGGGTAGGAATGCAGATCGACTGGTAAGTCAGTCTACCGGCTCAGCTCTCTCTTCAACAGAACAGAATAGTACAGCGTCTGCATTACTGCCGATGCTGCACCGATCCACCTGTCAATCTCCCGCTTGCTGTTTCCCTCACTCATGAACAAGATCCGGAAATACTTAATCTCCTCTGCTTGAGGCAGCAACTCATTCCCCATCAGGAGAGGGCAATCCATCCTTCTGTAAGATATTCTTTGGTAAGGTTGGTCTGAACCTCTCTTAGCTGTCTGTTATTGCTGTTGTTGCCTCATTCTGCCCATTTAAGATAAGACTAACATCATTACAGTTTCATAACCAAACATCACTTAAGTAAAAAATAACTGGTCTGCATTATAAAATTATTTTGCTTGATGCATAACTACAATCTTTAAGTTTCATCCTTGCTCTCTGAATGCACAGCCAACTGGCTTCAGTAACATGTGGATTCATAATGAAAGATAAAGAACATACTGTTGATTCTGTATTTATTTATTAATTGGGATGGGGGGGTGGGTTCTGTCGATATTGGGTTGGGTGCATTCCCCCAATTTCCGACACCCCTGGAATGCACACACCTCTCTACAGTATATGTGCCAAGTCACAGTATATCAAAACTTTAGTTCATGAGGTTGATGAGTCGACACTACGTGTTCATTTTTTTGTCTAATATATTTTCCCCAAAAAAGTATCCTGGAATAGTCCTTAGTAGTCAACACTGAAGCACATAGGACATTCATTCTCTTATGTTAAGACAGTAACGCAACTTTTCTTTCAGCTATTGTGCCATTGCTCATCCCTGTATCAATGACATGCACACATATTGGTGCATGCAGGTGTTTCATAGAACAAATAAAAATGAACTGATTATACTACAATCTAGAAAGGCTGATTCGTACACCCAATCGGCAAAAATCATATTTACAGTTAAATGATTCAGTTTGTTAATTTTGTATTTTATTCTTAGGTTCTCCCCAGTTCTAATTAATGCAGTATTTTTTAAGATTCCTGCAATGTTATATTTATAAAGAAAACCACTTTCTCTCATGCAGCAGTCAAGCAGTTGCTGCATGGAGGAAATAATCAATTCTTGAGCCATCAATGTCAACCAATCCGGGGTTCCGGTGCTTATTAAGGTCGCACTTAAGAAGCTCTCCCTTAAGCAACCTCTTAAGAGATTGTTTGGGAAACAGACACAAGAAAAGAAATACCTTTCGTAAGCCCTATCTTTAGGGTCTTCGTAAGGCGCCAAGAGTCATTGTTATCGGGAAACGCACCCCTTGACTTTTTTCAGTTAACACAAAGGCTGAAGTCTTTGTGTTATCTGTTACTGTATACCCACTGGTCATGCTGTTGTGCTGTCTGTTACTATATACTCACTGGTCCTGCTTTCTGGAGGAACGCGGCTCCTGATGAGTTTTTAAGTCACAGAGGTCAAGGGTGACCTCATCTCAGACCTGGTATATGAATAGATTCGTATACTTATTCTGCTGCTATGTCACTTTAGCCTTAGCCCTCTGGAGTCTGAGGCCTCTCAGCCACTTTTGGGGTAGTCTGACATGCCTTGACCATTTTAAAATATTTCATCTATCTAAAAAACATTTATCCCAAAGTGTTACATGTCCTTTTATTCATCACAAACTCAGCACCAATAATCTGAGATCACTTTGAATGTTATTCTAAGTTTTGTTAAAATCAACTTTAAACATATACTTTTCAAAAACCTAAATTTCTGTCATATAGGGATAGCTGACTCCAGAGGGTTCAATGCTATTTTTTGACTTCCCCCATACAGAATGAGGTGGTGACATCCTTTTCCAAAATTCTCACACTTGTTCCTTCATAAACAGTAAAGAACATGTAATTTGAGTTATTGCCTAATGAAATCACTGTGCAGATTTATTGTGTCTGTAAAACTCCCTACGAAGGAACAAGGACAAAAATTAGGCATACAAATTAGCGCTGTGAATTGATAAAAAAAAATTACCAATTAATCACAGTTTTCTGTAATTCATTGTGATTAATTACACCTAACATTAAACAATACAATCATAAACATTTTCTACTGAATCTCCAAATTCATGTAAGATTAACACCAAGGATAGTATATATGGGTCATTCTCACAAACTCATTACTGTAACATATCGGTTTCCTCTGATTTTAAAAATTATACTAATTTCACTGTTGAAAATGTCTATTGTGTCTGGGGTAGTTAATCAGTTTCATTATACTACCATCTATTGCTGGAATAAACAAAATATTTCATGAAATCCAGGGCAAAGTTGCAGTGGTGAGGAAAAAATAACAAAAACTAACCAAACACTGAGCAAAAATATACACTGCTCAAAAAAATTAAAGGAACACTTCTTCATCAGAGTATAGCATCAAGTCAATTAAACTTCTGGGATATTGGTTTGGTCAGTTAAGTAGCAGAAGGGATTGTTAATCAGTTTCAGCTGCTTTGGTGTTAATGAAATTAACAACAGGTACACTAGAGGGGCAACAATGAGACGACCCCCAAAACAGGAATGGTTTAACAGGTGGACTAGAGGGGCAACAATGAGACGACCCCCAAAACAGGAATGGGTTAACAGGTGGAGGCCACTGACATTTTCCCCTCCTCATCTTTTCTGACTGTTTTTTCACTAGTTTTGCAGTTTTCTACGGTCAGTGTCGCTACTGGTAGCATGAGGCAATACCTGGACCCTACAGAGGTTGCACAGGTAGTCCAACTCCTCCAGGATGGCACATCAATACATGCCATTGCCAGAAGTTTTGCTATGTCTCCCAGCACAGTCTTAAGGGCATGGAGGAGATTCCAGGAGACAGGCAGTTACCCTAGGACAGCTGGACAGGGCTGTAGAAGGTCCTTAACCCATCAGCAGGACTGGTATCTGCTCCTTTGTGCATGAAGGAAGAGGATGAGTGGTTAGCTCTGATGCCTCACAGCAAGAAGGTCCTGGGTTTGGTCCCGGGTTCAACCTGAGTCCATGTGCCAGACGTGAAAGACGCCGCTAGGTTGCGCTACAGACTGTCCAGGAGCTCAGTGATGCCCTGATCCCCCAGGTGATCCCCTAGGACACCATCCATCGTCTCAGTAGGAGCATGCCCCGACACTGTCAGCCATGCATACAAGCATGTGGGGGCCACACAAACTACTGAGTATGATTTTGAGTTGTCGCAATGAAATTTTGGCAAAATGGACTAGCCTTTCGCATCATTTCTTCACTTTGACTTTCAAGGGGTCTTTGAATTCAGCCCTTTGTAGGTTGATAGTTTTCATTTCCATCAAACAATGTGACATCCTTTCATTCCTGACACATCACCCAGTCCATATCAGTATAGATATCCAGCATGATTTTTTTCCCCATTGAGATCTGATCTGTTTTCAAAGTGTTCCTTTAATTTTTTTGAGCAGCGTATATCCTATCATAGAAATAGATTAACTTACATGAAATAAAGTCGAAAGATTAAATAACATTTTAATTAGTTTCTTCTCATGTTCAAACGACTAGTTTCTTCTGTGTTCTTTAGATACACAGATGGCAGTACCTCAGCGCCTTATTTATTTCTGACCGCGTGATCAATCTAAATCTATTTTGCAAAATTCAATGAAATCAAAAGCCTGACGAACACTGAAAGTGCACTTAATAACATCAATGATTTTAATGCATAAGTCTTTGATAAAATAAAACAAATACAATATTTTATGCACATTACGATATTTTTATTCTATGTATGCCTATGTGTAAACCAGGTAACCTGAGCTTCCCTGTCAGATGGAAAATGAATGTTTTGATTTTTTGCTTTGAATTCTGGGATTCTGTAGTAACATCATAACCTAAACTCTCGGATTCTTTACAACCAGGATGGAATATTATAAATCTTTATTATAAATATTTGCTCTTAGTATTCTCCCATTAGGGTGTCAAAATATTGCATGCATTTAACACAAATTAATTTCCCAGTGCCCATAAAATATATACAATCAAAAATAGAGTCTTATTGTCTTTACTGTGTTCATCACATGTTTCCATAATCAGTTACTTATCATCTCAGCTGATAAGTGCAGGTTTAGTGTTGTGAAAAATATCCTGTGCATCTAGTTAGGAGAGCCAAACCTCCTTAGCAGTTTATACAGGAAAAATGAGAGGCCTTGCTCCCCAGAATAATTCCCAAATCATGTGCAGTTTATTTTACAGCAGCTGTGCAGACATCTTGGGTGCAGCAGTAAAAGGGCTACATTTTGGGTGAGTGTTCTAAAATAAGCTCTGCTGCCAGCTTCAGTCGTAGCCATAGGAGTAATTGTGTCTGTGCTTTATACTCAGCCTGAGAAACAGACCAAAAAGACGGGTGAAGCCACGTCTCTCGGTTCTCTTGAATATCAGCTGTGGACTGTAACATCGTGTTCTGCTACATTTCCCACCGTTCAGTTGACTTCTTTGACAATATTTATATAATATTATTTCATTTGGCTGGAAAAACTCATCACCCAAATTCATCAGTACTAGCTGAAAGCGGGTCTGTCACTTCTGGGCCATCGCAGACCCTGCAGAGAACGAAATTCAAGTTTCTGTGCTGAAAAGACAGCTTTAGGGGAGAAGAACAGTGTGTTATTGCAGGGAGATCCATGCTGTTGTCTAGGGTTCAGCACTCTGCCATGAAAAGAAGACGCATCAGTCTACCACCGAGAGCTGCCTGCGGAGGCAACTCACCTGGATGACTGAAATCACATTGCAGATTTTACATTTCACATTTGCAAAGCTTGTCTCTCAGCTGCTACTGTAGCTATAAGAAGACGTAACATGCACTTTGTCAGTTGTAATCTGATGTTCTGTTTCCCAGCTATTACTAGCAAATAACACTTTTTTCCTGTCACTGTATTCAACCGACAGCTCTTGTGCCAGGCATTTTGGTTATATTGGCACCAAATGGATCTTGTATTCTGATATGCAGTTTTCCATTTTCTATTGTTGCGGCTCGGGACTGATGCGCAGGTAGCACCGCTACTGCGGTGAGGTGTGAAAACACAGTAAAAGGGATCTGGCAAAGTAGAAGTGTCGTTCTGAAGCCGACGAGTGTGCGTTCGTAGATAAACAAGGTGCTTTTGCTATATTCTGCTGTTTCTTGTCATTTCTTAACCATGGAAGATTGATTCATCCCAGAGCAACCAAAGAAAGCAACGAAACCTGCTGATTCTAAGGACCACTGCTACTGATTTAGCATGGAATCCAGCAATACGGTGATATATTGTAATCATTCTGGCACAGTGTTGATGTTAAAGGTATTGAGAATATTGCTAGTATGACTCATTTGACGTCAACAGTATGAACATTTATTTAATCTAGTGCATATAAAAGACTGCTTCCTTAAATGTCCGTCTGTCCACCCACTCACCCAGTATAGCATCACAGAGGTTATGGGGACTGGAATTTATCCCAGCTTTCATTAGGTATAACACAAGGAACATTCTGGACAGAATGCCAGATTATTGCAGGACACGCTCAGTTCCACGCTATAGGTAATTTATAGGTGTCATTTCATAGCCACCAGAGGAAGCTGGAGTGCACAGAGGAAGCTTTTGTAACATGGGGAGAAGATGCAAACTCCACAAACAAAGAGTGGGAGGGAATCTCTGACCCTTGGGACAACAGCAGTAGCCATGGAGCCCTTGTGCCAAACTAATTCCTTATGTGTTTGGGTATTTATCTTTTTGCTTTTTATTTTACAAGTTGTCAGGGTAAGCGTAACAAAACATAACGTTAAGAAATATAAAACCTCTTATTTCTTATTGTCAAAAAATAAAAATCTGTGAATCAGAGCCAAACATTCCATATCAAAATAATTCCAGTTATTTGAGCATATGTGTTGCGAGAGCTGGTTTTACTGAACTACCTGGACTGAATTTGGTCTTCTGTTGCACATGGCAATTAGGTTCTGTTTTGGTATTAGTTTACTTTTGTTTTGAATTGCTGTGATGGCCTTTGTCTATTTGCGCACCTTGAGAAAATGTCATTTGTAATACTGGTAATGGACATTTCTCTGTGGAGGTTGTGTAGGCTTGATAAGGTCAGAATAATCACATCTTCTGCTGCAGTGCACAGCAGTGCCTTTAGTGCCATCTGATTTTTTGTAAGTATATAGCAGAACAGGTCACTGGGCTCACAAAATGATGGGCGATAAAGGATGTTTTTCATTCCACACATTTTGCTGTCTTCAGAGCTGAGTGGAAATTATGCCCTGACCCTTTTCTTTTTCACTGTACAGCCTCAATTCCCCTAAAGCAGGGAACAAAACAGCTTCAGCACCAGAGCCGACAGATCCCTCTGGGGTGCCCGCAAACATGCTCGCATGACATCGGCTGGTGATATCCTGACAGGACTGCCACACTTAGTCCCTGTGCGCAACATGATTAATCCTGTCTTCAAGCCCATTTCAGGTTGCATAGCCCAGGATTCAACGATAGTGATAACGATAGTGGAAGCATAAATTGTTTCATTCTCCATAAAGAAGCACGCTCAGCTATGAATTATTTAGATCCATTCTTGAGGCAAAGATATTTTGAAGTGAAATATATCATGTAGGTTAAGTGGTGTGAGGGGTAGGCAGGTCTTGTGTTAGAACCTGGCATAAACATACTCCAGGGACTAATACAAGACCTATCTGCCTCTCATCTGCTACTTCCCTAAGCCTTCAAGCCCAGCAGTCCTCTGGATTAGCACCTCTTCTCCTTCTTCCTCTCAGATTTATATATGTGTGTAGGAGTATTATCTGAACATATATGTTTGCCTTCACTGCTGATGGTGTTAACTGGATAATTGTGAAATATGATCTGTTTTTTTAAATCCACCCAGTGAAGCAATGATTCAACTAGGGGCATTCAAAATCAAATACTTGATTAGGTGAAATGCAATAGGTAATAGGTGAAATGCAATATGTAAAGTGGGCAGTAGGGGAGGAGGGAAAATCGATTTAGTTCTTGGTTTCATATCGCAGTTCTCCAAGGTGGTGATTTTATATCAAGTGCATTAGTACTGTTCTCATGCTTACATACTGTATGTGTTTTAAAAGTTGAATAGTAGGTTTCTAACGAAATTCAGTACATACTGTACTAGAATTTGATTTCGGACGTGCCCCGGCCCCTTAGTCTTTCCAGTTACACACAAGCTTGCACAGTCATGACCCAAAGACGATTGACACATTTAACTATTCAGAACATGAGTTCAGCCATCAGGCAAGATAAATTTACTTGTTTACCAATATTAAGATGACACAAACAAAATGTTGTCTGGCAACTTGCAGACAGAAAACAGCAGTAGGTACTAACACAAGTATACAGAACAATGTAATTTCTGATAATAAACAGATATTATCATAAGAAATTAAACAGGGAGCCAAAGCCAGTGTAAGCTGTGAAAAAGCCAACTGACAAACTATACATAAAGGAAAAAAAAACAAATTAGGAAAGCACCACCTGAATTGGTCAGTTTCACCGAGATATTTTCATTAAAATTGCAGGACCTGATAACTGACTAGCTTCTGAGCCATTTGCTGAGTGGGGGGGGGGGGGAGGGAGGGAGTGATGTTGTCTATAAATCATTATTAAATAACATGTGGTACACTGGTTGCTTTGTTACTTTTATAAGCAGTAAATGAGCTGACGAAATCCCTCATCCTCCACTACAGAAAATGGCTGATAGTCAATTATTTCAGTAGGTACGTGTCACAATGGAAGACCGGAGATGACAGGGGACCTCAGTGCTGGAGACTGATGGTTTTATTTGGAAGCCTAGACAGCCAGATCGAAATCGCACAGGCGGAAATGTAGTTGAAGAGGAAGATCCAGAAGGGTCCGTTGCCGAGGGGAATCGTCCGACAAGTAAACACGAAACAGGGAACAGAAACACCAGACAGGATAGGCAGGCAGGGACAGGAGCAGACAGGAACAGGCAAGATCAGAGTGACCAGGGCAGGAACAGGCAGAATCAGAGTAACCAGGGCAGGAACAGGTGAGGCAGCAACATGCGAGGCAGGAACAGGCAGGATCAGAGTAACCAGGGCAGGAACGGGCAGATAGGGCAAGAACAGGCGAGGCAGCAACATGCAAGGCAGGAACAGGCAGGATCAGAGTGACCGGGGCAGGAACAGGCAGGATCAGAGTGACCGGGGCAGGAACAGGCAGGGTCAGAGTGACTAGGGCAGGAACAGGCAGGACCAGAGTGACCAGGGCAGGAACAGGCAGGATCAGAGTGACCAGGGCAGGAACGGGCAGGTATGGCAGGAACAGGTGAGGCAGCAACATGCGAGACAGGAACAGGCAGGATCAGAGTAACCAGGGCAGGAACAGGCAGGATCAGAGTGACCAGGGCAGGAACAGGTGAGGCAGGAACAGGCAATATCAGAGTGACCAGGGCAGGAACAGGTGAGGCAGGAACAGGCAATATCAGAGTGACCAGGGCAGGAACAAGCAGGCAGTGCAGGAACAGGCGAGGCAGCAACATGCGAGGCAGGAACAGGCAGGATCAGAGTGACCAGGGCAGGAACAGGCAGGATCAGAGTGACCAGGGCAGGAACGGGCAGATCGGGCAAGAACAGGCAAGGCAGCAACATGCGACGCAGGAACAGGCAGGATCAGAGTGACCAGGGCAGGAACAGGCAGGATCAGAGTGACCAGGGCAGGAACAGACAGGATCAGAGTGACCAGGGCAGGAACAGGCAGGATCAGAGTGACCAGGGCAGGAACAGGCAGGATCAGAGTGACCAGGGCAGGAACGGGCAAGTATGGCAGGAACAGGCGAGACAGCAACATACGAGGCAGGAACAGGCAGGATCAGAGTGACCAGGGCAGGAACAGGCAGGATCAGAGTGACCAGGGCAGGAACGGGCAGATAGGGCAAGAACAGGCGCGGCAGCAACATGCGAGGCAGGAACAGGCAGGATCAGAGTGACCAGGGCAGGAACGGGCAGGTATGGCAGGAACAGGCGAGGCAGCAACATACGAGGCAGGATCAGAGTGACCAGGGCAGGAACAGGCAGGATCAGAGTGACCAGGGCAGGAACGAACAGGTGAGGGAGGAACAGGCAATATCAGAGTGACCAGAGCAGGAACAAGCAAGCAGGGCAGGAACAGGCAAGGCAGGAACAAGCAGGGTGGAGACAGGCGGAGTTGGGACAAGATGGGCTAAACAGAAGACTAGGTGAAAGAAATGCTCAGTTTGGGGCATCTGGCTATAATACTTCGCTATCTCCCGCTATCCTTTGCTATCCTTGGAATGATTCAGTATTATCCACAGTTTTGCCTATCTACGATATGTCTTGGAACATATCACTTGCGGAGAGGGAGGGACTACTGTACTCAGGTGAGGCATGGTATGGTCAGGCAGGGTCTGGCTGCAGGAAGCGGTGGCCTTTTGTCCAGCACCTCTTGACGCATGGAATTAGAACAATTTTGGAGGAACCAAATTGCTGCTTTCGAAGCTTTCAGGTTTTTTTTTTGCTTTGGCCCATCTACAGTGTTCAGATGCAGGGATGCATGAATTAGCATTTTGATGTGAGGAAGTGTGGGTTAAGTCACAAACATTGTCTTTAACCAGGCTGTCTTTCAGTGGTTTGGAGGTGAACAGAATCAAACAAAAATAATGACTTTTTGCTCTCACCTGTAGGCAAACTGAAGAGTTTAAAATATGTCGAGCAAATTGTCCTTAATTTTATTGTCTTTAGTTGTTCTGTGCTACTCGTATCTATCACAAATTCTGTTTTCCTACTACACGAAAACCATCTTACAATATGTCATTAGAAGTCTCATTTCTGTTTAGATGACTGACCATTGCGTATGTCTCTTTATTTTGACTAAGGTATTTATTCCATAAGCTTAGTATAAAGTGACATCTTGCTTCTAAAAATATGCAAAGCTGGTCTTTCATTTCTAGATCCTCTGCCCGATCTACGTTTCTTCAGAGGCTGGTTTTTATATACAGTAATTATCAGTGTCAATTATCGGAAGGGCCCAATGTACTGTGGTGACAATTTACGACACAGAGGCAGCTGGAAATTTTGGGTTGATAACTAGACTCTCTGTCTGGGCCGTTGGACTGGGGAGCCCATCATCAGTGATCAGCCAGTGCCTTTAGGGCACCAGACTGGGATTGCAACAGACAGTGGGCCTACTTCCAGGTCCTCTTGCTCTTCTGGTACCACTTTTCCAGTGCTAGTACAGAGCTGGGCTGGAAATCCCTGTGGAAGAAAGGTGGTGCAAAACCTAGAATACACTGAAGGGGGGTACGCTGTGTAGACTGTTGGGTTATATGGATTTTAGCTAGAAGGCCCTGAACTGAGGACCTCTGTCAGACATGATATCTTCTGGGAGACCACAGTAACAGAACACCCACAGAAACAAGAGATCTGCGACTTTGGTGGCTGAAGGGACTTTAGGCAGCAGAATAAACCTGCATATCTTAGAAAACCAGTCCATGATGGTTAGGATCACTGAGTTACTTTGGAAGGATGGAAAGTCAGTGATAAAGTCCAGTGCAAGGTAGGACCATGGACGGAAAGGAGTAGGCAAAAGGTGAAGGAGATCAGCCTGTACTTCATGGGAGGCCTTATTCTGAGCACAAACAGGACAGGAAGCGTCAAAGTCTTTTGTGTTCTCTCACCATCCCAGCTACCAGTAGCAACGAAAAAGCAATCAGGCGGTTGTGGATATTGTTGGATAGCTGGAGCTAAGGGAGGTGTTCAGCCATTACAGAGCTGCAGTGTGTAAAGAGGGGAGCACATACAGTTTACCATCTGGACAGTCGGCAGACGGAGGGTCCTATTGGTGGATATCCTGAATGGATTCACCCAGGACACTGGTCTCGTGAAGCTGAAAGGGGGCAGGATCGGGTCTGGCTCTTCATGCGTCTCTGGTGAACCAAACTGGGGAGAGAGGCCATATGCATCCACTTCCACCACAAAGGGTTTGGTAGGATCCGGCTGTTGGAGAATGGGAACTGTGCTGAACAAGGTTTTAAGATGATGGAAAGCTACCTAATTTTCTGAGGTCCAGTGAAGAGAAGATATGCCGGAGCATAGGAGGGGCATCACAGGAGTGACTACTGAGCTGAAGCTGCATATGAACCAGCAAGAAAAGTTAAAGAATCTGAAGAATGCACTGCAGTTCCTTTTAACATCTTGGTTTGAGGCCACTCAATAACTTCTTCGATCATCTCCTCATCCATTTCGAGCCTTCCAGGATGTAACCAAGGAATTTAATCATGGACTGTTGGAATGCGCACTTCTTACCGTTTACCTACAGTTGATGGCTTCGGAGCCTCTGCAGCACTTGCTGCACATGTTGAGCATGTTGATTAAGGGACGTGGAGTATATCAGAATATCATCTATGTAGACTAGGGGTGCCCAACCTTTTTTAACTCAGGATCTACTTTTCAAGTGGCCAGTGTGCCGAGATCTACCAGTTCAAATATGGAGCCATAGCTATTACTCTTTTACTCTATGATTACTCTAGCTATTGCCTTCTACATAGTTAACATGCACACAGCAAATCCAGGTAATTCTCCAAATTGAAAAAGTGTAAATAAATGTATTGCTCTACCTTAGTGGGACCGCTGGCACTGGAAGATGCAGCTTGGTAAAAATTGACTGCTGTGCTGCTAACTGACTTTTCAGTTCTGGCACTTTTCAGCTGCGTGTGGCTGTTTTAGCAGGGAACTCGGTCTCGTCGCTTTTGTGCATCGTTTTGAATGCCGCTCCAAATTGCCCTTCTTCTGTATTGCATATCAGACATATGGACTTCGAATTTGAGTAAACAAAAAAATAATCCTCTTCCCTCTTTTGATCTTTTGGCTTCTGACATGTTTGCGTGCTAAATGTTTACAGTACACAATTAGTTGCACACTGAAAAATGGGTGTGTGCGCGCAAGTGCACAGACACTTGCAACGCACTTCACAATCGATTGAGAATTACTCCGCGATCGACACCATCTACATCAGCGGTGCCCAACCGGTCAACCATCGCGATCGACCGGTTGGGCACCCCTGATGTAGATGGTTTATCATGTCTGAAAACACTTAATTCATGAAAATTTGAAATACTGCGGGAATATTAGCCAAGCCATAATGCATCACAAGATATTCAAACAGATACCCTGCAAAGCCGTGTTAGACAGTGAGTGAAACAGTGGGGAGACCATGTTTTGAGTTCTCCCAAAGGAGTTGTGGTACTGGAGCTAGGGGTATCCCATGATGACATGAATGCAGGATGAGGGGAGCACCAACAGTTGAATCCCCTCGTGGTGGACAGCTCCTACTTGTATTTTCTGCTGCCTATCTGCTGCCTGATTGTTCCCAACTTGAGCACAGATCCATCCTTTCTGAGTACAACAAACAGAAACAAATTTGATATCGACAAAGTTATCTGCAACTCTTGAATCAAGGGGAGCAACTTCCCATACTCACTTACCAGCCTAGGACTGCATGAACAGCATTAACCCTCCGAAGTCTCACCCACTTTTGAGATAGTCTGAAACGAACCAATTCTGTGTGATGTTAATAATACAGGACATGCCTATCTGGATGTCGGGTCCCAGGAATCGAGGAGCTCTGGTCGGGCAGGTACGAATACACTGCTTCTGCAAATTATAAAAAGATCCATCAAATGGTTTTTGAGTTTGAACAACATCCATCCAACAGTTTTTGAGTTATCATCTTAATGAAAAAGGATGTGGACGTGCAGAGTAATGTTATTGGTTATAGTCTCGAGGGGCCTTGTATTGTATAACTCAACAAGGTACTTAACCTGCATTGCTCCATTTAAAATACCCATGTGTATAAATGGGTAAAATTGTAGGTCGCCTTAAATAATGTTAGAGATTAATTACAACTGGGCCTCATAAAATTAATAATAATAAGTAGACCTTGAATAAGCAAAGTGTCTGTGGTGGCAGACTGATCCCAAAACCGTATGTATTTCCCAGTGTCTGGGGAATATGATTTTTCGGCCAAGGCTTAGTGGGCAAGATTAAAACAAGAAACATAGCTTAAAAATACCAAATATAAAGCTATGACTGTAAAGATAAAAACAATGCAAAGATGAGTTATGTAAGAAAGTAGGTAACTAAAGTGGGTAACTAAATATGTTTATGCAAAAAAGATGTGTATAGGGTACCGTTAAAATGTGCAAAAGAATGACATAAACTGTGAAATAAATACTATTGAGAACAGAGTCCAAGAGTAATGGGAAAAGCAGCTAGTCTTTTGCACTCTAGGTACTTGATATGGGCGGTGTGGTGGTCTTTCTCTTCCAAACAGAAGTGAGAGGAGATGTACAGTTTAATGGCGACCGGGTGGAAGGATCTCCTGAGGCGCTCGGTGGTGTGCAGTAGTGGTATGAGTCTTCTGCTGAAGGAGCTCTAGTAATTGTTCAAGGTGTTGTGTAGGGAGTGAGAGGCCTTGTCAGGGACGCTAACAAGTTTGTGCAGGGTCCATATGCCCTAAAAGGGATCAGTTGGCTATTTATAACCTTGTTTTCTTTGGGGGGGGGGGGGGGGACAGGTTTAATTGTAACAGGTTATCTTGAAAATATACCCCCAAATTATATGGTTCAAAAAAAGGAGTACCCATGTTACCTAAAAACGAAGCGGGGGGGTTACT
>JAODLD010000113.1:23184579-23198100 GCA_026781065.1 Mormyrops boulengeri | reverse complement strand
AAATGACCATGAACCCCCAGATCTCCCATTCACCTTAGAAAAGGGGATTTTAATATCCAAAAGACTGACTAAAGAGGGAACTCTTAAGCCTTGACTTAAAAGCAGAGATTGTTTCTGAGTTCCGAACACTACAGTAATAGGAAGTTTATTCCAGAACTGTGGTGCTTTATGAGCAAATGCTCTTCCCCCGAAAGTAACGTTCTTTATTCTGGGGATGAATAGAAGACCTGCATCTTGTGATCGAAGCGTACGAGCGGGAATGTACTGTAGTTGCAAATGAGGTCACTTACATACTGTGGTGCAAGACCATTTACAGCTTTATAAGTTGAGTAGTATTTTGTAGTCAACACGAAATCTAACTGCCAGCCAGCGGAGTGAAGATAAAATTGGGATAATATGATCATATTTTGTTTTTTTGGTGAGGGCTGCTGCACTCTGGACTAACAGCAGAGGCAGTGGGTGCTCAGACAGTTGATGATGCCACACAGTAATGTGAGACACTGTGGAAATGAGGGCTTTAGCTGCTCTTATCATGGCTCACTGTACAAGGAGACGCACAAGGAGATGTTCCTGCTACTTTGTATCACCAGTGTTCCAAATATTTGTTTACATTAAGTATTGATATGCTCACATCCCTACTACACCACTCTTCATATTTTTGAACAATAAATATTTAACACCCACTACATAATATTTATATAAGATTTTACTCCAAAAATGGAAACTTATATGAACACAAAATTTTTTCGATCCATGCTTCTTCTAGCAGCTTATCCAGTACATGCTCACAGGGAGCTTGAGGCCTCTTGCAGGCAGCGCGGGACGGAGAGCGGGGGATACCCTGGATACTGGTCCGTTGTAGTACAAGCACAGGCACATCCACAATCACATGTAATGGGCAACTTAAATCAAATCAAAGTTTATTTATAAAGCACTTTCAACAGAGGTTGACTAAAGTGCTATACAGATTTACATCAATAAAGAAGAAAAACAATAAAAGCCATCAAATACGAAACATAAAACAAAGACTCAGAGCACTGTGCCAACTCATCCTAAATTAAAACTTAAGGGACTGCAGCAGGAAGCCAGAGTGCTCAGAGAAAACCCCTGTGACAGGGGAAGAACATACAAACTGCACATACTCACAGAATACCAGTGGGATTCAAATACCCAGTGGCAGAGATGCACAGCACCAGTGCTACCCACTCAGACACTGTGCCAGATATCAGGCACCAACATCACTTATTACAGTAAATAAACAAAAACATAAAATAAAGCCTTCATTGGGGGAGAAATAAAGTAAAACCGCAAATACCAAAATCTGGCAAAATATCGCATTTTCTTAGCTCACAATGTTTGAAGGTATTTTGACTGGCTTAAATACAGCAGCCATGTCGTCCTTCAGTGATGCATATAAAAACCAGTTAAAACAGAAATGGAATTATTTTGATTGGCTATAAAATACATTCCTCCACAAGGTAATGATCAAGGGTGAGTTTCCCAAAGCCCTCTTAACGCTACGTTGTTCGTAAGATCCATCTTTTAACATAGAACTTACGAACGATGTAGCCTTAATAAGCCTTCGGGAAACTCACCCCAGCCTGATACAGTTAGGAGAACAAGACATCTTCCTGTATAGTGGGTGATTATGTTCTAATACCCTTTTGAGTACTTATATTACTTTATAGGAATGTCTTGACTGTTGACTACTTTGTGTTACCACAGACTACTTCCACAGGCATGGAAATCTACTTGGATAAATTATTATTATAAATGAAGGGAAAATAGCCATAAATCACGTCCATTCACACCCCTATACTTCCAGCATCTGATAATGTAATGGTTTCCAAATATTTCTTCGAGTACTCTCACCAATTGCATATATGTCATTTAACTGACCACCAAAGTTGTTCAGAATGGACACTCTAAATGGTGTCAAATTTTATTTCACAGCAGAACATTTTTTTTTCAGTAAAAAAGATAAATCCAAATGGATTTACATACTTTTAGCTTTTCATATGCATATAATGACTGAAAACATGCAGATTTTCCCAAAGATCTAAAGAGATATCAGGTGCGTCAGGATTGGTCTCTGCCTTGTCCCATTCAGTCAATTGTTTTCCTAAGTTCCTCGTTTGGCCAGTGGGTGTCCCTGCTAATCTTGATCTACTCTCTGTGTTCCACAAGATTTATCCCCATTCACAGTGCTCCCTATTCCCTGGGCCACTGCATGACTGAATGTGCTAAGCATGCGGCTGAGAATAATGTAGCCCAGGCCACTGTGAGCTCGAGGCTAAAACTTTTTTGTATTTGTGCCCCAAATCTTTGTTTTGGTTTACCTTGTGTATACATCGTGTTCCTTGTGTTTCCGCACTTAGGTTGGGTCTTAACCTTAATATCTTTCTTCTTGGTTTCCCATGTCTGTAAATTAGTTGAATATTTACACCTGTGCCCAGTGTGTATCCAAGTCCCGATTTCCTGGTCTCTCTTAGTCCCCAGTGTTTGAGTATGTTAATGTCGCAAACCTGTACCTAGTTTAAACCTCGTTACCTGTGTATATAAGTCCCTGCCTATTCTAAGTTCCCTTGTCGGCTATTGAGTGTGTTTGCATGTGTTGGTTTTAGATGTTCCCCACTGAGTACCCTGTTCAAAGTCTGTATGTGCCCTCAGCCTCTAGTTTAAATCTTTGTAAGATTCTGTATCACTTGCCTGCCTTTATTTAGACCCCTCATGCACTTTTTGGTTACTAGTTCTTTTGAGTTGTGCTTCAGAATAAATTTCCCTCTGTCTGTACGCTGCATTGTGGACTGTGATCCCTGCTCCAACATCAATGAGGGCCATCTTTGCTACCTCAGAGCTGCTCTGGCTGATGTGTCACTGTAATTAGTATCATCTTCACACAAGAGTGCAACAAAGAAAATTCACAAGCCACTTACTCAGATTCACACCCACTGTCTAATTACGCATTCACCTCATCACCTCAGAAAAGAAACATCACAACAGGGTAACATGGCAATAAAGATTTCTTTTATGTTTGCTCAGCTGTTGAATAATTGATCCCAATATTTTGAGGAAGGATTATTGTGGAAATGGCAGCCATGAGTATAATCCTGAATTGTTCACGTGACACTGAGACCTGAAGCCATTATTTAAAAATGAGATAGCTAGGGGTGTTAAACTCATACAGTAGGAGCATCTATTCTCCACAGTAATTTTAGGCTAATCCAAGGAAATGTTAATCATCTGAATCCGTTATATATTTTTCATTCACTGTTGTGATATGAAGTATTACTGGAAGGCAATGCAAAACAGCCAAAATGTTCAGATATACTTAATCGTTATAAAAAAAATGTACCAACTACTGAAGCTGATTAAGGTAATTAAGAATTGGGGTTAGAGCAGGAAACACACAAGCACATTCATGAGCTGAGCTGTTTAATTAGAGCTCCTCATCAGAGCTGTACTCTCACTCAAAATGCATTATACACTGCCTAACTACTTTACATTGTCAATCATTTATGAATAGAATAATTGAATATGTAGTCTATTCACTTCTCAGAAATGTCCATTTGTTTCATAGTTAAATTATGCTAAATTAAGGCAATTTTCGACACTGATATTCAGAAGTTCACATTTTGCATTTTGCACATAGCTAACAAAAACATACTATGTGAATTGTAATTTGCTATGAGACATAAGACCTCAGTCTCCCATTATAGCAAAAGTGTACCAACAAATGCTGTTCAAAATAATATCACTGACTTGCCATCTTTTGACTATTGAAATGTTAACAACGTTGATTTTATAATAATAAGTATTAAGTTTCCATGCAAAATAGCTCATAAGAAGTGCCAGTGATGAAATAGATGATTATGTCCCTCATATAACATAATGATTAATTAAGAGCAATGTACACAGAACCTGGGCTGCTTCTGTTCCTGATTATATTTTACGTTTTCATTTATTTAGCAGATAAATGCACAATCATGCACAGATGAGTCATGCAGAAAAGACGAATTAGTACATTTGTTGTTCCTTTATAAAGGGGAGAAATGTGGTTTATTGCATCCTTTGGTTGTTAATGTGGGTCATTCGTTAAAGAAGCAATGACATTTACTCTGGTAAGTGCTATTGCTGCTCTTAACTACTAGTTAACTTTATCTGTTTGGGAGGAACTGTGATTTTTATTAGTAATTTGTACACTTTGTTCTTTAAGCTGTTTTTGACCACAGATCCAGAGCAGGGTGTCAGCCATCCAGTAATTATGTTTTATCCTTCGGTTTGTGAGGACTTGCATTGGAATATGGCTAGGCAACCTAGGCAACAGGGGACGGCTTTGCAGTTTTTGGAACCCTCTTTACATTATAGCGTTGTTTTAATAATATACCCTAACACATTTCTTGCCTGGATAGGCTGTCAACACGGATGTCACTTTTTGTGAGCTGTTCCTCACTGATGTGTATTTCTGCTCAGCGTTTATTCAGTCACAAATGTCATTTCTATATCCGGAGGAGCGAGATAGGCCGTCTGTGCTGTTATTCGGTATGCTGGGACCTCTTTTTTTCTTCGCTGGAGTGCTTCATAGCATTCCTGTGCACTTAGGAAAGCTATTTTTACTAAGACGAGCACTCTACATGCTGTTAGGGAGAGAGCTCCATGCTTTCTCATTCTGTCAAGTTTATCTTAAAAATTAGCAGGGTGTGAGGGGGGTGGCAGTGTACACTCCAAAATGTTATTCCCAGTCCCCAAAATCTGCATGTCTTCTGGTCAGCTATCATTCAGAGGTAGAGCAATATCTCTTTAAGGACTTATTAAGGATTTCCATTCCTGTGAACATGCATGATTCCTTTGAGGCTCAGTAAGGCAGCCATCGGCATTTAGACTCATGCATCTTTTTTTTTTTTTGCTTGTTGTTTTTCATAGACTGTTTCATTTCCTCCCTTTCACATATTTATGTATCCATGCGGGGTCCAAATTTCTGAGATAATTACGAAGGTGGCTCTCAATTAAGCTAGTAACTGCCCACTGTAGATTTCAGTTCAGTTGAAAGATTGGTTTGAGAATATCCTCGCTGATCACATAATTAGTTCCAACCCTGCTGCAAAATTGAATCATATTACAGTTTTCTTCTTCACCTCCAGCTACATTCAAAGTGGCTCTGCACTAGTCTTTACTACCAACAGAAGAAATATCTGAGCTTGAAAACATTATATATTCTTATACGTGAGCCGGGCCTGCCGCCTTTCACCCCTGCCTATGTTTAAATAAGAGGACTGGCTTCTTTAGACCTCAGATGGAAAATACCTTGATATATCAGAATTTATGAATTGTGCCCCATTCTGTTCATGAATTGGAATTTGAATTGAAATGGCCACACCTCACAGGATGTTGAATTGGAATTAGAATTGGAATGACAAGAAGAATAATTTAATTCATTTCAACTCAAAGAAATTCTGTGCAAACACACAACACAGGAATGTCATTTAACTTAGCAAAACATAAATGATTATATAACAATTTCACTTTCTAGATGGTAGATACAGTATATAAATTGAGACTTTATATGTAGGAGTAGGGAAAGTTTACTTTATATTTGCGTGAGTGTAAATGAAAAATTTCATTTCATTTCATTGCATAATTTTAGTCTATTCTATCAATTTACAATTGGTTTATGTTGGCCCTTTTCCATGGGCACATTTAATGTTTTTGCATACTGAACTGCTTATGTGTATGACCTGGGTCATTCCATTTTAATTCAGCAAACGGCCCTTGCATCACCATTTTTGATTTTTAATTAAATTTCCATGTGAATTACTCATACCTTCCAGAGATCAGAAATGTTTTTTTTTGTTTATTTTTTTTTAATTTTCCATTTGAAATATAGCACCTTTTTACACTGCAGATAGCAATAAACAATAATTCAGAGTGCTTTCTCTTTTTTACTATTACTGCTACTTGGTTCAACTATAGTTTGTTGGAGAGCTAAAAAAGAGTACTTTATAAAATAAATGAATGAAAAGAGAGAGAGATTAGGGTAGTTTCAGTATTTTTTTGTAAGTTCAGAGCCTTGTGACTCATACACTCCTTTCAATAAAAACACATTTACTTGTTGTTTGAAAGAGCGTACTTTTCACTCTCAATCAAGTAAAAAAAATATACCCCTCCTCCTACATGCCTTTTTTGATGCTCAAAAAGAACATTTTTCTTTGACAAAACTTGTACATTTTGGGGTACTCATCTCATGATGGCAGGTCAATGCTTAAAAGAAAAGTAGTGTACATACGTGTGTATTTCATCATGAGAAATCAACTTGTTACTCCAAGGCCTTCAATGTTGCTTGAATAACTAAATGTAGTAAAAACAAAAATTGGTGAGATGGACTTTGACCTTGAAAAAAGAAACTTAGACTTATGCAAAAGTGTCATACCATGAAAAACTACTCCTTTTGAGCTTTCCAATGAGTTATAGTTGACCCATGTAGGGTTAGTAGCAAAACAAAGTCATAACTCATAAGAAAACGCTCTGAATTATGATTTTTTTAATATGACTGGTGGCACAATAGGTTTCCTTACCACAAAAACTTGACACATTGTGCTATGATGTTATGACAGCTATGATGTCACAAGGCTATAAGAATTTTCAAGCTCAGCTCACTCATAAACAAATGCTAAATGCTATTTTACCTTTCTCATTTTTTTGTAAAAGTGAAAATCCTCTTTGGATTTCTTTCGGTTAGCGAAAACTGGTGCTAATGCACCAGTGATACATGTACTTTATTTCTTGTTGTTCCTATTTATTTTCTTATGTATAGAACAATACGTTTTATCTTTCGGTCCAACTATAGTGCTACATCAAAAAGCAAAGCATCATGGCAAATGTACGACACATTGTTCGATATTTTTACATTTAATTGGCAAAAGATCTTCAAAGCCTGAAAAGACTGCAACATTCTGACCTGAAAATTTTCCTGATACACTGAAGATTTCTCAGTAGCTGCAGAGAAAGCTAGTATAGCAAGGCATTTACAGATAAGCTTTACTTGCTCAGGAAAGCTGATCTGGTTACTGTTCCAGTAGGCCGGGCTGGGGCACCTGTACCGTGGAGGGCTGGTGTGGGTGCAGGTTTTTGGGATAACCTCTCAAATCAGCCAATAATAAAACAGTGGTTCTCAACTCCAGTACACTGTTATTGGCTGATTGAGAGGCCATCCCAAAAACCTGCACCCATACTGGCATGGAACCAGGTTCCCCACCTATGCAGTAGGTCAAAGTGTTGGCATCCTGTGTAAAACATGGTTGACTCAGGTATACAGTACCATTATCTGAAGCTTTGGTCACTGGTGAGGGCCTGGTTTGATCTTCAGTGTGAAAAACTAAAAGAGTTTGGCATATTCATTTGCCAAATAAATAAATTTGGTCAGGCGCTACAGTCATTATGGGCAGCACTGATTTTTGGGAGGAGACACTCAACTTCTATAAGGAGATCCACCATGTCACACAAATTGACAGTTAAATTAGTTATAGATGACATTTCAAGTGTTGGTGTTCTTTCATTCTGAATAACATAACATATTTATAACAATGGTACAGTATATGCTATGTATGTTAACATGTTTATGTGTAATTCATTTTGAAGTAATTTGTTGGAATTCAACTCCATTTTAATTCTGCTTCCAGAAGCAGAATTCAAATTCAAATTGCAAATCTGGATCTTGTTTTCAACCACAATTTAAATTGCACAGGAATTTCAAGGCCATTCTCAATTCAGTTCTGAATGGTGTACAACCCTGATTACTGATGTTAAATATTGACTGGAAGTGGCATTTGACTTCCAGTCTGATCCCCATAAAACTGATAGAGAGGCATCGGGTAGACAGAGAGGCATGGGGCAGACAGAGAGACATGGAGCAGACAGAGAGGCATGGAGCAGACAGAGAGGCATGGGGCAGACAGAGAGGCATGGGGCAGACAGAGAGGCCACCATTCATACAGTACCAGCCTGCTTTATGGTCCAAGACTCACGGCTCGTACTGCCGCTCCACATGGTGAAGCACTCTGAAGGCTACTCTGATTCTTCCCTTCTTCATCTTACAATTTCCAGATTGCACAAGGTCAGGACACAGACATCGCCCCTTCCCAAGTAATTACTAGGGAATAATCACCATGTGAGAACAGAGGGCAAAGAAGCAGAGGGCAGTGGGGTGCCAGGATTAACACCGTGTTATCCTGACAGCTGGGCCCATTCATTTGCTTAGTGCCTCGTTTGAAGAGAGATGGGCTCTGCGTGAAAGTGGCCTTGCATGGATATGACTCCAAAGTTACACTTAATCAGGTTGCACTTGCAGTGAGAGGAGAGATTATTTATTTTGTCAAACATGACCCGTCACAAAGCCTTGAGGTAGCCGAAGAACACTTTCCAATCTATGTAGTTGCATTTTGCTTTTTACCCTGAGCACTATTACCACTATATATTATATTATATTATATTATATATTACCACTATATATAAACACGTCTGTTATTGTGTGTCATCTGTTGTGTCAATGTTACAACTGTTATGTGTGTGCGCTTCTCCTCTATGCCTTTTAAATTGCCCCTCGGGGACAAATAAAGTTCTTTGAATTGAATTGAATTGAATTGAATTGAATATCAACAGCTACGTTCTCTGTCTTTTTTTAATCACTCCCCATTTTACCCCATCAGTAAAGGCCAATCCCATAAATACCCATGCCAGTTAGGAGGGGTGAGGCTGAGCATGCACAACCTCCATTGCATATTGGGTGAACCGCCCACAACATAAAGCACTCAGAAGAGGGCGCTATTTGACCCACAGTCCCGTAGCTGTTGTGCCGCATCACCGACCTTACAAAAACCAAAATCAATTCTCAAAGCTAGTGCACAATAGATTTTCCCCAGGGTACCCACAGAAGGATGCCCCTTACTTTGATGAGTATATAAAATGCCGCCTTACATTTGTCTGGACTGCCAAAGTGGCTCAACACTTATATACAAAAACAATTACATATCATACTGAGCTTCCATTACTTCAATAGTGCAAATCATCATTTGTGTATGTTGAGTAATATAAAGTCTATCTTGTCAAAGTGCAATGCTGTGAAAGTCAATGACTGGTTTTGTTTTGGAAAGACCCTGTAAGATTCAGTGCTTGGGTCATTTTATTTTTCCTTTGTTTATAAATCCACTATTTTCTTGCTATATTTATATAGCACACACAGCTCATCATCAGCTTATGTAACCATTCCTGCAGGCAAGCACACAGTTGTAGCCAATTAGACGTTTTGGCATTCTGTGGTACTGGGAAGAGTCATGTGTTGCTTAAGGTGAAGAAGACTGTAAATGGTTTATATGGCTGTTTATTACAACATCATGGGATGCAAACAACGCTTGAAAAAAATTGTTTTTATTTTATAATAAATAATAACCTGCTGTAGCTGAAGTGTTTAAATTGTTGCTCATTCACTACCTGTCAACTTTTTCTTAGTGTACCATTATTATAATTGAAATTTATTTTGATTTTCTATAAGGGCAATGTTGGTCCATAATGAGCCTTAAGAACCTGTCTGCTGCATTTGTCTTTTTCTACCCTAGCTTTAAAGTGGTAAACTGCATTGCCTGGTGTTTTGGGTGTAAATCTGGTACAGATCAATCTGTCTGCCAGGCCAATATTAGGAAGTGCTTCTGTTGCAGAGAAACATATCAAACCTGACTTTTTATTAACAGCATTGTGGTACAATTTTCCCACTTAATGAGAAGGTGTCACGATCATCCGATGACACAGCACATTCTAAAGATAAAACTTCTCAACTCCTATCATGCTATGAGGTAGGGTGCTGGCATGCTGAATAGCAGTGGGGGTACCTGTTTATTAACCAGGACTCAACAGAATGTTTGTGGTCCTGAAATCTATTTGCAGCACAGCTCAAGACCGTACCTCTAAATTTGCAGTGATCCTCTTGAACAAGCATATTTACTATAGGGCCTTCACCAACTTTGGGTCATCGGTGATTGCTTACTGTGCAAATAATTTTGCAGTAATCCTGTGACCTCAATTTACATTTTATTTATAGAGCAGATGCTTTTATCCAAAGTGACACGATTGAGAAAGCAGGGCCAGTCAGTCTCTGGAGCGATTGGGGGGCCTTGTTCGGGGGCCCAATGGTTAAATTACTCCGCTAACACTGGGACTGGAACCAGTGACTCAAATCACTGGCACAACCCCCTAACCCACTGTGTCCGGAGTTTAAGACAATGTGTCTGAATGGACTATCCACAAGGCCTAAATAACTGCAGCAGCTGCAAAGAATTATAGCAAGAAGGCAGTTGTTGCCTGTCAAGGACAAGCCAAGGACAAGCCAAGAAAGGCGACAATAAAGACAAGGAGGGAGATTACTGAGTAGCCACAAACATGTTTTGGACAGGGGGATGGCAAGACCTGTGTTCAGCAAGCCTGTGAAAGTACTGGTTTGCTCTAGACATATTGTTGAGCAGTGGATGGAACACTTTTAGGATCTCCTTAACACAGCTGCATATGCCCTCTCACCAGGATGCAGTTCCGTGTTCTGCAGATCTATATCACTGAAGTTGTTATGATGATACAAGGCATCCATGATGGAAAGACTACGGGGATAAATGGAATCTGTTATGAGATAAACAGCCCTTAAATGTTGTGTTGAAGGTGAGTAAAATACCTATGTGAGGGTTTATGGGAATAAGCTGGCATAGTCTACACGTGTCTTGTGGACTTGGAGAAGGCTTATGACTGTATGTACCCCGTCGATGCTTTCAGAATATGGGCTGCTGTCGATTGCCCTTGACTTACGATTGGCTTCCATTCTGACAGACATGCTATACGTCAAAAAGACGTATGTCAGAATAGGATAATTGTACCTTTAGGTGTGAGAATGAGACTGGCAGATGTATGTGAGACTTGATAGCAGAGGCCACTAACAGGCGGACCGCAGTCCAGGTCCGGACCCAGAAGCTGTCCCATATGGACCTGGACCAGTAGCCAAAACAGAAAGTTATGATTTAAAACCTGACGGGGCGCTTCTATTTTAACCGGCGCACCTTTTGTAGTCTTTTCGGTAGTGGTTTAGCACTAGGACTACCGTTTCCCACGCCAATGAACGTCAGATGCCTTTGACCGCGAAGCAAGACGTAGTTCGGCGTTTGCAGCCCTTTGTTTGTGCCATTATTGTTAATAACACCTGCAACCAAAAAGCCGTAATGTTCCTAACAGAGTGGCTGCTCTGTCCTGAAATCGTAAAGCTGAAAAGTTTTCAAACACAGTGTGTATTATATAACATGTGGGATATATAGTTTATTGGTTATTTCATGTTCGTTGAACTTTCTGCTTTTTACCAACTGTATAAACTGATGTTATTTGTTATATAAATCAACGTGCAGGGCACTAGGCAGCACTGCTCTGGCTGTCTGAAATTTATGTTACACACGTACATGCATTAATCTCTCTTTTTATTCATGTATCTATCTATTCATTCATTTAAAACTGTGTCATATGTGGGTGCTGGGCATTTGTATGAACAAGATACGAAGATACAGCCATGGGTGGAAGTGCATCCAGTATGGGAGGCTAGAGGTGACATTCATGCTAACTGCAGATGGTGTTTGTCTTTTGTCTGAAATAGGAGCTATCAGACAAGGCTTGTGGTTTACCAGTCAGTCTATGTCCCTGTACTCAGGTCATCAGCAGCAGATAATGACAGAAAGAAAAAGGTCATGAATTAAAAGGACCAAAATTTGGTTTTTCCACAGGGTTTCCTGACTCTCCACGACAGGGTGAGGAGTTTGGAGACTTCAAAATCAAGCAGTTGGTCCTTCAGACTGAGTGGAGTACTCTGAGGTGATCTGGCGACCTAAAATAGATGTCACCTGGTCAGCTCAAAAGGAGGCTATTGTATGTCATGAATGGGCATAACCTTGGTGTAATAATTTGTAATCACCTTTTTAAAAGTTACATTGTATCATCAGTTTAATAATCTATAAAAATTTTTGCCCCAACATTTGAAACCGCTACCCTAATTACACCCTCTTTGAAATCTCTCATTACATTCATTCATCGATCCCTCCTTCTGTCCATCTTCTAACTGCCTTTCCTGGTCAGGATCCCGGGTCCCCTTATCTCAATGGCCTGAAAATTAACTTTTAAATCAAAATAATCAATAACATTTGAGGCTTCTGCTATATCAGTCCAAATCGTGTGAATCTCTATAATGTCCATAAACCTTGACAAGCATACCTCAGCATCCAGTGTCATATGGAAAAACTATCCATCCATACATTTTCTGAAACCGCTGAATCCCAACTTGGGTCGCGAGGGGGAACCGGAGCAGGGATCAATGGGCGCAGGCGGGAACCAACCCTGGGCAGACGATATGGAAAAACCGATAATTAAATTAGCGATTTATTGTGGAATGTATTCCCACATTGGCCCAAAGGTGTCTCTGTAAACAAAAATTATACTAATGAGGTGATTATGCATAACAAGAGTTAAAATTATCTGAAAATGAATGCTGTAAAGCAAAACAGTCAAAGTGAGACCAAAACACAAGCCACATTAGAAAAATTATCCCTATAATTATCCTTCGTATTTGAAGTTGCCTGCTGCTTGGTTTTCCGGTCCTTTAATTGAACAATGCACAATGCTAAATGTCCTCTAAATATGTCTTCCAGTAACTACACTTATAATGAGTTTCTTTTTCACAAAAATCGAGCTGCTGTGTCACACTTCTCTTCATTCCAGTTAGTCTCATGTTATACTGAAAACCCTCAACACAGTGCTAATGCACTAGGAGAGCCTCCCATGTGACTCTCTGACCATGCAAGTCAAGTCACTTTATTGTCACATGACACAAATGAAATGAAATTGTAATTCTTTGCAGCTTCAGACAGGCAAAACAAGAACAATTAAGCAATAAACAGTGGCCAATAAATAAAGGGGGGATAAATTAAAAAATAAAAATAAATAACAAACAATACACACCAATGACAGAAAAATGACACAGTGCAAGTAAACAGTTGGAAAATATGTTGCAGAGCCAGGTGGAGGTGGACAGAATACTCTGGAACCTTTTGCCAGGTGGAAGGGGGTGATCAGGCTGTTTGACAGGTACCAAGGGTCACATGTGAGAGAGTGGGCTCTGTGGCTGCAGGATTTGTTGTATATGTCCATGAGGCTGGGTAAAGAGGTTTCTATGATCTGTCTGCCCTATTTGCTGAGAAACTTCCGCAGTGTGGCTTTGCAATTCCCGTACCAGACAGTGATGCAGCTGGTTAGGATGCTGGCTGTGGAACCTGAATCAGAGGGTGATACAGCTGGTTAGGATGCTGGCTGTGGAACCTGAATCAGAGGGTGATACAGCTGGTTAGGATGCTGGCTGTGGAACCTGAATCAGAGGGTGATACAGCTGGTTAGGATGCTGGCTGTGGAACCTGAATCAGAGGGTGATACAGCTGGTTAGGATGCTGGCTGTGGAACCTG
>JAODLD010000113.1:23157794-23182750 GCA_026781065.1 Mormyrops boulengeri | reverse complement strand
CCAGATGGTGATACAGCTGGTTAGGATGCTGGCTGTGGAACCTGAACCAGAGGGTGATACAGCTGGTTAGGATGCTGGCTGTGGAACCTGAACCAGATGGTGATACAGCTGGTTAGGATGCTGGCTGTGGAACCTGAACCAGAGGGTGATACAGCTGGTTAGGATGCTGGCTGTGGAACCTGAACCAGATGGTGATACAGCTGGTTAGGATGCTGGCTGTGGAACCTGAACCAGAGGGTGATACAGCTGGTTAGGATGCTGTCTGTGGTTCCTGTACCAGAGGGTGATACAGCTGGTTAGGATGCTCTCCATGGTTCACGTACCAAAGGGTGATACAACCGGTTAGGATGCTCTCCGTGGTTCGCTTACTAAAGGGTGATACAGCCGGTTAGGATGCTTTCCATGGTTCGCGTACCAAAGGGTGATACAGCCGGTTAGGATGCTCTCCATGGTTCGCGTACCAAAGGGTGATACAGCCGGTTAGGATGCTGTCTATCGTTCCTCAGTAGAAAGCTGTGAGAGCTGGAGGAGGGAGGTGTGCTCCTCTTAGTCATCAGAGGAAGTATATGTGTTGCTGTGCCTTCTGGGTCTCGGAGGTGACATTGTTGGCCAAGAGGAGGTCATCTGGTGTGTGTGCCCCAAGGAACTTGCCTTTCACCGCTTCCACATTGCAGCCAGTGAGAAGTGTACTATACTGGATTTCCTGAAGTTAAAATGTAAACTGTAGAACTGTCAGATAGATATTGGATGTTGTCAAGATGAATATTATTGAGCAGGTTAAATTTATGTTGTCATTATTTTTTTGCACAAAGGGTTTGTCATTTATATTATACACATATAGTATTTTGTGTGTAATTAAATTCACAATTGATAGTGCTTCCTCGGTTCATTGAGATAGGATTTCTTTTTAAATCTGCAGCCTTTTTAGGGTTACAACCCTGGACTATTTTTAACTGAGCCCATAATCTCAGTTGGTTAATGGAGGACAGGTGGGAGTGATGAACAGTGTTTTCCCTTCCGGAGACCAGGGCTCGCATTCATTAAAAACAACTGATTTGCTCAAAGCACCTGCAGGCAACATCATAGCCAGGGTCCCTCCCTCTCCCCTTATGACAGATAGAGAACAGGGCAGAAATGCAGAGGGTTGAGGTAGATGCAGTAATCTACAATCAGTAACTACTTTCACTTAGTTAATGAGCCTTAATACAACAACAACAGCGAAAGAAATTTATATATAAAAGCCTACTGATTCTCTCTTGCGGTCTGCTTATGCAGTGTATATGTATACTCTATATATCATACTTTAGTCAGACTCTGAAGCTTTATCTTTGTAAGTCCCACTGTGCTAAATGTCATCTTATCAACCTGTAAATAAGTCGGACTGATGTTAGCAGGTTGTAGAATGAGAATGCCAGTACATGGTGCATGTGCACCTGTTCCTTAAGGCAATTCCATGAATAATGTGAGCTATACACTGTAATGAGTGCCTGCTTCTGAAAATACCTTCCCAAATGATGCATTCTTTCTTTTTTGCAAATGCAGTTGTGCAGTAAGGGCATGTGCCATTCTGTGGCTGATCTTTTTAACTGAGGGCTTATGGTCGATTTTTCCATGAAAAACGAGGTTGATCTGTCTTCATGTTCTATTCTGTCCTGATCTGTGATTAGTTGAATTAATAATTTATTGTATATTTAAAAACAAGACCCATAATCAGTTGATATAAATGATAATTCATATACATCTCCCCTGGAAAGTATGGACATTGGTAAATAAAATTTCTGTAATCCACACCATGAACTAATTTAAGCTTTTTTTAAAACAAAACATGACTTTACCCTGTTGATTTATATGTAAATTAGTGGACGTTGCACAATATTGAACTTTGGGCCCAGAATTAGTCTTGAATGCAGCAACTGTGATCGTAAATGCAGGACGGAACTGGGCAGCCAGCTGCTTGCCATGGTGCTGAGCAATACACACTGGAGAAAAAAAACCAGATGGCTGGTGTAACAGAATTCCAAGCTATGTAAACTTGACCATGTGTGATTGATGAGCAAATCAGCTCCTCCAGCTCTTTAAACTCATCCCATTAACATGAATGGACAATTTGGGGCAAAGTTTTACAATGAGTAACACAATGACAACATGATACCCACCATGGATTTTTGTATGAGTGTGTCATCTGAGTCCTTCTTGTCAGTTAGCCTTTCTGTTTTCCTCTTTGCTTATTAAGCTAGTTGCATTTTGGAGGGGGGGGGGGGGGTTGGGCATGATCTATCCAGCTATTATTTTCTCTTCCTGTCTCCTTTGCATAAATCCAAGATCTTGTGCCATTTTGGTTCTCTCTCTTGCCTGTCCCTGGTTTACTGTCAAAGTAGTTTTTTAATGTAACACAATGGATCCCTGCGAGGTGGCTGATGGGCACACAATCGGTCTGTCAAGCCTGCTGCACATTCAGACCTTTGGTAGTCACTTACACAACCGACAGAGTAAAAGTTTAAATCTTCTGAACACTGGTGGGAACCCAAGGTTGTCTTCACAGCAGACTGATGAATGGTCCATTATGTGTCATTCACAACCCAAAAAAGTAGTGCCTTTTCCATTTCCAAGCCGTATTTGGGAAGTCTTTTAGCAAAGGTTAAAGCAAGAAGCAGACCCCCCCACATGGGCCATTCATTTAGCTGGGAGCTGCTCCGTAATACACTGTTGCTCTGCTGATGGATGGTGAGAAACAGAGAAGTTCCATTACAAGATGCAGATGATATTATCCCCATTTTAGTTTGCTGTTAAACTGCTCAATATGCAATGTTTTTCCGACCCTTCTTTGTGTTAATTAGTATGGCTTATTCTCCCTAATCTCATTCCTTCAGAAGCCGAGATGGATGCGGAAACAGATGGAATGGAAACGGAATAGAACAGCTGAATCCCTCAATCAAAATTCTGCATCAGGTGTGTTTTTGCTGCCCTATATTTCTTTGATAATGTCATCTAGGGGCTTTGGAGGGAAATAAATCTGTTGGAAGGAAGAAATAGACTAAGACATAATAAAAGGTGTCTGACAGTTTATATACAAGACTACAAATCTATTATTGCAAACTACATCTCTCACATCTGCAGTGTAAAACATAAGCTTAGTCACAACTTCCAGGTTTCTGTTAGCACATTGTGATTTTCAGTTCATTAGACCTGTTAATTATAAGCCAAATACATTTAAAATAAAGAGGGCAAGAGTAACAAGAAATATTTTGTGTAATTCATGGTTTCATCTCTTGTCATTAAATATACAACAGCATTTAATATGAAAGCCGTCCTGATTTTGTTCTCACAGAAGTTATACAGTAGATTCTCAGTAGGGTAAGGTGGGTGGGCTGGTAGGAATTGCAACATCTCCTCTGTATCGACCAGTGGAGTTTCAGTTTGTCTCCCTTGTTGTCTTTTTCCAAATTGACATTTAATCCTATAAGCATTTAATTGCTTTTTTATTATGTCATTCTTAATTACCATGTTTTGCACGGTGCTGGGCAAAGCATTACGGGTGTCGCCAGGGCTGTGTTTTTTTTTTTTTTTTTTTTAAATTGCCCTCCCAAAGAAATGTATACTAGTTAGTTCAATAGTTTCTTGTCATTAACTTTAATTAAACTCAGATTCCCCTAGTAGAGGTTTAGCCACCAGCTGGGGTTTAACCACGCTGGGAAGTGCACGGCATAAAAATAAGTTGAATTCAACTAAAATAAAGGTTACAGCACCAATTTCACTTTTGTGATCATTCCACAAAGAATTCTGATTTATTTTGGTCAGAGTGTGTAAGAATTGTTTCTTATCTTCATCTGAAGTCAGCTGAGAAACACTCTAGAGTGTCATTCATGTTGTCTCATTAATCCTTCTGTCCTCTAAGGATGAGGAATTGATTGCCAACAAGGTTTCTTAGTATCAAATATATGACTCAATTAGACCTCCAAGATGCTAATGACTCAGAGGTAATATTAGGAAAATTTTATTGCAGTGGATATTTCTTCAATGTAATGTAATGAATATGCCTGTTAGAGAACATTACATCAGATTCTTTTCGGCAAGGAACACTCACTACATTTTGAGAGACTGCTGATACAAATGAGGAGTATAGCTGTGATACATAAGCAGTATTACTTTTTTTTTTGATACCTAGCTGTCATGACCCTGACTGTTAGTGGTAGTGACAGGTCAGATAACTAGGGTTATAAAATAGTGATCAATCCAGGCAGTACAGGGCACAAGACAGATGAATGCCAGTACATCACAGGGTCCGCACCAGTGTCATTATTGTTAATGAAAACTAAGTAGAAGAAAATAATTTCATAAATTGAAATAAATAGGATACAAAAATGAAAATGTACACCTAAATGAAAACTACATATTGCTTACAATACTAACTGAAATTAAATAAAAACAAATGTTAAATTCTTTCTGTTACAGTTTTTAATATTATTTAGCTAGGGGCCCATTTTGAGATTACTAAATAATGTGTGTGGTGTATTCATGTAAGATTCTTGAAAGATCAGACACATAAAATCAGAGTTGTGGTACTGGAGTCCAGAGTTAATTGCCCATTTTTGTGTACAAATACAATAAGGATTATCTGTGCAAGACACCCAGTAAAAAGAAGCGCACTGCAAAATGCAGATATTGCCAAGCATCAATACCTGCTGGCATGACTTACAATGTCTTTAGACATATGGAAATGAAACAAAGTAAAGTACATAGGCTCATGGGTGACACTTTACTTGAGGGGACCCAAATACTTAATAGTAACTACGTTACTACTGGACTACAAATCATTCACATTTACAGTCTTCTACTTAAGATGAAAGGTATGTCATGATTCATTAATGATTAACAACCATGACATCAGTATTTCACTTCTGTTATTCATTACCTGTTCCTTCAATAGTTCCTTAGTAGTTCCTTCAGTAGTTCACTAAGATTTACAGAATTCGATATAGTAACAAATATAGTAACTACTTGGGATAAATGATGCATCACAATTCATTAAAGATGAACAAACATGACCTCAGTATATTAACATGTGTTACTCATTATTTGTTCCTACAGTCCTTCCTTCAGTGGTTCATTCAATATTTTACAAATGTTTACAGAATTAACAGATATAGTAACAAATACAGTACTTGCTTGAGTTAAAACGTCACAGTGCATTAATGATGAATTAACACAAGATCAGTATATAACTAACATTTAGTCTGTGGTTAATTAATAGCTTAGTAATAGCATAATACTGCTAATTATTTGTGTCCCCTCAAGTATAGTGTTACCGACAAATGCTAGTGAACTCAGTTTGTCATGAGGCAATGACTGAGTGTCCAGCCAAAATTCATTTTGCATACTGTGCCATGACAATGCATTTGCATTCCTCTATTTTTGCTTATCCATAACACTGAATTATGTCAGATCTCCAGACAAATTTAGAATAATACGAAGAACAACCTGAGTAAACAACACAGTTTTAAAACTATGATTTGATTTATTGAAGGAGAATAATTCAACAACACCCCTATCACCTATCTGACACAGTAATTGCCCCCCTAAACTTAATACTTAGTTGTACCACCTTTAGCAGCAACAATTGTAATCAAACGCTTGTACTAAAAGATCAGTGTTTTGGCATTATTGTGGAGAAATTTTGGCCCACTCTTGTTAATTAATTGTTTAAATTCAGCCACATTGGAGGGCATTTGACTATGAACTGCCCATTTAACGTACAACAACAACATGTCAATGGGGTTCAAGTCAGGACTTTGACTAGGCCACTCCAAAAGCTTCATTTTGTTCTTTTTCAGCCATTCAGAGGTGGACTTGTTTTTGTGCTTCAGATCACTGTCCTGCTGGACCAGCTGATGGACTAATGACTGGATATTCTCCTTCAGTACATTTTGGTAGACAGTGGCATTCATGTGTCCCTCAATCACAGAAGTCACTCAGACCCTGAAGCACCAAAGCATCCCCACTACCGTGTTTGACTGTGGCCATGATGTTCTGTGTGTGGAATGCTGTGTTTGCGTTACGCCAAATGTAGCACAACCCATGTCTTTCAAATAGTTCTACTTTTCACTCATCTGTCCACAGAACATTCTCCCAAAAGTGTTGGAGGCAATCTCTGTGTGTTTTAGCAAATGTTAGATGAGCCTTCATGTTCCTATTGTTTTGCAGTGGTTTTTGCTTGCAACTCCCCCATCGATACTATTTTTGTCTAATGTCTTTCTAATCATGGAATCATTAACTGACCTGAGAGAGGCCTGCAGTTCCTTAGATGACTTCCCTGATGAGTTTTCTATGTGCTCTTGGAGTAATTCTGCTAGGCCAGCCACTCCTGGGCAGATTTGCCACTGTTCCATGTTTTTTCCATTTGGAGATGATGCCCCTGATGGTGCTTTAACGGAGTCTAAGGGTTTTAGAGAGTACTTGGTTGATGGAGTGACCAAGGGGGCAGTTACTGTGTCACATGGGTAATATGGGTGTTGTTGAATTATTTTCTTGCAATGAATCAAATGATCATTGAAAAAATGTGTATTCCTTCAGTTGTCCTTTGTATCATCCTAAATCTGTTAGGACATCAGAAACAGTTAAGCATTATGAATAAGAAAAAAATAAAGGGAAGCAGGAAGGGGGAAGATACTTTGTCACTGATATCATACATTGTGTTACATATAGTAGTTTCTATATTTGTTACTATATCTGATTCTGTAAATCTTAGTGAACTACTGAAGGAATTACTGAAAGGACTATTGCAATGGTACACGAAATTCAAGATTCTATTCAAACCTCAATTTTGGCTTCACAGCCATGTGAAGGTAACTAGTCGAAATGAAAGAAAAATAATCATAGGTTACAGAAACATTTATTTGTGGTAGTCAAGGACTCAGGTTGGCGTCGGGCAGACATTGAGTTTACACTGAGCTGACACCTAAGGAAGGGGAACCAATTAGACACGTGTATGTCGATCAGGGGGGTGTTAGGAGTATGTTAAATTATTCGCGGGATAACCAGTGAAATGTGACTTCCTGTTTAATCAAGGGATATTCAGGAAGCTATAAAGGGGAGTTGTGTAAGTCATCTTCAGAAAGATGGCATTCTCAGGATTGGAGTAGACTCCTCCTTTGATCGATCAAAAGAGAATAAGAGAAAACTGAAGATGCACTGGTTTGATTTTTTTTCCTTCTCCAGTGGCTCGGGTATTTTCAACTTCCACACATGGGAAGACTAAGTTGCAGATGCTGTTTTTGCTTTGCTCCAGTTATACACACTCTTGAATGATGTCATCTCAAATGAGTTAGCATATTGGATGCGTTTCCAACAACATTTCCATGTTCGGTGTATCTGAGCTGCCAGAGTCTTAGTCTTACTAAGGAATCTCTCTGCCCAGTGTTGGTGCAATTTACTGGGAAACCAAAATGTTCCCAAAATGCCAAGTATGACTGACTGTAACCAGTTTTACCTATAACCAACTCACAGCCAGAATTCACATAATGTTTTCCTTGTTTAATATTTACTTGTGAATTTAGGTTCTGCCCATGTCAATAAACGTATTCAAATGTAACTCTCAGTCTATCCATAGAAATAAAAATTAACTAAAATTAATTTGAAACTTAAAGGTCCAACTGCACCTGTAGTTCTTGGATCAGCTGAAGAAATTTAAGCTTTCACAGAAGTTTATGGTTGAGTTGTGCATAGCCATTATTGAATCAGTTATTACATCCTTCATCGCTGTCTGTTTTGGGTCTGCAACATCACATTCTAAACAGAGACTACAGCAAATCGTGTGGTGTGCCGAAAAGATCATTGGCCGTCAGCTGCCCCCGCTTAAAGACCTGCACTCTTCAAGGATGAAGAAGAGATTTCAGATAATAATGTTTGGCCCCTCACACCCTGGTCACTTCCACTCGCAACATCTCCCCTCTCGGGGAAAGCAGGGAGTAAAGGTCTGAGCATAAGGACCAACCCGTACCTGAGCATGACATTACCCTTCCCAGGACATTGCCCTCCTAAACTGCATTTAATATGAAAATTGAAAATAATATAAAAATGAAAACTAAATAAAAAAAGAAAACAAAACTGTAATAACACTGGCAGAGGTGATTCTAGAGACCCCGGCAAAAAACTCCATGGGGCCCTCCAACGCACCCCGCCCAACATGGTAAAAATTATGACCATTATTTTAGTGTGAAGTCTAAATTAATAATATCAACAAAGAGAATTTAATAAACACAATTCCTTAATTTTAACTTTACTGTGAAAAACAGAATACAGAAATAGAGCAGATTTGTCATTGCAATGCAAATACTTTGTAATCGGCCCAGTTCGGGGGGGGGCAAGACAATTGCCTGCTTTGCCTGTCCTGTCCCTACGCCTCTGAGCACTGGCACACGCACTGTGGACAGTTTACAGGGCCTAGCTGCATGTCTTTGGATTGTGGGAGTTAAAATCCACACACACAAAGCAGGGGGCAGGATTCAAACTCCCACCATAATACTTTTTATCCATCCTGTTAGACTTATTGTTAGATCACATTAAAAGTATTATCGGCTACATTGCCTAGACGTCTTTACTCCATTCTGTTGAGTTTTCAGCTGAGATTAAGCATCTATTTCCAAAATTGCAAATGCTGGCCTCGGTCAGACACCTTAACCGCTGTACTACCTGCTACCTAAAGATCCTTTATAAGATAATATCATTACATTCCAAAGAAGCTTTCAAATGACTTTGAATAAACTGAAAAAAAAACTAACATTACTTTGTTTGCATATCTAAAATTAAGTCTGTGAAATGGGACGATTTTTTTTGTCTCGAAAGGCAGTTATTTTTCTTCAGCTGTTCATCCGAAGGTTCTTCAGTTGCTTGATTATGACATTCAGTTGCCACCATTAGTAATCAGGGCCTCAATGAGAAAACCGGGGGGCGGTTTGGCTGTACTTATAGACATTTTTGTCAAAATTGATTTTCAGGGGTACTCCAGAACTGAATTCTTGAAAGAAACAATGAAGCCTTAATCTGTGTCAGTGTTTTAGCTTCTTTAAAGATTTTTGTCATTTTAATCAGCTGTCTGGTCTTCTTTTGTCCCATCATTCAGAGTTTGAGATATTTGACTTTTCCTTGTGTGTCCTCTGCAGTACTTTTCTTTCATTAAGTCCCTTACCCTAAGCCATGTTGCCATAAGCCATCACTGGCCCCAGTTTATAATTTTAACTGCTATGAACTTACTAGGTGTCCTACCTTAGGTTATCCAGCAAGCTAAACATCTGATTCAATAAAAACCAAAGATGACGATTTGCTGTGGGGCAATTCACTGAACGAGAATGTGAAAAAATGTTGCTGATGACAAGCTTTGAATAAAGGGTGCCGCTGATCAAAACAAGTATATTGCGTTGGCTAGAGACCACAATGGTGATTCATGTCTTGTTAATGTCCTGCTTATAGGGTTGATCTTTGCAATACTATTAACCATCAGTAGGTGTCTCCATTACCATAACCTCAATTGAGAACAGAACTATTTTAGGTAAGGTAGCTGTTAGGTAATTAGTAACATAATAGTCCCCCGGGACTTGTTAATCTCTCTCACATTCAAAGCATAGATCCTTCTGTTACAGGAAAAATACAGGCCTGGGTAGGACTGGATATTAGCCACTGAATTCACTGCATCCTGTCATTGTAGAGAGATTACAGTTAATGTGGAGAGATTGCAGTTAATGGAGCCCCTCAGGCTTAATAATGATTATGCTGATGATTAGCATTTATAATAGTGTTCTCATCCAAGCTACAAATAAGGACTGTGTGCCTTTCCTCAAAGAATTTCATTGATGGGCATCTGCCCATTTTGAAATGCATGCAACACTTAGATAAGCAATACGGCTTGAAACTCATAAAGTACTGCAACATGCAGCCATAGCTATTAACATAGTTTATACTTCATTTGATTTAAGAAGTTAAACGCTGATGTTTATTCCCAGCCTAGCACCTCATTTAAGGACATCCGCACCTAGCCTTGTCCTTATACTGCTGAAAGATACAGTGGCAGCAGTTGCTCCCGTAGACTGGTACACAGCTGCTGTTTTGCATAGACATCTAATTTCTAAGTTAGCTGCAAGCGCAGCACTACATTAGAAGAGCGGATTTAGAGATTGTAATCAATATCACACTGGAGTTTGTGGCCTTCATCACTGCACAAACCATCACTGGACCAATTTCACTGAGAAAATACACCTCAGAGAGGACAGAATACAAGTTGCAATAGACTATAATTATAGAACTGAAACCTCATTTATTTCCACTTGGCTGCCAAACTTGGGTAACCCTCATTGGGAGAAACCTAGCAACCAATCACATTCCTGCATAATTCCAGCTCTGCTGGAGTAGGCAATGACCTAACATGAGCAGTAATGCTGGACAAATCTGTGATGTTTAATGAGGACAAATGCACCCGTGGAGAAAAGTTCTCATGAAAGACTGTCTTGTTCCTTATGTTCAGCCTCAGTCGTGCCAATGTAAACTACAGTTTGGCAGTTGCATCTCGGATATTGTGCTTTTAGAAGCCTCCCTAAAGATGGACAAATTCGCTGCAAATTATTGAATCACTGCAGAGTCAATGAGGTCAAGGGCTGCAGTGGAACCCTTGGAATTGCAGAAGCGATAAACCCACGAGGCCACCCTGAAAGAGTACTTTTGGAGAGTATCTAAGCTGAAGTATTTGAGAGTACATAATTCTTCTATGTTCTTCAGCTTAAAGCCATACCGCTGAAGCACAATGCCCTACATTCTTTTCTTATTTCCCAAATAATTTCAGGTGAAAAATCTCTACTCCCAGTGATGAGTGCAGCAGCTTTCCTCAGTTCAAAACTTGGTTAACACTGGAAAAATCTATCCAAGAAGTTGTTATGAAAATGCCCATCATCTGAAAATGGAGCATTAGCTGAGGATATAACTATATACTCCCAAGCACCAAAATACAGTACTTACTATTGTGACATGGGAGTTGCTAGACCCCTTTTACTGGGGCATGTGCCCCAAAATTGATCTGCTCTGCCCCAGTAAATGCGTTTTCACAAGATACTGTATTTCGCAGTGTATTAATTTAGATTGGTAATAATGGGGAAAAACTGGGAGGTGCAGTGGTGCATTGGTTAGCACTGTTACCTCTCACCTCTGGGACAAAGATTCACCACTGTAGAGTTTGAATGTGCTCCCTGTGTCGTGGGGTTTCCTCCGGGTTCTCTGGTTTCCTCCCACAGTCCAAAAACATGCTACGGTGAATTGGAGATACCAAATTTCCTGTAGGTGTGTGAGTGTGCCCTGTGATAGCTTGGCGCCCCATCCTGGGTTAATTCCTGCCTGTTGGTTCCAGGATAGCCTTTGGACCCCTGTGAACCTAATAAAACAAGTGGTTACAGAAAATGGATGGATGGAAAAAGAATGGATTTTTTTCTAATCCACAATATTAAAGCAACACAGTTTAACTAAGTAGCAACTATCCACGCACGGCAGTGTGCAGCCATAGCTGGTAAATGTTACTGTAATGTAAGTCTCACCCCAAAGTATCGAAGTATCAGAGATGTACCCCAGCTGGTTTAGCACGTTTGGTACTGAAACTTTTGGTACTGTGGTACTCAATGGAAAAGGGAAAGTACCGAACATAAGGTATCAAATGTACAGTACTTGGTGCAGTGAAAAAGTGCCCCAATTCCACAAGCGAGTGTGAAACTAGAGCCAAAGCACGGACAGTTCAGTTCATCCAAAGCTAATGGCAGCGATGTCCACCCAGCTCAGCACCCCACACTGTAGGCCTAACTGAGAGTGACTGTTTAGCTAGAGGTAGAACTAGAGTATAAGTTTTTTTTTAGTCTAGACTAGAATATCGAGAATAAAGGCATGTTCATACTTCTCCGCATGCGCACTAGCAGATGTATCTGCTCCAGCGTTTATGAGGCATTTGACATCATCATGCAACTTCACGGACGAACGCCTGCTTCACTCCAAATTTGTGTCCACAGAGCAGTGTACGTGCAGCTCTGGACACACTGCACATGATCCATTTGCTAGTGTCCATTTTAAATACCAACATGGATGCTTTTGACAAGCATTGGGGTAGTTTGCAAACCCTACAGACTATTTACAAGGTCATGAAACAGTTACATACATGAAAACGCGTGTGTACGAGTATATGAGTGCAGACTTGTCTCAAATTGAAAATCGTACACCAGCCAGCTGACTAAAGTTGTCACCGTGTGAGTTGGCTCTTTGAATTTGCAAAACATAGAGAAATGGACACAAACATCACTGTTGTGGTACGTGTGCAGGGTACACATACACAGAGTGGATATGCGAGTGGTGCGCTTGTGCAACGTATAAATCAGCCTTAAGCCTGAATCTCGCACATCCACTGGGAGACAATTCCACAGTGGAGCTCTGTAAGAAAATGCTCTGTAGTCTGCTGTGGCTCTTTCTGCTCTACGTTCTAATAGATATCCTGCTCCTTGAGATTGAAGCAGGCAAGTAGGGCTGTAAGAAACCAGTAGATCTCAAGCATATTCTGGTGCAAGGCCATTCAGTGCTTTGTAAGTTCATAGCAGTTTTTTGTAATCAATCCAAGACTTGACTGGAAGCCAATGAAGGGAGCATAGAACAGGCTAATATGATCATATTTTTTGTATGAGCTGAAGTTTATTTGAGGATCCAGACAGACAATCAGAAAGGAGGGCATTACAGTAGTCCAGTCTGGAACTTATAAAGGCATGGATTAGTTTTCTGCATCATGGAAGAAGAGCATCTTCCAAAGATTGGCTATGTTCCATAGATTGTAGTTCTAGTAATACCTCTTATGTGAGCACTGAAACATATATCTGAATCAACTAAGGCCTTTAATCCTCAGTTGCTCCAGGGACTGTCTGACCCTGCTTTATCAAAAAAGCATGTTGCTTTGGATAAACGTATCTGCTAAATAAGATGAATGTGCTCTCTTTTCTTTGATACCCTTTTCAATTCAGCATTGTTTCTTCAGTGGTTTCGGGCTTACCACCGGGCTTGTTTATAATGAATCTGGTGGTGGCCTCTTGCTGTGATTTTATATTACCTCTGTGTCCTTCTTCCTAGATGGGGCTATGCTGTTAAGCTACAGTAATCACAAGTCTCTGATCCATGGCAATGGTACAGTGTTCTGTTGTAATAATCTCTAGTGGCTAATTGTGTAAATGGTACGTTTTTTAAGTGTACATACTGGATGCTTAAAAACTACTTATTCCACTGTTAAATTATAGTATTACTTACAGAAAATGCCAAACAATATTGTTCAAGGTTAAAGGATGCAATATTATCCCCTGTGTTTTCTCCATGGGTTATTAAAATAGATGGGCACCCTACAGTGCTGTTTACTCACAATGATTTTTTTTCATTGGTTGTTAAAAATAAAAACAGACCGGAAAAAAACATTTTAGAGAAGAATATGAATCACAGATTAATAGTACAGAAAAGGGCATGGCTTTTGAGACAGAAGGAGAAAGTTTCAGACTGTAGTAAAGGCAACTGGCCAACAGTAGTCAAACCTGGAACATAGACATACTTTTTTTGAAGGGGGCGGAGAAATTTCAGATGATTGATAACTGTCCAGTACAAGTAGAGGTTACCCCTGCAATAGAGTAGATAGGCAGGGATGGTGACATTCTACAAGAAAAACTAGATGTCTGAAGCAGCAGCAACTGCAAAGGGTTTATTGCAGTACTGTCTTTTTGGAGGGAACAGTGTCTCTCCAAGCATATTTGCCATGTCTGAATTTTCCCAATCTGGCACCCTCCACTAACCGCTCCAAGGAGTGCAGCTATCATTATCTTTCCAGCCCTGGTGCCTACAGGTATGTGATTGTGTCCAGCGGCTAAGGAAACAGGCAGGTAGCCACTAAGCCTCTGGACAGCAATCAGTGATTCCCTGCCTACACCAGTAACGTCAGCAGGAAGCAAAACAGCAGACCATCCGTCCAGTTACAGTATGACTCGTCAGCTATGCTAATGGCCAGATTACACAACTGCTCCGCACTGTCCATCAGTGGGCATATTAATTTAGGATATATTTAAGGTACTTTTTTATCACTAAGATGACCTTTAGTAATGACAACAAACAGGCCCACCGCACATAATTCCCAGTCTGAGGCACAATTACTACAGCTGGGCCCGTATGATGTCTAACCCCTCCCACTTGGGCCCAAGGCGCGCACCTGACAACAAAGGAGTGTTGGGGGAGAACGCATTGTTCTATGGCCCATGTCCATGTTCTTGCTCCTTCCCAGCTCCCTACTAGCCCACAAAAACGTGCACTCTCTGCGGGACCCAAGGATCGGATTGGGAAACACTGCCCTGGTACAAGGTCAATGTCTGTCTGAGATTTCTTCTTAAGGTTTAAAAACCACTTGCCTTTGGAATCAGTTATATATCAATTGCTGTTTCAATTTTGACAGTAGATAAAATTACATTATAAAACAATGTGTATGTGTGCATTGTTTTTAAGATATATTTTTATCATTTTTAACTGAGGCTGTGAATTATGGCTCTCATGAACACTGGGCAGTTATTGCGGTTTTCTTTTTCCCCAGCATGCTTAAACAAACTACCATTTTACAGGGGGATTATGCATTGCAAGCAAATACCCATCAAGTTAAATTATAACTTTGAATTGTGGATTATTGTTATGGATGGCATACAACCATCTGGTACCCTCCTTTCATAATACAACAGGACCAACATTAAACCTGTGTGTAGTGTGTGTCTAGTAGACAAATAGTAATAGAATCAGGTGTTGCCAATGTGAACGATAAGCTGATTACATGTACCGGGAGTCTGTAGAGGGATATGAAGTAAGGATTTCTCTCTCTCTCTCTCTCTCTGGCACTGCCAAAGGCAAATAATTTTATTCCATATGTGAATGAAACAGCACAAGATATGTTACAGAATGAGACCATGGACCTTAGATTTCACACATGTCCATTCTGACATTTATCAGTGTGACAGGCAGCCCAGCGCGCTGTCATATTAACGTGGGTCACCGGCATAATCACGTTTGGTGTGTCGCTGGCATGAGGGATCGAAACCACTGGGTAGATTTCCTGCGCAGGCTGTCTGAACGATTTTGCTGTGGTGGAAATCACCCAGTGGCTCTGCTTCACTTTTTTGTTTTGGCTCAAGTGCTATTTAAGTAATGGAGTTTGGTCACGGTTATGACAGTTTGCTGACAAGTTCTTTAGAGCCGTTACAGCCAAAGCATCTCTGGTACTGAAAGGCCACTGAAGGATGGCTTCATGTGAACAGAGGTGGCAGTTAAATGCTAATCAGCTCAGGGGATGTACAGTATGTTTTTTCAGTGCAAAGAGGCAACGGTGAGGCTGCTGTTGAGGTTGAGGATCCGGTTTATTTTAGGCCATCTAAGTGTAAATAGTTACACACAACACTTAAGCAACAAGCGGAAAAAACATAGTTCTGGATTTCACTGGGTAGACCCGAAGCGTGCTTCATGCTAACTGCAAATAATTGTCACAATAAGCTGCATGCACACTGAGAAGCTGACAGAATGACAATGGGAAATAGTTCTAATTAATAACCTCCTGACATTCATAAAAATAAAAAGGAAAGACTGCTGAACACTCACAGCAGGTGGCTTCCAGAAGGGAGGCAGCCAGAGCCTTTGGACTGGGGCAAAATGTTTTTGCGTTTGCCTGCTTTTGAGTAATTAGGATGGCAGCTGTGCACCACAGCTCTTGCAGACTGACTCACGGCGGAGCAGGCTTGCTGATATTACAGCTGCTGCGGAAACACCTGTAAATGAGATCCAGTTTTGAAACTACAACTGCTAGAACTGGCAAAGAGACTAGACCACAGCTGCTTTTGTTCCAAATCGTCCTGCTCGATATTACAATGCATTATTTAGTCACTTAGCGTCTGTTTCTGTCCCAAGTAATGAGCATAGTTTTTACAGTTTACCCATTCAAACATCTGTATATGTATTAGAAATGTTTCATTAAATTCTCTCTGTTCTCAATTGCATAATGAATGCGATTTCCTAACCTCAGATTTAAACATGTTGCCAAATCTAGAGAAGAACCGCACATCTTATATAGTATGTAAATGTTTCAATGGCTACAGTATTCCTCAGACAGGCCCCTGCTCAGTGAAATCTTAGCTCTCCCACTGGGCAAGGGAATGAGACAGTTTTGTTCTAATCAGAGCTCATTTGGAGAGCAGATCCAGACACTACTGCCTGCTATGTCCTTTCCCCTGCTTAGTACAGATTTACCGTCCTTATTCAGGTGAATGATCGAATCTGGTGTCGGTACCCACCTGACCCCACTGCTCCCATGGTGTTGGGCCCGCTAAGGTGTTGGGCCGCTAATGCTACCCACACTCCATAGTATGCCTTTTGAATACCACATTCTTTAGCTAAACTAGCAATGCAATGGCCTCAGTTCACTCCAGTCCTGAATCTTGTAGGTCTGTTATTGCACCTTATGCGGCACACGGCAAACAGCTTGCTTTGTACATGTTACTCGGAAAATTTTGTTCCAATGCTGCTGCTGTTCTGACAAATTTTATTCTCCCATGCATATATCATTTTCAGAAACCTCACACACTGATAAATAAAAGAGGGGCTATTACAGTACTACAGTATAAATAGGCCAAATGTCTAAGTGTAATTCTTTAATAATATTCATTTACATCGTTTGTTGAGGGTGACACAGTGTTTAAAACACATTGTGCAGTTGGAGTTTTCTAAACTCTGTTCTCCCGGTGCCATGCAGATTTCCTCCAGAAACGCCACTTTGATTGTGGGTGTGTGTATGTGCCCTGTGATGGGCTGGCATTTCATCACAGATGTTCTTCAGCCTTGTGCCTTGTGCAGCCCTGGTTTGGCTCCAGGCCTCCCAGCAGCCTGACTAGGATAATTAAGCAGGGGGTGGGTGGATGGTCGGTTCCTCAACTTTCCCATCAGGTTCATTGACCTTCAGTCTGCTGATTTCAGGGCTCACGAGCTGTTTTGCTATATCCACCCTTCAGTTTGTTTAGCAGTGCTTATGGGGTCTTTATGATCTTGATTGAGAGAGATCAGTAGAAACCACAGGATGTATTGGGTACACTGGCTACACAATTCTCATTGTTGCTACATGACATTTTAGAGCAATGAGATGACAATGATGATGTCAATATTAATTTGCTGTTTACATTTTTGTCCAATCGCATTTATTTTACTTAGTGATCTAGGTTATTTCTACTTGGAAGAGTGAGTTTCTGTTGGTTACATCCATGGTGAACAGAGGCAGATTAGCAAAGTCGTAGGCCCCTGGGCTACTTACTGTAAGCTGTCAGTCATTGTTGCCAGTGATAGAAACATGCCAAGTGCAGGGTGGTCCCCATGATATGGGACAAATTGCGTCCCATGTTGGTTCAATACACGACATGGCATTTTATTTTTCAGTACGGGGCAATCTGATAAAACACGGGACAGTCATGTAAAATGTGAGACAAATAGGAACACTAGCATTAAAATTTTATTACATAAGGTTAGTTGAGGACCCTTTTTGACGGAGTCCCCTGGGTTTTGGCCTGGGTGAGCCCATACATTAAATCGCCCCGATGGTGATTAACTTGCTGGGTAACTTGCTGCTCTGCTAAGTGCTAGGTAAAACTATTCTTTGTGTGGTCCTTCGTAATTTTAAGATACTTTAATAGAGAGAGGTCACCAGTTCTTTGCTAGCTTGCTTCATTTTGGACTGCACCCATAAGTTTGAGGGCAAGGGTCAGATACAGATCAAAATATATTTTCCACTGTTTGGGTAGAGAATACAACTAATGGCTAGCCAGATGCAGCTTGCTTATACCTAACAATTAATTCCGGCTCCTGTGTCAGCAGAGATTACCTTCCATATTTTACACAGGGACTGAGAGAGGGTCTTGCACTCAACTGTTTCCATGCGGTGTATAATGAAAGAGTAGAGGGGGAGCATCTCATACTTGCTGAAGTCCCTGAGACTAGCTGCTTAAACCAGTGGATGCTAATTACCCTCATATGATCCCCCTCCTCATGATGGCTGTGACATGCGCACTGGCCAGAAGAGGCAGCTCCTTCAAGCACAGCAGAAGCTGGCCCCATCAGCCACTATTTTCTTGTTCCCTGGAAGCTCAGCCCCGTCTCACAAGTCCCAGTGGGACTCTGTCCCTAATAATTGCCTGGGGAGGGGTGACATACAAAGACACTTCTTACATTCACTCTGGGAGCCCCAGGAGAACAGTCTCGTCCTGGGATACAGCCGTGCGCAGCTGTCAGCTTGAACACCAAGGAAGCTGTCCCCAGGCACCACATGTAACCATGAAGGACAGTGGTGCATTTTTTTGTCATTGTGGAGCTCATAGAAGCTTTGCATTGCCAGAATAATCCTCTGAATAACTTCCTATCTGAATCAATATCTGTTGATTAATTACCATTAAGCTATAGTGAAAAGACATCCACATTTCAGCAATTTATAGTGGCTGGGATTTTTTGGGAATGTTTACTTCAAAATATTAAAATATTTAGATTTTTGATTTACTTATTTAGCAAAAGCTTTCATCCATGATGACATACAACTCAGATAGCAGGGTCGGGCAGTCCCTGGAGCAAAGAGGGTGAAGAGCCTTGCTCAAGGGCCCAACGGCAACATCAGTCTGTCAACTAGGTACATGATTTGAATCGGTCACCTTCCAATCATAGGCATAGGGTCATAACCCACACATCCATTCACTGAAGAATTCCTATGCAACTATTGAAATAGCAAAATTAAGTCTTTCCATCCTGTGCCCTGTGCCACTGTTCGAGTTTGAGCTGTTTGCTTCTATAAGCAGAACCTTGTGTTGCATTATTTTAACCAGCTTCCTCTTTATCTCTTTTGGATCCAAGGAGCTTTGCACTAAACATTTGATAATAATGATCTTATGCACGCTTAATGCACAAAAAAAGTACATTCTGTGATTGTGACTGCAGTTTTATGTACTTGACTACTGATGCAATATTTGCACATTATTGAACATTGTTTGCATATATCTTTGCTGTTTTCTGTTACGTAATTGCACATATTATTCACTACATACTACTCACAATGAAATTGCACATCTTTCTATCCTTCTAACTTAGACTATTTTGAAGATATTGTCATTATTTAAATATCTGTGTGGTTCAAAATGTCATATTGAATGGTAATACTTGCACATACCATCGAAACACCGCATGTAACTAACTTGCACACTTTCCTTGTCTACTTAGGTTTAGAATTTATATTTTTATATTATCTACTTAGGTTTAGGTTTACAGTTTATATTTTTCTAGTGTATTTTTTGTATTTATATATGCAAATTCTATGTGCCGTTTGTTTTGTGTACTCCGTAAAACTGGAGCCACGTCATCTCGTCTTTCTGTATACTTGTATGTAGCGGAGATGACAATAAAGCTCACTTTGACTTTGATAACCTGTTGAATTAACGTAAGACGTTAGCAGTGAGTTTCAGTCCAGGTCACAAAGGCATAGCTGTACTTATTTCATATGGGAGGCTATGGTATTATTACGTTCAGGTATTTGCCATTTAATTTTCCAATGCTAACATACAGAAAGAGCCACATGAAGAGATGCATGTCTGCAATTTAGAAAAACAAATATACTGTCTAAAATTAAGTAGGTCATAATTGCATAGACTGGCAAACATGTCATGTATTTTTATGAACAAATTTTCTGTGGTTCTTTAATCCTAGACAAGAGCTGTATTTTAATACTAACTTAGTTCACCATTTGTACTACTTCATATTCACAGGACAAATTTATCAGAGACCATTAGACTCATACCTAATCTTTCAAGTGGTCATAAATATTCATCCTGTCACAGGTACAGACCATAAAGATCTGGCAATTGAGGTCTACTGATGACATCTTGGAAAATACAGAATAACTCATCAAAGCTGGCATCATTCAGCTGTGTTAGTGCTAACTGAAGACTTATTTGTTGCATGTTTTTTAGAATCCTGTCTGCAAACCCATCGCCCATTATCTCTTAATTATTATTCCAGTAAAACCAGCAGGGGGATCTGCAGCATATAAGTGTCTGGTGATCTCTGTGATTTCATATTGCTAGACTGAACCTACATCTTAACAGATTTCTCTGCTGAAAGCATGAGTAGGTCATCAAAATCCTTATTTTCTATCACCCACCATTACATTAACTGTGCGTTACTATTACAGGGAGAGAAATCTCGCATTGAAATGAACACAGCCCGGGTCGCAGGGCACATTAAGAGAACACTCATTCTGGTGCACCTGCAGGCTGATATTCTCCTTTGTCTTTTCAAATAATGTCATGGCTGTTGCACACAGAATCCCATGTCCAGAAATCTTCTACAGATGTGGGTTCCCCATGTCAGCCCCGCATCCCTATTTACGCTCAGCCCCAAATGCATGCACTGAAGGGGTGTTGGATTTTACTGGTGTCTCCAAGCAGGAGACACCTATGACATCTATGCATACATCTACAGTATGTAGATGTTGTTTTAACTAGACAAAGATTCACTGAGCCATTACCAATGATGCCACTGTGCTTGTTCTAGAAGAGCTTCATAAATTATGTTAAAGATGTACTTAAGGGCCATTTTTGCTGTTGTGGTGGTTAGCCTTAACCGCTATGTGTCTCCTTTCATAATCAAGCACATCCAGACTGTAACTACCAAATCTGTTAACCTTATTAAGTCACGTGAGTTCAGTTTAAGGCATGTGAAGGAGTTCTTACCAGTCTTACCAGTCTGTCGGAGGCACATTCTGCTCCAAGGTTGTCAGTATGATTGGGAGAGCAGACTCCATAGTGGCACTTTCTTGCAGGGGTGGGGGAGAAAGCTTTTACATTTTACAATTATTATGAACTGTGCGTCTAACCGCCGGTACCTAGGGTATACACGTAACATCATGTTGCACTAATTGTCTGAAATTGTTAGAATTGTATAATAATGTAAGTTGTGGGTTCTCCTAAAAGGTGGGTGGACCTTTTTTAAATAGTTCACTATGGATTGAGGCAGATTCATTATGGAACACTTTATTGCCAGGTTCACATAGGTACTTTCCACACGCCGACTAACGACTCCTACTTCTTGCTTCCTGTTATCCCCCCTTCATCCAGTCAAATCCCCTCAAAATCAGGTAGGTAAACTTATACACAAATCTTAAACAGCAGATTCCAAAGAACACTAACATTCGAGTGAGTAGACATACAAGTCCACAAATCAAACAGTTCTCCTAAACTTATCATGCAATAACACTCCAGTGGGCACCGCTGGGCATACATAGCATATATAGGGCACAGAATTTTATCAGGTGACACAGAGCAAAGAGCCTTCTATTAGCTGAGGTCATCATGTGGTCTACTTGACTGTCCCTTCGCAAGTTAACCAGGATGGTGACCCCCAGGACTTTGCGTCACAGACTTCCAGAGTATTCAGCTCAATGACAAAAGTCGGCAAGGCAGGTGGGTGTTTTACATTCCTTTGGACTGAGTTTCATTTTGTGCTCTTCTACCCAATCAAGAACATTCAGGGTGTTGGAGAGTACAGGGTCACAGCAATTCCAATTCCAGTATAACCCTAAACCAAAGCCTGTTATTCCACATTTTAAACAAGGGTATAGGTTTGTTCTCAGCATTAGTAGGACCAAATCAGCCCCCGCCCCCTTAAACACACGCAATACTCCCACAATATTGGTAGGGGCACATCCCTACTGTCCATACCCAAATATGCACCCTTGATTTTAAACAAACATTATCAGCAGCCATGGAAGATAACATAACAAATATTTAAAGGACCAATTAACTTAAATGTAGAATGGCAGTATGATCCTTTTCAGATTTCAGTGTCATCCAATATAAATATTTTGATCTTGACTGAAAAGCAGTCAATCCTTCCTTTTGCTATGAGATACAATGAGTAATTTTTGTCATGATTGTGTGTATCTATTGGAAATAACATCACTGAAAACAAGACATTGCATAGTCACAAAGCTGGTTTCCAATGCAGAGGTTTATTTCATTCTATATTATTGTTTTTATTTTATTTAAAGGCCTTGGGACAGACAGACATTGTGTTTGAAAACTTTCAACACTGAGGTATGATTTTAATAGCTATGAGACCTAATACTGCATTTAAGCCACTCAGAACTCAAAAATGTTCTACCTCCTACTTGAAAAAATACTATGCAATGGCTGATGAAGTCGCAGCTCTGACTGGAAAATTTGGGCCAATTTCACATACCCTGACTTCACAGAGAAGCAGATGCTGTGATGTCCTACAATATGGCAGTCTGTACCATACATCCTCTTTTTCCTGGACTTGTCCTCTTTTATTGGGACATAAAAATGGCTGAAATGTCCAGGGTTTCGCTTTGTTTCATGTTAACATTTACTTTCTACAGTCAGAATGCATTGTGTGTGCATATTTGCCTCACGTTGGCACCTCTCTTTGCGTCCTGGCGCGATGTCCTCTTTTTTGCAAAATATGGTCATCCTGCCACAGGGGCAATCACCGTGAATGATAAATAATCAATATAAGGCCATGATTATTCCTGCTTTACACTGAAATAAAATCATTATAAGTAAAATAAAACCAATTATGTGTGTAGATTGATGTCAAAATGAATGGCAAATATTAACTATTTAGGTATATGGGTAGGTGTAGCACTCTGTAGCTAGTTCTGGCTTACTGAAATGAAACTTCTCTGCACAAATTTTTCATAGGCTACCAACTGTGAAAACAGTATGATTTGTAATTAATTTACTATATTATTATCAAAATATATTATGGCAGACAGCCATGTTGGTTATATACATCTGCGGCTCATGAAATGGCTCTAGCTCGAAACTTGGGTTTTTTAATCTTAGGAACTCCAACCTGCAGCACAACTGGAATGGTGATATTTGTACTCCAGTTTCTCCTTTAATGTGTCAAATAAATGTGATATTAGTGCTGGCTCATCAGATATGCATAAAAGCCCAGCAATAACTCTGGACTGAAAAATTTCTCTGACGGTAATCCAAGCCCACATCTTGGCATTATGCCTATCAGTATCCTCATGCAGTTTCTAATTGCTTTGGGTGACCCCTGCTGGTCATCAGTGGCATCCACACATGAGGCAATGCTTAGCTGACCCAGCTGCGTTTTTGGACTTCCATAAGGCTCCTGGCAAGCCAGCGGCTGAGTAGATACGTACATCTGTTTTTACATCTGTTTATATCTAATTCTTTTAAAACATGTATATTTATATTAATTTTACCTTGCTCCACCACATCAGGCATAATAAAGCTATGGTGCACAGACGTTTTGAGCCTGCTCTCAAAATTACTTTATTCACCCCTCTGTGACTTATGAATGAATGAATGAAAGTTATATAGTGCTATTCAAGACACCCAAAGCACTTTACAGAACCAATGGGGAGCCACTTCAACCACCACCGTGTAGCACCCCCCTGGATAATGCGACTTAGCCCAGAATGAGCCCCACCTATAAATGCATGCAACCAGAAACCCAGGAGCAGACTACGCTGCATCGACCAATCGCATTTCTATGTCCTGAATAGCCTGTTCCTTCAGCCAGGGCTTTAGAAAGTTCATGATTAGTTCTTTGCAATAGCACTGTTGGCTCACTGATTGCGCTCTTTAAGTTTGCTGGTTCATTGCTTTAACATCCATAGTCATGAAGTGCCTGGAAAAATTGGTCATGTCACACATCACTCTCAACATCCCCTCAACACTGGACCTACTCCAGTTTGCATTATGGTGTCAGTGATCCATGGGTGATGCCATCTTGCTCACCTTGCTCACCGTGCTGACACATATAGTAAAGGACACCTCCGTCAGGATGCTGTTCATTGACTACAGCTCAGCTTTTAACATCATTGTGTCAACTGGTGTCAAAGCTGAGACCTCAGTTTAAGCAGCTCCATATGCAACTGGGCAATCCATATTCTGCCTTAGATTCTTTGAAAATTAACGTGTTAATATATTAATATTACCTTGATGTGGTATTTCGCAGACATGGGATACACATATCAAGTCAGCAGTCCTAATCATCACATTTCAAGCCTCAAGTCATGCTTCTTAAAATTAAGCAAGTCAAGTCATGTGAGGACTTTATTCAAGAAAGTCAAGTCATGGTCAATCCTTAAGTAATTTCACCATCAGAAACTTTGAGAAATGTATCAGTGCCATCCATCCATTGTCTGAAACCACTTATCCTATTCAGGGTCGCAGGAGCCTATGGGCATAGGGCAGGGAACAACCCAGGATGTGGTGCCAACCCATCGCAGGGCACACTCACACAGGCCACCTATGGGCAATTTGGCAACTCCAATTAGCCCCAGCATGTTTTGGACTGTGGGGGGAAACTGGAGTACCCCGAGGAAACCCCACAAGAACACAGGGAGAACATACAAACTGTACATACATGGTGGAGACTCAAACCCAGCTCCCAGAGATATGAGGCAACAGTGCTAACCACTGCACCACCGTGCTGCTCCTAATCTAACAGCGATTCATTCAATAATAATGAAATACATTTAATAGTGATTCATTTTAAAAAGTGGTCTATTTGACACAAATTCATCTTGGAGCTGGCGCCAAAGATGGCTGCCATATGCATTTGTGTTAGAGGTCTGCACGGGACTGATTTTTCATCCTGCTCCCGCAAGTTTCTGACACGCTCCCGCAGAAATGTGTAATATTTCGACCCGCTCCCGCCCGCATCTGTTATGGTTTGTCCCGCTGCCACCCACTGAATCCCGCAAGCAAGGCTGGTGGAGTATAGGGTGGCCCAAAAATACCGGACACATTTTAAATGCTATAATATCTTGGCTTATAAAAATTAAATAAGGTACCAAATTTATTTGT
>JAODLD010000113.1:23146049-23156665 GCA_026781065.1 Mormyrops boulengeri | reverse complement strand
TGACATTACTGAAAACAGAAAAGAGTGGACTTGCTTGCTAAAAGCTAGGTGTAAGCTGTGATTAAGGATCAAGACAAAGTCCATCAATGAGTCCGTTATCCACGCTGGTCTGTGTAAGGTGGACATGAAGGCTGCACCCATGATGATACAGCTCGTAGGTCCCATTCGCGATGTCACCCCTCTGGGGTTCCAGCTCAGATGGTGCCCACCACGGGAACATTTTCTGTCACTAATAACAAATATTAACTACAAGTACTGGATAGATCACCTGGAAATGTGAAAATTAATAAATGTATTCTTACCTGAATGCTAGGAGCCCTTATTGTACTATGTAGGTGTGAAAGTACACATATTCATTTATTGCACATTCTACTCATATAGCAATTTACAGAATCTTTCAAATAGATGGTTACTTGTATTCCTTTTTGTGTGTTTTATTGAAAATATAATTCATATTGTTTATATTTTATATGTTTAAATATTTATATTCTATTTCTCTTTTGCACTATAACCAACATTTTCCGTGACATAGCAGTAAGAACTGATACATTATTGGTATAAATGGAGCCCTGGAGGGGCCAAAAACAGCTTTTTTTTTTCTTCACAAGCCGTAGTTTGAGAATCACTGACCTGTACAATGTTCCAGCTTGTACATAGATCCAAGGAATGGTTTTAGATGGCAGATGGCCGTGTTCACAAGATGGCAGCTGCAGGCTCCGTTTTCATTCTTGGCTGTCCTCTGTCTTGCAGTTCCAATTTTGAGGTGATTCTGAGGTGTTCATTGTCAGCTGTAGATTCTATAATACCAAATACGCTGATCCGGTTCTCGGAGATGAGCCTCCACCCATCTCATCCTTCTCTTTGCTGTCACTAAGCGCCGTTGCTTCAATTTTCATGTGATTTGTCTCAAAATTTGAAGAGGTCTAGATCTTCACCCATACAATGAGCCCGCAATTTTAGGAAAAGATCAGACAAAGATTGTACAAATAATTTTTAAGGTATCACACTCATAGTATCAAATGTCCAAGGATGTGGAGTGGCAAAAAGCTAGCGGCAGGTGTTGACGTTCAGCACTTTTTGTAATGTAGAAGAGCACCGTCTGACATAAAGAAAAACTTCCTATTTTGTACAGTTCCCGGCCTTTTTTGTAAATTTGTAATTTCATTATTCCTATAGAACGAGGCAAGGCCGGAACAAATCCCTCTTAAAACCTCCTAACACAGACAATAACACGGTAAGTAGGATAGCTGATGTGTTTGAGCCCAAGTTCATGTTTTATAAAAATGGAAGAAATGCTCCCCAACAAGATATAAATTATACATGGGCCTGTGTAAAAACTGCATTCATAAATATTCATCCTTTTTGTTGAATTATATACAAGTTGTACAGAAAAATCCATGTAGTTCAGAGTTCCCAATTATCATTCATGAAGTTCATAGTGTTAGGAACACTACACACTGGTCACATTTGCAAACACTTTGGCCAGCTGCTGTATTCTCTGTCCAGATCTACTTGGGGTTTAGATAAATACTCAGTACTTTATTCCTGTGAATAACCAGGTGCAGTTGCTAACTTTATTTTTGATTAACGAGTTTTGTTTGTAGAGGGCATTATGGGTAATCTGATTTACCAACCTCCAATTTCTAAACACTTATCCTAGACGGGGTCATGTGGCCATCCCAGGTAGCAGTGGTAACACAGCAGAGGTACAGCCTGAACGGGATGGATGTCAGTGCTTATGGGTACTCTTGCACTAGTGGCAAATTCAAGACCCTGCTTAGCCTAGCTAATCAGCCACAGCACAGCCACAGGAGGTGTGATTCAAACCCACAATGCTGAAGGCACGATGTGATTGTGCAACCCAGTGAGCCACCATGTCCACCACTTTGTAGCTGTTATACTTGCATGATTAAATTAAATTCACAGTGGGGCCTACTCTCCCATCAGGTGCTTATGTCAAAAGAAGGACTTAAAAAGTTACATGCTTTTGATTTATATGTATTCTCCCCTCATCAGCACCCATGCCCACCGAGCGTAGCCCAGAAAAGAAGATGCAGTTCTGTAAGAAGTTTAATTTATTAAGCCAGAAAAGGGGGTTACACCTTCAATGATACTGGCAACAAGCAATAAATATGGAACATGGACTGTTTCATTTACGTTGTGAGCCTAACTGAAGTCCACAGGGACTTATTTTGAAAATGAAAGCATGGTGATAACCTAGTACACTTGTGTCCGGTCATTCACAGGAACATGAGAATCCTTTGACAAAAACAAAATTTTACGGTGCAATACAGCATTTTAAATTTGCGCATAGCAGCTGACAGTACGCTATTAGGGAGCTGTGGTCAGCACTGTTACCTCACGCTGCTGGGGCTGGGATCCAAATCTCTGCCCTGGCTCCCGTGGGTGGAGCTTGCATGTTCTTTCCATGTCATCATGGAGGGTTTCCTTTGGGTACTCTCGTTTCCACCCATAGTCCAAAAAAATGCCAAGGTGTATTGGAGTTACTAAATTATGAATGGTGTCTGTCCCCATAATGTGATAAAAATCTGATATTTTGATTGTGGGGACCATTTTTTTTGGGTGAATTGAAGTGCATGTAAACCCCAAACTTGAGTCAATGGGAAAACATGCTTAAGTCCAAAAAGTGCGCAGTTAATGGGAAAATTGACCCTGGAATATTTACCATGATTTTTAAGTATTTCATGATTTGTGTTATATGGTAGCAACAAATAATGTGGAATAGCATCAAGAAAAATGTTAATGTAGGAATTATAACATTAACATCCTATTCTCTTAATAACTGCCAAACTAGTTCTGTTACATTAAAGGGGCAGCATGGCTACCTACAGCATTCTTTTGTATTTACTGAAGCAGGAAATTTTTTTGACAGAATTCAAAATTACATAGTGAATGCACCGTAATTTAACCCTCTTTATTCTCTGCCTGACAGGAGTGTGGTCTCCATCCAGACCTCCTTTCAGGAAGAATGTGCCACCAACGTGAGTCACTCTCTCATGGCTGACCGCGTTCAAAACGCAGCGTTAGCATTGGGTTAACTGAAATGTTGAAATGGTATGGACATGCACCTGCTCTTTTAGCAATCAAGGACATTTATGTTAAATAATGCACTTCACCAACATGTATGGATAATGTCAAACACCAAAATGGGCCATACACTGCTTCCTATACCAAAATGGCCATACAGAACATAAAGGCAAGTCTCACTGACTATCCCAATTACACCCTTCTTGTTGCCAAATTAAACCAAAATAAATCTTTAATATCCACCCATGCATTAATGCATCTCCATTTCTATTTCTTCAAGAAGAAATATCAGCCAACTATTCAGAAAGGTGTCTCCTTATAAAATTATAATATTTGTATATGAATGCCGTATATATACAATATAATATTTGTATATGAATATAATATTTATATATGAATGTTGTATATGAAGACTGGAGCCATTGAATTATGGCCAGAGATCTTTTACGATCTTTTAAGACCTTAAGCTAATCATGAGAATTCAGTGCTATATTCTATCAACTATGAGTACTCACCTCATTTATGCATTAAAATAATAATACTTATGAGCCAAAATTAATGGAAGAGCTACATACTACAAAGGGCAGAATAAATGTGGCCATTTAGTTACCATTTACATATTTACGGATCGGATAGTTATAAATTAGCCTTTTATTTTAAATTAATAACAATATATTTATAACTAGCATTTATGCACTTAAAAACTCTGGGTCTATTCTTCCATTAGTCACATAAACAGGGGTGCCATAATGGGAGGGTGGGGGGACACAATATAATTAGTCTGGGTTGGGGGCCAAATATGATACGCTTTCATGGGGCCCAAAATCTCTAACGACACCCCTTTGCATAAGTATTTGCGTTTCAGTTAAGCGTATTCTTCCCTCAACATAGCCACGCCCACCGTGCATAACCTAACAGAGAAGGCACGGCCATGCAAGATGTCTAATTAAATGGAAAGGTGGCTACACCCTCACTCATTTTGGCAACAATGACACTTTAATTTGCATTGTGAACCTCACCGAAATCCGCAGAAACTATTTTATTCTGAAAATGAAAGCATGGTGATAACCTAATATGTTTATATTTGGTGATACTTATGAAGATGAGAATCCCCTGGCAAAATGAAATGCTGCTGGATGACGTGTTTTTGCTTCGCAATATGATTATTAGGCTATTATCTGTTTAATATGTTCAAGTCCTCAGGAGTGGTAATGATGAAGAAGAATGGATCCCTCCCTTTCAGGAGGCAGATGTGTTACAGGGGTGAATGCATTTAACTGTGTTAAAAGGGGGGAGAGTGTGGAGGAAATTTGTGAAGGCCTAGAAATTAACACAGCTTTTATGCCTCACTGTTGTGGGCCTACAGGCTTTGAGCGCAGTGCCATAAATTGTCTTTCCCAGTAGTGTCTCCTGGGACTCTGGCGACCCTGAGACAGTAGGCCTCTTTTCTTCCCTGTTTTGACTGGCCTTCCTCCAATTCCCGTGAGTCTGGAGGATCGCCTTGTTATTAGGCTAGGTGCTATGCCAGGCCTAGGTCTATGGGGAAATTCTATGAGAATGTTCTTTCTGTAGCATCTTAGAGATGATGTAATCCACTCCGCTCAGATGGCCTCATATCTGTCCCAAGCAAATTGTTTACCTTTTCCCACAATGCTCGCTGCCTTGACCTTGGTTGATGTGCGTGTGGGGCCTGTTCAAACAGTTTGGGAAACTTACCTTGATACTTTACCTTGATTATTAGACTAATTGTGCAAGAAAATATTCTCTTCATATATGAACCAGGTTTCCAGCTGGAAATTCCTGCAACACCTGTTCCCAAGCTAGAGATGCATACTTTCTACTGGCGCTGGGCAATGGCAGCATCCATGCTTCCAGTCTCTCTAGCCATCAGGAGAGTAACCATCTCAAAGAGTATTTAACAACGTATCGGACGGTGGGGTTTTTGCTGTGTTTATCTAGTTACAGTAATTATTTATTTACTTGTTCAGTAACAGCAGTTGTTTATTTACTTATTTCTTTATCATATATTCATATTCAACTAGAGAAGCACCATCATTCAAAAAATGGAAGAACACTGAAGTACTGGGGTTGTGACCGATTTTTTCACAATCCACATTACATTACTCATATGGCTAAAACTTTACTGCTATGCATGCAGAGCACATCTTTGGAATGTTTTAGCGGGCATGCAAATCCTTTAAATTTATTGATCTATCCAGAGGCAAGCGAATACATCCCCATTGTATTTTAGCATTAAGCACAGTAGCTGGAAACATAGTCAGAGTTGTCACTTGACAAAATTCTCTGTGGCATGTTGATTTTGGCTCTCATTAGGGCCAGAAGAGGGTTGCAGAGGTATTATGAAGGATCCACTGGGTAGGAGAGGTGTGGGCGAGCAAGAAGCATACCTTAGGGGGAAAGGGAATCTGTGCCATTGAACTGCAGAGGAGCTAGTCATTTTATAAAAAGGTATAAATCTTCAAATGCATAAAGGCTTAACGGTTTATGGCCAGCCATGACATCTCTGGAATAAAAGATGCAGATCAGCCAACCCAGTTTTGCTTTGCAGGTAGCGATTGCAGCCTCGTTCTTTATACTCTCCTCCTAGCTGAGTGGAAGGCAGGTGGGAGGATCAAACGCACTTAGAGCGCAGCCATGAAGCATACACCTTATCAAAATCACATCACGAAAAACAAAATTAATTATTTACACAAAAACAGTTGAGCGGAGGTTGAATGATTCATGGAAGCAATTTGGGTCCAAGCGAAAAAAGAAAAAGTCTATTGAAGTCGCTTCCAGTAGCACAGTGTCTCAGAACTGGGCTTACAGTTAAATTTCTTGTGTAGAACTGGGACCTGGGACTGAAACTGCTGTTTTTCAGAAGGTGCAAAACCTGACCTGCTTCAGTGCCTGCTCAGTCATATAAGTTGTATAAGTTACTGTTGACAACAACATCTATTATGCAAAAAAAGAACAAGCACTGTTGGGTTTTCTATTTCATTGCCAAAGGTATCTTTCAATATAGTGTTTCCTATTTTACATCTTAGAGAACAGAGGCCAGAGAGTGGCTGAGTTTATAGTTGGAGCATAACTGCTACTTTCTTCTTCTAGGTTGATATTAGCAGCACTCCTGGGCTGTTTTAATAAAGCTGTGAAACAGGTTAATATCTGCACACTTAGCTGCTTACGGTTGTACAAGGAGCTCACTGAATACCATATGTTCTGCTTCTTTGGTTTATCTTCACAGGAGATGACCTGCTGAACCAATGGTTTGGGTAGCTGAAATACATGGGCCAAAGGTTTAATAAACCCCAACTGAACATCTGCCTCATTAAAGATGGACTACATGGACATATTTCCCTTTTGAATGTTGGTAAGAGCTAATTTATTCATAGAAGACGGAATTTCTTGTTTGCTATGGCCAAAGATCTAAGTATGTGTAAGATGGTTAAGTAGTTTTTAAAGTTCTTACGAGGCCATGATAAAAGATTTTGACCTCCTTTAGGGCAATGAGTCAGTCTGTTAGAATTACAGATGAGCAGAACATCAAAGGTTCCTTTTAGGTGATTTTTTGGGGGTTTCTCACAGTGTTCTATTAATTAATGACAGAGATACTAGCGAGTTCTTAACACAGAAATGCTATCAGTGATTTAAAGAGATCATTAAAAATGTCTGTCCTTTGATGTCTCAAACAATACCAGAGCTGGTGTGGTAAGTCTTACAATAATCCTACACTACATGAACAAAACTTTTGGGACACCTGGCCATTATACCTACAGGGACACTTACGACATCCTATTCCAAATCCATAGGCACCAATATGAAGTTGGTACCCACTTTGCTACTATGACAGCTGCCACTCTTTTGGGAAGGCTTTTCACAAGATTTTTGAAGAGCATTTGTGAGGCCAACCACTGATGTTAGACGTGAAGGTCTGGCTCACAATCTCCATTCTAGTTCATCCCAAAGGTATTCGATGGGGTTGAGGTCAGGGCTCTGTATCGGCCAATCAAGTTCTTCCACAACAAACTCACTGAACCATGTCTTTATGGACTTTTTTTTTTGTGCACTGTGGCACAGTCATGCTGGAACAGAAAAGGGCCTTCCCAAAACTGTTCCCGCAAAGTTGGAACCATAGAATTGTCCAAAATATCTTGGTATGCTGAAGCATTAAGAGTTCCTTTTGCTGGAACTAATGGGCCTAGCCCAACCCCTGAGAAACAGCCCCATACCAGTATCCCTCCTCCACCAAACACTTTACAGTTGGCTCAATGCAGTCAGACAGGTAACGTTCTCCTGGCACCCATCAAACTAGGCTGGTCCATCAGACTGCCAAGCAGAGAAGCGTGATTTGTCACTCCACAGAATATGTTTCCACTGCTCCAGAGTCCAGTGGCGATGTACTTTATACCACTCTGTGGTGATGTAAGTCTTGCATTTAGAAGCTCGGCCGTGGAAGCCCATTCCATGAAGCTCCCAACGCACAATATTTGTGCTGGGGTTAATGCCAGAGGAAGTTTGGAACCCTGCAGTCAACAGAGTGTTGGCAACTTTTATGCAGTATGCGCCTCAGCAATTGGCAATCCCCCCCTGTTACTTTATGTGATCTGCCACTTCGTGGCTGAGTTTCTGTTGTTCCTAAATGCTTCCACTTTGCTATAATACCGCTTAAAGTTGACCAGGAAATATGTAACGGAAGAAATTTCACAAACTAGCCAATTGCAAAGGTGTCATCCTAGGACAATACCACACTTGAATTCACTGAGCTCTTCAGAATGCCCAATCTCCATTCATTTACAAATGTTTGTTAGCCTGACTGCATGGCTAGGTGCTTGGTTTTATATACTTGTGGGAATGGGTCTGAATGAAACACCTGAATTCAATGATTAAGGTGTGTCCAGTACTTTTGTCCGTATAGTGTACAGATACAGTATTCAGTGGCCACTTTATTAGGTAGACCTAGCTAGTACTGGTGGGGACCACTTTTGCCTGCTTGGAGGAGCAGGCAAAAGCCATGGGCAACATCTCACAATCTCATATTTCCTATAGTCTTCTTTAACTTAGGATGATGAAAGGCACTTAGCCTTGTTGTCCCTTTGGCGTCAGCCCCCAGCTCATAATCAAATCGCATCTCATAGCCTGATCCTTTTTGCACCTGCTCTTCAGTTTTGCATAAGTTTTTATAGATTTTTCAATTTTTTAGTCATACAGATTTATCCTCTTAGCAGAAGCTGCTGATGGGTTAATGGTTCAAATTCCTATGTATACATCTTCTAAATCCCTGTGCATAATTTTCTTATCTCTGCCAGTGGAAGGATCTAGCTTTGTGTAGCTCCAGTCCTGTAATATACCCAAGCTTCTTGGGTTCACACAAAAACGGAGCTCTCATGCCATGTGTTTTTGGGAGCAGCGTGTCCTGCTGGCTCCTGCGTTGGGGGTATCCAGGTAAACGTTGGCCTAACAATACACCTGCTGGACTCTCTGCAGGTTGTGGTGATGAGTAAGTAGCAGTTACTGCTATCTGTGTAATTCTTCCGGCTTACCACTGAGTTCTCAGCTACAGTATACTGTGTATTTCTGGGCCTACCTCATCCTCCCTTTGCCCTTTTGGTTCTCATTCCAGCGCACAGTGGGGATCCATGGATTGCTGTTCTTCATTAATCTACTTCCCTTGGGCTCCCTCCTGGCTGGTCAACCTCTTGCCCTTGCCTTTGTAGCCAGGAGACACATCTCACATCAACAAAACTGCACTCCAGACCCCTTATTCCCTAGCCAGCTGTAACTTCAACAGCAGGGGCATCAGAAAAGCTGACACACACCACGGCACCCATGCACTGTCAAATGGCCCTCAAAAGAGACTGAAAGGAAGAATCTGGTCACCAGAGTGGGTGCTTGTGCTATGTGATGAAGGGACTTTGTGGTAACAGGAGAGGAGGGGTGATAGTTCCCAGTAGTGCAGTGAATTTTAGTGCCAAAACCATCAAAAGATAACATTGACAAGAGACTCAGAAAACCTCATCAGGAGAATCCAACAAATAGACAAGTAACTGTACCCTCAAAGGTACTAATTGGTGTTTTTTCTGATAGTGTATAGTGCCACATCCCTGCTGTGGATTTCAATCATAACATTTGTTAGAGCTATATTATTCTGCTTTTACAGTCATAATATCAGGCATTCCAGAGGTTGGTGAACCTACATTGTACTGAAATGCTGAAAATACATAGAAACAAACACTGGGACCGGATTTTCTCTATTCCAATCTCTTCTGAGACTCAGTGTGTCAGACTGGAGTGTCAATGCAGTCATGTGGGCAGAGGCTATATGGGAGAGCTGTTCAGTGCTCAGGAAGCGGATACCACTAATGCACTGAGTGGGCGAGCACTTTTCTCTGTGCTTCTTTACCCTGAATCTGCAGCAGCTCTTATGTTGCACAAATAGACCTACTGCATCACACAACATTGTAACTGATCCCCAGGTCAAAATTTATGTCTGCATTTATTTAGGAGGGTGGTGGGCATATATGCCACTGACACATGTGCTAAGCAAGTGTATGTACGAGGCACATGTGGGGGTTTACTGGTGTGAGTGAGTTATCATTTTAGTCAACTGTTTTATTCAGAGTAACTCAGGGTTTCTGCTATTGATACTTTTGAATGTTTTCCCAGATAAAATGTGATCTGGCAACAAGGTCCAGCCGGGAATTCAAATTCCTTTGGGATACTGGTCTCTGTTTCTAATTGCTGTGCTGTTTTTGTCATGATCTCCCTCTTTTTGTCATGACCTCCATCTTCCCATCCTATTCCTGATTGGCCAGCAGATGTCACTGCTAGTGATCCTGTATCCTCCTCTCATTTCCAATTCCCACAGCTGTTTTCCATTACCTGTGATTAGTCAGCTTCAGCTTCATGAACCATTAGCTGTATTTTTTGACCCCACTAGATGGTGCTCTTGGTTTACTTTAGGGCATACTTTGAGCCCTTTTTTGAAGAGAGAGCGCCATTCAGTGGTGTCAGAGGCATAAAGAGAATTTCCCCACAGAGACGGATAAAGTATCAAGCCTGAGTTATTTTTATGAAGAGGTATCCATCAAATTTTGCTACCACTTGCTTTATAAATTCCCCATTATTTCCATACCATTTTGAGCTTTGAGGGGCATATTTGCATGTGGTAAAGCATCTGACCTGGCATCAGACTGCCTGGTTTCCTTATGTAGCCTGCAGGCCATGCAGATGTCTGTAGAATGCAAAAAGGACTCTTTTATTTAAACAGCTGGAAGTCAGCATCTCCAGCCCTCTCTCTTTGTGCTATGAACTGCTAAATTCAGACATGCTTCAAAGGCACCCCTGCAGTACTCACCCTTTACTAGAAAGATCAAACCAAGTCATCCTAGTGCACATCATGTCGCTGACTAAACAGAATTTTTTTGTAGACTTTTTGGATTTTGTTATAATGAATAAAACCAGACAATAGCTGAATGAATAAAACAGCATGAAACATAATAGTACTTTCACTGTTGTGGGGCTGAACACTTTCTCGTTAGAGCAATAGCTCAGAAAGTATTTCACAG
>JAODLD010000113.1:23134841-23145949 GCA_026781065.1 Mormyrops boulengeri | reverse complement strand
GAAACATAATAGTACTTTCACTGTTGTGGGGCTGAACACTTTCTCGTTAGAGCAATAGCTCAGAAAGTATTTCACAGATTGTTTTCAATCTGTGTAGAGACATTGTTTTCGTGACCTGGAACTAATCACATTTTTTGATAAACTGGACCAAAATTGAAGCAGCGCCACTTAGTGGCAACAAAGGGGTGACTGCAAACAGCATTTGACACCATGAATGTGATAAGTCAAAAAGTATTTGACGGACATTTCATTTTGTGAGAACAGTAATTCTGAAAGTATTTAATGGATCTTTTTCAAATTTACCAGGTACATTGTATAGATTATGATCTGAGACTTATTTCATTTTGAGAGAAATCGCACCAATATTGAAGTATTGACCATTAGTGGTGACACATGAATGGACAGCCATTACATTGAGACAAGTCACACAAAGTTGGGCTTTTCATAAAGATTTTGCACAGACTGTGGGGGAGGGCAGAGAACCTGGGGTTACCCCCATATGGAGAACATGCACATTCCATGCACATGAAGCCATGGTGGAAACTCAAACTCCAGAGACAACACTGCTAACCATTGCATCACCATGCCACCCCCATCATTGTTTTTTTTTTATTGTTCAATTTTTTTATTATAGTAGTTTGAAGACAGGGCCCTCATTATGTCTGCCAAGTCAGCAATTACCCAATTTGTGTACATATGGCATAGGGAGTTTTTGTAATGTAGCGATAGCGATATAGCTAGCTAGCCAATCTTATAATAATAATTCATGTTGTATTTTATTAATCCCGATGTCTGAAATTTTCATTGTTCCACATCACTGACTTTGATCGCCAGAGAGGCACAGTCAGTCATGGTCAGCTTCCCTGGAATAATAATGTTTAATTATGGGCACAATTCATGAACAGGGTCAGTTTAGGCTCGGGTGGGGTCTAATTATACATACAGTTACACCATCCAGACATTACACCATGGTTTACTGCAGTTTAAATGTTGCTGATAAAATTTTCTGACCGGCGGATCCTAAGTCGGTTGTTGAACGGACTTCTTAGCACACTTAAGCAACAAGAAAACAGGGTCTTTAAATGGGACACATTTAAGGCATGATATGCTCACAGCATTGTATTTCTGGAAAACAATACAAAAATCATAACATTAAAACATTACAACAACGTAACATTAAAACCACTGATAGGGGAAGTGAAGAACATTGATTGTCTTGTTACAATGACACCTGTCAAGGGTGCCATCATATATTAGGCAAGTGAACAGTCAATTCTTGAAGCGGATGTGTTGGAAACAGGAAAAAATGGGCGAGCGTAAAGATCTGAGCAATTTTGACAAGGGCCAAAATGTGATGGTTAGATAACTGGGTCAGAACATCCCCCAAAATGGCAGGTTTTGTGGAGTGTTCCCAGTATGCAGTGGTCAGTACCTACCAAAAGTGGTCCAAGGAAGGCCAACCAGTAAACTGGTGACGAGGTCATGGAAGCCCACGGCTCATTGATGCGCGAGGGGAGCAAATGCTAGACCATCTGGTCCAATCCCACAGGAGAGCTACCGTAGCACAAATTTCTGAAAATGTTAATGCTGGCTATGATAGAAAGGTGTCAGAACACAGAGTGCATCACAGCTCGCAGGGTGAGGGGCTGTGTAGCTGCAGACTGGTCAGATTGCTCAAGCAGACCACTTTCTATTGCTGAAAGTGCCTACAATGAGCATCAGAACTGGACCAACAGAAGAAGCTGGCCTGGTCTGATGAGTCACCTTTTCTGTTACATGGACTGCCAGCTGCATGCATGTTGTTTAAGTGGAGAAGATATCGCCCCAGGATGCATTATAGGAAGATGGCCAACTGGCAGAAGCAATGTGATGCTCAGGGCAATGTTCTGTTGGGAAACCCTAAGTCCTGGCATTCATTTGGATGTTACTTTGACATGTACAACCTCTCTAAACATTGCTGCAGAACAAGTACAGCCCTTTGTGGCAATAATATTCCCCAATGGGGGTGGCCTCTTTCAGCAGGATAATGTGCCCTGCCACACTGCAAAAATTATTCAGGAACTGTTCAGGAAACGGTAATTTTGGGTTCACAGTACGATACAATTTCAGCACAGCAGGGAAAACAGAATTTGTTTTGAGATGACTTATTATTAAAACTGCAAACACAAACACTATTAGGGGCGGTTGTAAACCAAAGGCAATGTGTCTGTCAACGTGTCTGTAAACAAGACCTAAGAGACAGTTGTTTGAAAAAAGAAACGTAAAATAAATTCAAAATTGGGTGGCGTGGTGGCACAATGGTTGACAATGTTATCTCACAGCTCTGGCACCAGGGTGCAAGTCTTCACCGTGGCTACACGTGGGTGCAGTTCGCATGTTCTCCCTGTATCATCATGGGGTTTCCTCTGGTGTCTCCCCACAGCTCAAAAGCAAGTGAATTGGAGTTCCCAAATAGGTAACTAGGTGTGCTTGTGAGTGTGCCTTGCTATGGGTCGGTGCCCCATCCTAGGTTGTTCCCTACCTTGTGCCCATACCTTCTGGCATGGGCCCCGAGCCCCTGTGCTACTAAACAAGACAAGCAGATACAGAAAATGGATGGAAATTTAAAAATATAATAATCCTGATGCTCTCTGCTACCGAGTATGGCTGCTGTAATGAAAAATACCCCAATAGCTGTAGTTATTTTTTAGTCCCATCTGAATATTCTGGAATACAGGCCATGAGTGCCACAGGGAGACAGACTTGCAGAGGTATTTCTGGTTTACTCTGGTCATGCAGGCACTTGCATGATGCCGTCTCACATAAGCACGTTGGATATGTTTCCAGCAACATATCAGAGTTCGGAATAACAGAGCCGACGTACAGTCTTGGTCTTATCATGTAATCTCCCTCTCTGCTGGTGTAATTTATAGTGAATGGAAAATGTACCCAAACCACCAATTATGACTGATTGTAACCAGCATTAGCTGTAACCAACTCACAGCCACAATTAGCATAATGTTTTCCATGCTGAACATCTACTTCTGAATTTAGGGTTCGCCCTTGGCAATAAATGTATTCATTGGTTTCATTGTGGGTACCGAACTGAAAATGATGAACCGAATCATACATGACGAGTATGTGAACCACAGTCGTATTACATAGTTTGTGTGTACTTTAGCTATATTATGTGAATGTTTAATAAATAGTTTGTTGAATACAAAGGGATGCAGTGGAGGTGTGTTTCTGTTACATTTGTGTTTGACAAATCATTTATTTCCTATTTGGAAATAATTATCTGTTTAGTCTACAATATGTGGTTTTTGAATTCATAGCCTAGAATTGACCTTGTGTTTCCATTAGCTCCGGTAATGAATTCAGTACAGTTTTGAAATCAAATGAGTCTTGGTGCTCAGTATGCCTGACTTTTTGACACAGAGCATCAAGGCTGTGTTCAAAATCACAGGTCACAATCGTCAGGTAGAGTTTCACATCAGATGATCCCTGAGGCTCCTCATTACTGGAAGCAAGGACCTGAACTGGCAGAGAGAATTTAATGCTAGACGGACAGTACCACGGTCTGAATCTGACCCTTGAGCTGTTTATATAGATCACATTTGAAGCTCCACCGTTGATTTAGGAGTGATAGTAGATGAACATGTGTTTGCAGATTAATAATAATGGAGTAACGGCAGCCAGCTTCATGTTGATGAGCTTAGATTGACGTACTGAGCTGATGATTCACTCTACTGCACTGCTGACAGTTTGTTTAAAGAATGAAGTTTTAATTCCGTCTGGACTTGAAACATCATGAATCTTAATGGAAAATCGAAACTATCAGAATGAGAGAAAGACTTGACGGTGCTCAGATATTTTTCTCTAATATGATTATGTCCAACAGCGCGTTTCCCTTGATGGATAATTCATTCAGTTTCCAAGCTCCACAGATTCACCCAATCTTTTAGCCTTTGGAATCGTCCACACAGCTGAATTAGACTGGTGCTAGCAGCTATAATAGATTTATTCATTTTTGCCAAAGCAGCCAATTGCTCCAGCGCAGTGTTTCCCAATCCAGTCCTCGGAGACCCGCAGACATCACTGGGGCATACAGAGGACCACCCTAGAACTGAATGGATCGAGCTAAGGGTTGAACACAGGGCCATCGACGCCACAAAGCAATTATTAGCCAAATGAGTTATTCAGCTCTCTCTGAAAAACACTTTCTGGATGTAAGGATATATATTTGTTGAAAGCTGAAAGTCTCTAGGTCTGCCCAGCTAACAGTGAACATTCCCATAACTTTCGCCAGCATTACCTGTAGGTCTTCTCAAATTTGGCAGAGAATGTTCTTACTATAATGTTGACGGAACATTATTTCCACATTTTCAATTTTATCAAAGGTTCTGTCAATGTGAGCACAACAAAATTACCTGAACATCCTTTTAACACAATTCATGTTGAAGAATATTTTTATAATACATGTTATTTTATATAAGTGCTATATGTGCATACTGTGAACACACCACCTGTCTTGAATGCATTACCTTTAAGATGCAAAGCAACAGTGTGACCCACTGCCCTATCCATGCCCTTTTTTGGTTCTGTGTTATTATTCATAGTTGTAGTAGTGGAATAATGTGATGGGAACATCAGGAAAACTGGACACTCTGAACGTTTCCATATCTTGATTGTAACATTTATTAAACGTTCCTAAAATGAAAAATTGTTAGTGGGTTGGCAACCCACAGGCTTGGTTACTGTGTTCACGTGATGCTTTGAAACGCTTCTTTTTACCTGCAGATTTGTCTTGATGATATACAACCAGCTGAGAATGATAATAAAGTGATTATAAAGTAGTGTGATACACAGATGCATGCTGGGACTGGCACCTGTCCTGCCAGCAGGCAGGCAACTTGGGAAAATCATGTGGGACTAGATGTCTAACACAGCAGTCTGCTCATAGTTCCACATAGGGACTCCACTGGTTAGTGGTACTTTCCTCCAGTGAGCAGAGGGCTTTCATGATCACATCAAAACTGCCCGAATCCCTAAAGCCAATTGGCCAAAACAGTACAGCCATCTGTGAGGATACCCGCTGACAGTTAGGACTGGTAGTGCTGCCGGCCACTGGGTTGGAAGTAGAAGTAATTATCCCTTTGTACTTGCCAGAATGGGCAGATCATATGAAGAGACACATTTAGGGATCTATATTCTGGACCCTCTTTAGCATTCCTTATAATAATCACTTATAATTACAGTAGCCCCCCCCGTATAAATATGTGATACATTACAAGACCTGTTGTGGATGGCCAAAGCAAACCATCCATGGACTCCATACATCATGTGATTTTCATTTACATACATATCATAAAGGTTAATTGATAAATTATGCACAGTTAAACAATACCAACATTAAACAGAGTAATAACAAAGTACATTTTTCATTATTATACAGTACTGTACTCTCGCTTTCTCTCGAATGAAAGGGATTCTTCTGTTTCAGCCTAATTCTCCAGAGATGGTATAGCAATGAAAATAAAATGTCATGGATCAAGGGATGACAGAGCAATGAAAATCATGCTTATATACCCCTCAAAGCACAGAGGAACAATGAAAAAACATAGGCTACTGTTACATGTTTTACATAAAAATATTGTATCATGTTCTTATACATTACCTGTAATGGAGGCCTGGCGGATTTTGCCATGTTACAGCCTGTACTCGCTGGGCCCATGGTTTGAAACTTATGGGTGGAGAGGTAGAAATGGTACCCTGTGTGGCAGCATGTGGCTCTGTGGGCTAAACATTGTGATTGGAAGGTTGCTAGTTTGAGCCCAACTTCGACAGTATTATTAAGTCCCTGGGCCCTTGAGCAAAGGCCCTGAACCCCCAGCTCCATGGACCCTGCTGCGGGTGGCTGCCCTTCACCGCCAAGCTTGCTCACTCTTGCCTACATGTACGTCATAGACCGCAAGTGTTATCATGACAAGAAAAAGTCAACCTTTCCTGTTTCACTTTGCACACGATATCAATCCATGCTAACCACTTTGCTTTAGAACAGTAAAGACATCAGTAGGAGTTACTTTACTTTTCAGATGGTTCTATTTCTACATAAAAGAAAAATTGTTATCCAACATGTAGAAAGAATTCTCAAGGGAAGGATATAATTGACCATTTGCAAGAGACTTCAACTAAGCTGATAAAGGCAGATTCAATTAACCTCATCTTCTATGAGACACCTTGATTTCCTCAATGATGTTGTGGATGGTTGACAGTCACCTTATCTATCAAAGATAATTAGCAAGCAGTTTTTGTGGATATAATTTTACATTATCTTGATCCAAGTATGGTGACATTCAAATGGAAAAACTATAGTGAGGGATATAGTAGTGCCTAACACAATCATGAAATTGTTCCCTTTTGCATTACATAGGCCTACTGCTGTCCATGGGTAATATTTGTGGATGACTGTGCACCACTGCTTCATTTTGTATGTGATTGTGTGTGTCTGTGTAGATGCAGGTTCTGAAATATCCCTGCAAAGACAGTAACTCTTGAAAACTAAACTCTGTCAGGGGAACTCACAATTTTTTTCATCTTCATCTGCTGTTTAAACAAAATAAAAAAACAGCATTTTTGCTTGATGTGGGCCTTCTGGTTTAATATTTCGTTGCACTGAGGGTTTCAGAATGATTCATTTTATTGAAATGAGTCAAATAGAAATACCTATGAACTCTTTGGGTGCCTGTTTTCAAAATGCTACAGTAAACTCCCTCTGTCCTCCTCATTTATTACAGGGGTACCCTGCCTGGACTGTAGTCTTACTCCAACAGGGGCAATGCTCTGAAGGGGAATCCTTGGCTACCATGAAAGGGTTGGGAATCAACCGTAACCGTCACCTGTCTGACTCCTGCGAACCATCGTCAGGCCTGCCGGAGGTCATGTACCCCCTGGCCCCTGACCCCCGGAGTCCCTTCCTCCTGAGCCCCACCATAGACCACTATGGTACCATGGACTCTCACCACTTCCCCCCTACCAGCCCCACCTCTCTCCCTCCTGAATGCATGCTACCCCTCAACAACCAGATGACTAACAGCAGCACCTTCCCTCGAATCCATTACAATTCTGAGTTTGCGCCCAGCTCCATGCCGGGCATCCCCTCAGCAACCCTGGGAACCTCGATGCCCTTTGGTATGAGTGTCGGAATGAGCGTGGGTGTGGGAGGGACCCCTATCATCACCAGCGGTTCAGCTACCATCTCCACAGGCAGCAAGATAAACAGGCTCCCTGCCAACCTGCTGGATCAGTTTGAGAAGCAGCTTCCCGTGCAGCGGGACGGATTCAGCACCCTGCAGTTCCATCGCAGCCGGACGTCGAAGCAGCGCAGCGAGAGCCCGGGCCGCATCCGTTACCTGGTGCACTCGGTGCAGAAGCTCTTCGCTAAGTCGCAGTCACTTGAGGCCTCCATCAAGGGAAACCTCAATGGGCGTGCTGCGGAAGGCAAGCGTGGCCGGCGCAGCAAGAGCAAAGACCGGGCAAAGACCGAAAGCGCCAAGAGGCGGACCCGCTCTAATATACTGGGCTTGTGGAGCTCCGAGGACAACCTGGATGATGATGCTGGTGGCTGCCACGCCCCAGTGGCCATGATGACTCTAGGCCGTTCCGCACCTGAAAGCCAGGGGGCACCAAAGGTCTTTCCACAGGGCTACAACACCATTAGTGAAAACACACTGAAAGCCTCTAAGAGCAACAATGACCTCAAGGTCCAGGTGTGTCCACCATTTCCTGTGCCTGCGGATGGAACCGGGAATGGGGGTGGTGGAGAAGGTGGCGAAAACAAGGTGGTGAAACGCAGCTCCTGGTCCACCCTGACCCTCAGCCAGGCTAGGCAGGTCTGCCAGATGGGGTCGGCCACAATTGATAAATCACTGCTCAAGTCCAAGTCCTGTCACCAGGACCTGACGTGTCGTTACCTGCAGGTAAGAGGACATGTTTGTCTTTGGAAATAACATTTTCCAAAAATATTCACCTTTCCTTTCCATTGTTATTCATTTTCATTATATTATAATAATGGTTCTTCTCCAAAGCTGTCAAGGGAAAGCTGAGTAATATATTTCCATATACATAAAAGTTTTATTATAAATGGGTGATGCTGCAGCTAAGAAGTGTGCATGTGCTGCCCATGTTTGCACAGATTTTCACCTGTTACTCTGGTAACTCTAAGTTGTCTGTTGTGTATGTGTGTAAGTGTATGATCTTTGATGCGCTGGTCTCCAATACCCCGTGCTTGCGCAGTGGGTAAGTGGTTATGGAAAATGAATGGATTAATATAAAATTTGCTGTTTCCAAATTGCATTATAAATATTCAGCCACTTATCCAGCACCAGGTTGCAGAAAGTTTAGAGCCTATCATATGAAGTATAGGGCACCAGGGAGGGGACACCCTGGATTTAATGCCAGTCCATCACAGGGAACAAGCATGCACATACTCACATGCATAATCACACACTATGGGCAATTTTAAGATACCAGTTTACCTAACTGCATGGGCTCTGTTTTGACAATCTAATGCAAAGCGCAAAGCGGAACTAACGGTTATGGGCGTGACCAGATCCATTTCCTTATTTTACGGGGCAGAAAAAAACAGACTGCGCCAGAGCAAGGCAGAAAACGGTTGTCCTACCTCTTTTAATTATTCAGAGGGATGTTTTAGGCGTAACAAGCAATAAACCAATCGGAATGACGCGTCACCTCGCTTTTCAAGGCAGCGGCGCATGATCTACGACAGATTGTTATTACAATGGCGCGTCTGTTTTAACTTTGAGTCTGCAGTTCGCAAAATATAAATGAAAGTAGTTCTAAGGTGCTTTAAATTGTGCAAATAAAAGGCAATGGGGCTGTTATTTTTCTAATCTCACAACTGAGACGATTCAGCTCTTCTGCCAGCAGATTAGTCTAATCTCACAACTACAGACGATTCAGCTCTTCTGACAGCTGAACCCTCCTTGCCTGCGCTGCTGCCGGCGTACACTCCTTTGTTGCCATCGGCGCATGCAGTTCAGCAACACGCCTTCTAAAGTGTCCTCACTTATGTCCAACAGACATTCATCACGCATGGCAGTGTTACGCAACATACAACACGCCACATTGTAATGTTCCACCTGACTTATCTAAATATCTGAAATGCATTTTCAGCGATCCAGATGTCCTTTCAGTTACATTACATGCTTAACTCTGATAATGAACTCGAAAGGTTTTTTGATTTGTTCTTTACTTAATATTTATTGTTTTCTTTTGTTGTTTTTATTGAACAGTATGATTACGTGAAACGACCAGCTGTATCCTATAATAAAACGTGCATAAATAAAATAAAATAACAATTAACCATTAGTGCACATCGAGGGTGTAACCTGTGTCCGTAATAAGTGTCATGCACCCATACTTTTCTAAAATTTCTGCTTAAATATTGTTTAATAATGCACCGCTGACTTAAGACGTGGTCTTTGTTGGTCAATAGTGCACTGTCATTTCGCTGCATTAAAATAGCTACGCGGCGACAATGCGCCTGGCCACGCCTCGTTTAAAAAACGCCGAAAGCGGGTGCAAAATCATTTACTATTTTGATGACCCGCATAGCGTGAAAATGAGCAACACGCTGGTACGAAACTAGCAAAACCACTTTGGTGGAAAATAGAGCCGCATATCCTTGAACTGCAGAAGGAGACTGGAATACCAACGTAACACAGGAGGCATATGCGAACCCCATACATACACTGTACCACTCCACAGTTTAAATGTTACTTGGATATATAAATAGAGTATTTACTGTAAGAGAGCTCTGGTGGTGACACAGTGGGCAGGTGACAGGTCCCAGTGTAATAATGTCACGTGATCATGACCAAACTGGCTGCTTATGAGGAAGGTGTCCTGCAGGCAGGCGAATGGAACAACACGATGGGCCGCAGCCGGGGCTCCAGTGAAATCCCATGCCGGCGTATGCGCAGCGGCAGCTACGTGAAGGCCATGGGGGATCAGGAGGACAGCGAGGACTCCGAGGGCAGCCCCAAACCCTCGCCCAAGATGGCAGGCCGGCGCCAGAGCTACCTGAAAGCCACCCAGCAATCTCTGAGCGAGCAGCTGCCATCACGCAAGTAAGCCCCCCCACTCATATATATTTTTTTGCACATGGATTATTTTAACAGGTCACGAAGGGATCTGGTAATCATGCATGCAGATCTTTATTTTATAGAAGACCCAAAGGTAATGAGTGTGAATGAAGCCTTGCAATGATATCATTCTAAGTGCATTAAACTTCACATCTAGGTGTATTGTACAATTTCCATCCATCTGTCCATCCATCCATCCATTAATCCATCCATCCAATGTATACTACTAACCATCCAGTAAAAGGTAACAACCTTTGTGATTTAGGGTTATTAGTTTTTTTGTGTCAGGTTATAGACCCCAGATAGCAGCATCCAACAGGATCCCATATAAGGATAGATGTTCATTTGTGCATTCCAGGATCTGTTTTCCTCTTCACCTATAATGATTAACAGTTGTTTCCATGGCTTGCTGGCAGGTGGTTCGGTCTGTGTCAGGGTCAGCTCCTGTTGTCCCACTCTGTGTCCCTTCCCCGTTTGGCCAGCAGGTGTTGCTGGTCATCCCGTCCCGTGTGTTGTCAGTCTTTGTGTCTTCCCCTGTTGTCAGTCTATAGTGTTTCTTCTGCTCCCTGTCAGCCGCATGGCTCAGCTTGTTGAGCATGCAGTTGTCTGTGAAACCCCCTTGTCATGTGTTCAAATCCTGCCTCCTTTGTTTTTGTATTTTGTTCCCTAGTGTTTCATTTGCATGAGTTTTTCTAATTCTTGTGTCTGGTGATTTTGTATTTGGTTTTGGTTTCATTCCTTGTGCCCCTGCTTGTGTTTCTTCCTGTCTGTAATTCCCCAGTGTTAGATTCTGTTTCCCTGTTCCTTGGTTAGTTCTTAGTTTCCCCGTTTAGTTCCTTTGAGTTTCATCTGTGACCTGTGGCCTGTACTACGAAGAGGGGTTACTGGCTTATCGGGGTAACTTGTCGTATTTAAGGTACCACAGTTTAAATGGACTTCATATTCGTTCACTTACATTTTGCC
>JAODLD010000113.1:23088190-23119224 GCA_026781065.1 Mormyrops boulengeri | reverse complement strand
CCCCCCCCCCCCCCCCCCCCCCCCCCCCCTACTGAGCTGCTTGTGTATTGCTCTGGATTACCATAAACTTGTGAGTCCCTGCATCCAGCAGAATCTTGCCAGTAACGCCGGCCCATTTGCACAGTGAAATAAAGACCTGTGTAAAGTCATTGCGGAAGACCTTGTGATGCCCTTCATGTGTAGTTTCACTCTCAACCCTGTGTGTGATGGTCCCTCATGGTTAGTGTGTATTTGGCCAGAAGTATCAAAAGTATGGTACTTCAAGGTGTTGGTTTTCCACTGGCATAAAATTGGTACCGGGCTGAATGACATCACAACGGGAGGTGGGCTATTGTACTGAATTCGAAAAATGGTTGTGGTATATTATAGGGATGGAGGATGTGCAATATTAATACCAACATTGCATGTTATGATTCTGCTCTGATGATCATTGACTATGACAGTTTTTATGTCCTGACATGCTTTTTTTATGGCTCTTTCCAATATCCAACAGCATAAATGTTAAATAGACTGGATGTTATTAAGTCGGTGGTCCAAAACATGGTAGCAGGTATATGTCCTTGCCTAAAGAGCATCTCCTTCAAAGGCTTTCATAACAAAGCCCTATCTTTAGCTCCCCTTGTGCTTTTATTGCCCTGTGGATTGTGGTTTCATATGAAAGTGAAATATATATTTCTTTTTGATATAATTCAGTGGCTTCCTGTCACAGCCCAGTATGAACATAGCATCAGAATGGAGGCTCCTGCAAGAACCTTTTCCCCCATGGCCCATTCTCAACTGGATCTAAGCTACGGACCACCACAGAAGCTTATCTCTCCGTTTTACTGCAGCTGCCCCAGTTCTTTTCTCCAATCAGCTCTCAGTATCCCTGCCTGAGAGTCATCCTGGAAGCCCAGTTTGAGAATAGGAGATGATTAAAATTCCATGGGTAGTAATGTTGCAGTTTACTCATAGCCACATGATCCACTTGTTTTGCTGGGCTGTGAGCATTTTCAGCCTTGGTGACATGCTCTGTGTGGCTGACTGTGAGGGTTCAGGCATAGCTTTGGGGTGGGAAGAAATGATTCAGCCTCATACTGGAAGGGTATAGCTCAGCCCTGTAGAGCCAAGTTTCTTATTTAGTAATTTCTCTGTCTAGACTACATTCATACAGTCAAGAGACTCGGTGGAACAGAAACAGGAATCTGAGTTGAGCCGCAGTGCTTTCCAGCTTTTGTTGTACCTTAAATTAGGTGACTTAATGCTTGGTGTTGTGTGTTTGGCCAATATGTACCTTTTAAGTGGTTTTCATGACCATAAAGCAACAGCGATTTTTGAACAGGAACGAAGCTGCAAGTTCAGTTGCAGAGTTTTTGAAGTTTTACTCGCAAGTTGTTCTGTTATCCCAATCTAAATGAAAGCCTAGATTAAAAGGTACTGTCTGCCTTTGCGTCGGGCGGATGTCCGCTCCGCCAGCGTCAGTGCCGTTTGTGAAGGAAAGGAGGACTCCCCATATCTGTCACTGCACCTGTACTTCATTACTCTCTGAAACCACCACTTAACACACATCCTTTATTACATGTGTCCGAAGCTACAGAGCTGCAGAAGGGGCTACTGGTGATTCATGAAATGGGCCACACATGCGCTGCCTTGTTTCCAGTGAACATACCCTAGTTATCTCAAACTAGGAGGTTGAGATGAGATTGTACCTCATTTCCATTCTTGTAGATGCACTAGCTTTCTTGTTGATGATTCATTGTGATCATCTTTTGGGAAACCCTGCACCACTCTGTTTTTAAATACCTATTGACACAAGCAGTGACGTCTGCCTGTTTTGTGTTAACCTCTGTAGGAGGTCATTGGATCCCAAAGTATTTTTGTATGTTGTACTACAGACCATCCACATATATAGCCACCAGTGTAGGAGCTGGGCTTCTAGGGACTGCCACAGCACAGTTCCATCCCCACCTAGACCTTGCTATTCTGGAGGGGATGAGATGGACTTGTCCTTATACCCTTTTCAGGCAATGCCAAAATTCTACATTCTGTGGTTGGGCTGTGTTGTAGGCCTGCACAATATTGAAAAATTTCAGATATCGCAGTGTGATTTAAAAAAAAAAAATTAAATTGATAAATATTGCAATATTTATAAAGCAAGAAAGGGTTCAAAATAAATTTCTGTCAAACCAGTCAGTTATTTACAGGGCAAGGATGACATTAATTGGCTTGGAAAGTGCCTGGAGAGATCATGTTAAAGCTTCAGCCGTATGCAGATTTTTAAACGTGATAGGAAAAGGAGCTATTATATTAAAATCACAAAGCTTGCTAAGATTTGTTTGCCATGACAGAGAAAAAATGTTTTAGAGAAACTTAAATCCCCCATGCTGGGTACATCACCAAGACTTCAATATACCAGAACACGGTATTGCAAAATGACATTGTTTTTAAGCATGCTCTATACTGTGGTATAAGGTCCGGTATAAGTGTGCAAAATAAGGGGGGCGTCCGACACCCCCGATTAACCCGTGAGACCCCCTGAAAGCCTCAAAAACTAAATTTTAGGGGGGTCTCAAGATCGGTATTGCGCAACAGTAGGAAGACGGGGGCCCCCCTGAATATTGACGGGTATTTCGCAAGGTTTGAAGAAGCCTGATCTCAGCCCAGCTGGTTCTTGCAGTCCTAACGATGCATGAACTGCATGTGCAAAATATGTAATTTTCATATTAATATTTCACTTTGCACAGCCTTAGTTGTAATTGGTGGTTTGCTGTGTCATTCACTAGCAACAAACTGTTTGCAAAAACTTTTGTGTCATATAGTTATATCAGACAGACTTCTGTTGTAGATTAGTCATTGAAAATGTGTTCCTTTTCAGTAAAGAAGTTGAATCGTGATGGGTTTGATTTAATTTGCCTTACTTATATTGCGCAAGCCGTGATGTGATCATTCTGCATGCACACATCACGACGATGATGCTACAATGATATATATATAGTGCTGTGTGGGCATGTATATATTACATGGTTGGGATCAGAGGTTCCCAAAATGTGACAAAACCTATTATTTTGACCATGTGGGGATTTTTTTTCCCCATCCCCACAAGGAGAAACTCGATTTTATTAAAAACTATGTCTGCAGTCAAACAACTGAAATAGCCGAGAGTCTTGTATTTTGTTTGGTTACTTGTGGTTAAAGTTAGGGCTGGGTGAGGGTTAAGGTTGTCATATACACACGGTACTGTGCAAAAGTCTTAGGTAGCCATAGAAAATGATGTTTAAATGATCTTCATGTTGGTATAAAAGCATGCTATTATGCCCGTCAAAGTGTGACGCTGTCAAATACACTATATGGATGAAAGTATTATGACACAACTCTTAATTATTGAATTCAGGTGCTTTGTTCAGACTCATTGCCACAAGTGTATAAAATCAAGCAGCTAGCTATGCAGTCAAGTTTGCAAACATTTGTGAAAGATTTATATTTTAGATATAAAATATTTAAAAATCTCCTTTTATTAACCTGTCATTAACTTTGAATTGGTTCTTATGCTGTTTCACTTTCTAGTCGTATTTGTGCACCTCTAATGTTATTTCTCTTGGTGCACTTGGTAACAAAGCTATGAGGCAAGACAAGTGCAGTTCACTGTTGAGTGGTCCCTGAAATGGTACATGGTTGCTATGGCGATCGTATCCATAGCAACCATGTGGCAAAGTTACCATTGCACGCTATAGTCTTTCTTGAGAAATGAGTAAGATTACCATCATATCCCATTACTTGCTACATGGGCCAGTTTGAAAGCGGACGTCTTGGTCATCAGCTTTTCTGCTTTTGTAGGGTTGTTTCAGTCACAGGATATGACAGCACTGAGTGCTGGACCTTGTTAGAGGGCAAGTGTTAACAGTATTGTGTTAATACTACAGTAGTAAAATGTACTCAGTGTACTGCATATACTGTGTTTTGGTCCTGCACACTGCTTTTGTGGGGCAGTGTGTGGATATGTGGATTGGGACACTATGGTTGTGATCAGTTCAAATCCTGCGGCTGGCAGTGCAAGTTAACCGTTGGGCTCTTGAGCAAGATCCATAACCCCCAATTGCTCCAGAGACTGCCTGGCCCTGCTCTCTGAATCGTACGTTACTTTGGATAAAATCCTCTGCAAAATAAAATAAATGTGAATGTACTTGAGCTTGATTGAGAGATCTGAATGGATCAATTACGTTGAAACGCACAGAGCTGGAAGCCAGCCAGAGTGAGCAGGTGACAGCATCTGCCTATGTCCCTCTGTGAGGACTGCCGTTGGCCAGCTATTAGTCAGCTTGCTTATGAGTAACAGCCCACGCATGAGGCATTTCTCCATCCCAAGGTCTGTTTGTGAGGCTTTTGGATTTCTAAAACAACGCATGTTACCTTATACAGACGCTCCTCTACTTGCGAATGAGATACGTTCCGAACGGCCGTTCGCAAGTTGAAATGTTCGCAAGTCGTTATTCAACATCATTTTAATGGTATACGTAAGAACTAGGATGCTGGGAGTACGCACGCTACATGGCGGGAGTAGCGGCCAGAAGTCGTACTAGGCGGTACTGGCGCGCAGAAAAAAAATAATGTTGCGGACAGGTAACGGGAGCCCAATGAACACAATTTGGACTTACAGTCCTCTTTTGTTCGTATGTCTGAAAGTTCGTAAGTTGAACGTTCGTAAGTAGAGGAGCGTCTATTTTCATTGTGAAGTGTATATACTTTATTTCCATAAGAGGTAGTGTCATAGTAATAGCTAAATAACAAATTTATTTCAGCCTTTATTTTCTGTATGAAATTTTCAGTGGGTTCAAAATTTATACCTCTGATTTGAATGTTTCTTCTAAACAGGGAGATTCCAGAAATTTATGAGGTAATTGTTACCTTGATTATGAGTTAATTGGGAGCGGCACTTTTAAGAGCAACATCCAAACAACTTATGGTACCACAGGCATCTTTACCAATAGTTGTAGGTAAATGCAAATATCTAGGAACCACACAGACACTGCATTGTTGAGGAATAAGACACAAATTTCTGTCTGTGAGATCACTATGATTTTCCCATATAAATTAATGGTATAAAGGAGCATTTCACCCCTTTTGCTCTGACCCTATAAGACATTGGATCCTGGCAAACTTAGAGGCCAGATTATGTTTACAGCACAGAGCCCCGTGTGGACAGGATTTAGGCATGTCGACCCTGAGTCAGCTGTACTCTATTAATCTTGCCTTCTTTAGACCCCAGGGTCTGTTGGGCAAGATTACAAGGCACCAGGTTACAAGTGTGATGTGGGAGACTGTGGCAGCCGGGCCTGGATCCCCTCCGGTGATGGCCCTGTCAGCCTGCCACCTGTCATGATGATTGACGTGTGCCACACCTCCTTGGCACAGATTGAACGCTCTTTCCTGACCCTGTCTCTTGGCGGCAGTGTTGTGGAGAAGTCTGAGCTGCTGTTTGTGCGTCACGAGCCTCTGTACCATATTCAGCCTGGTGACAGGTGGAGCCCCGGAGCAGGCTGCCCAGAGGGGCCATACCTCTCGCCTCTGCTACCTGGCTCCGTGCTCCAAACTACAGCTGTCACATCACCCCAGATCTGTTGCTGCTCTATAGGAAGGAGTCAGCTTTGTGAAATATCTGTAAAATTTAAAAAAAATAGATGAGGCAATTTGAAATATTTGAGGTTTATTCATTTTGAAGCTCAAAGTTTGAGCTTGATTTGGTTTGATTAATCGGTTAGCTGAGTATTTATATATAAAACCAGAATTCTAACTTTTCTTTTAAATTCACTGAAAAAAATTCACAAATATTACCATGCAAACACTTAATTACACACTATTAATGGAATACATACAAAGTAGTACACGAGAACATGCCAGTGTAAGCCACCTTAATAATCGTTACATCACTATATATGTGCATCTTTACACTCTTAGTTTTAAGTTAGCCTTTTGCAACAACGACTGTTTCATTTTGTAACAGGCCTGCGTGATGTGCAATGTTGACATTGCATGTTATGCACATGCAATTGTCACATCACAAGGGCCGCGGTACTCAGCTGAGTTAAGACCATCAATAAGTCGTGCCACATAGTTTTTTTTTGTGTTTTTGTCGTAGGAAACAAAATATTGCAACTGCAAGCTTTACAGTACTTTTTCAAGATTATGTAGTATAGGTGGTGATTCATGGAGGGGTAATTTAATGTTTCGATTTTATTTATTCAAGTTACTTTTAATGTTTCATATTCTGTTATTAGAATATAATGACTGGAGAAATTCAAGTAGTAATTCTGCTTGATGTGCCTATCTGTACTACTCCTCACCTTGAGTCATTTATGTACTGTAAAGTCAATCATACGACTCTCTATCTGCCTATCATTCTGACTTTACAGTATGTAAATGACTCAAGGTGAAGAGTAGTACACTATATATATATTATATATTACACACACACACACACACACACACACACTCATCGTGTGTGTTTGTGCTGCCTGCCTGTCCTGCATACAACCAGTCACACACGGGTTGACTTGGGGTGCCCAACTTCCAGAGGAAGGCCGTTTTTTGTATGCATGTGTGCATGCGTTTTCACATTGTGCAGGCATGAGCTGACAGTGACTCATTGTATGGGAGGAAGCACTCTGCAGTTACTAGCACTGAATCTCCGGATGACTAAACTTGGAGATCAGCGCTCTGGGCGGAAGCGGGTCCCTCCATCCTGTGATGGATGGAGCTGCATTGCGGGGTCAGAAATGTTCGTTAGCAGGTGGTTCCAGGCTCAGGTCAGAAAAGGGGAGTAGCTGTGGTGCTGCGGAAAAGGGTTTACTTTGAATTAAATATTCAGCCCTATATTGGCACTGTTGAATTTTGGCCTTTTAATAGAGAATTTATTCAGGCCTTGTATATTCCTATTGCTGTTCATTTTGGTGTAGATAATCTGGCTCTTGTGGGTAGTTAAATGGATCAAATCAAACTACATCTAGGTATAGATTTTGACATCGAAAGTGTTCTACTCCGTCACAGGAGACATGAGGTCCTGTCATATAAGGCTTGTTGTCTGGTCCATTTCTGAATTATTACACTTGTGGCAAAGAAATTTACTGTGAGCGATGAGTATCCAATAGGGCTATGCGATATAAATGACATCAACTTACCGTCATGTAAAAATGTTGGTCATCCCGCAAAACAGAAATATAACTATTTAAATATATAAATAATAGAAATTACAGTTTAAGATATGGACATTAAGACATACAAAAAGAAATACAGGTAACCACCTAATTTGGTTGGAAAGCGTTTTGCAAATTGGCATGTAAGTAGAATGTGCAGTAAATGAAGCGATGTAGTTTCAGAGTTGTATGTTACAACTGGGGCTCAGAATTCAGGTAAAAACACACTTACCGGCTGTGAGTCCGACAGCCCCCTTTCTCGTTTAAATTAGATTCCAGTTGGTTGCCAATTTGTCCATAGGTGTGAATGATGTAAGTGTGCCCTGTGATGAGTTGGCACCCTGCCTTGGGATATTCCCTGTCTTGCACCACAGCTTCTAAGACTGCCGCAACAAGCATTTATGGAAAATGGACGGATGGGTGGAGATTTTAGTTTGCATCCTTTTGTCATCCTTTTCATGTTCTGAATCCGTTTCAGGGGAATCATAAGGGAATTTTGAGCACAAATTGAGCCTTGGAGTAAAAACATAGTTATTTGAATTATATAGTGATGCTTATCAATGAGAACTGACTAGAGCCATCAAAGGGGTATGGATACCCTGGCAGATTCAGCACTTTACCGGGGCCCTTGAGTACATAAAATTATATAACGTAAGGGGGTGCGGGGATCCCCAAGGTGACATTTTGTCAGGGGGCCCAGAACGTCTAGCTGCTCCCCCCTGAATAATATAAAGAAATTTAATGTTGTAAAATATTTTGCCATATTGCCCAGCCCTAGTGACCAGTGGTAATGTGATAGTGAGTTGAAATTGTATTGATCAGAAGACCGTGCCAATGCCAGTCAGCAGTCATGATCTAATCGGACTGGAGCCCAACAAGCTGATTTAGTTTCTTGTTTATTGTAATTTCACCTGCACTGCGCTTCTCTGCAAATCTGCCTTGTCTGTGCTTCAGTTCGGTGCTGGCTCTGGTTGCCCAGGGCAACGGCAGCCCCACCAATCATGGGCTATTATGCAATAACTGTTAGTCTGTTAGAATTGCGATAGTTGCCTCAAGTGTCTGTCAGGTGATGTATCCCGTGTTTTTCAGAGGCCTGGGAATGACTCATGCAGTCATTCAGAGTCCCTCTTGGAGTGCCTTCATGGCTCTTAAGGGCAGTACATACATAATTATTTACCCCCCCCATGAGACAAAGTTATATAACCCAGCCAGTGGTGGTTAAAGGTTCTTTTTCAGTTTTATTTTTTGCCATGCTGCAGAAACTCCCTTGTGGTCTGAGCAGGCTTGCTCTCAGTAATTCCACATGTGCGACTGTGGTTTCATTTACGACATGCGGGGTTTCTCTGGAGTCCCATATTAGTATTTCCATACCGAACACTGCAGCCTGCCACCCTGCTGCTCTGGTTCTGAACCTTGGGAAGTAGAAATAAAAAGCCGTACAAGGCTGCTGGTGAGATTCTCCACCCCGTCTGTGTCAGACTTAGTGCTCAATTCCCCAAATATCACCTTGTCTGATGAGCCCCAGCTCACATACCTCCAAATGCTCCACTCTGATTGCAGATGATGTCCTTGCTGTCTCACCCCCATATGCGGTTCCCCCTCTGTCCTTTGTGTCTATGCTGTGGTTTATTCCAGTCAGCTTTCCCCGCCCTACACTGCTGTTACTGAGCATGCCACGACCCTTTCTTGGGGCTCCTTGAAGGGAGGAGCTGGGTCCTACCTGAGACATGATATAGCAGATTCCCACAGGGTCTGCCTACACTGACACTCTGATGGGGTGAACCTGTCTACTGCAGGAAAAAACAAAGCTTTTCATCTGTCAACAGCCACTGAAAGCGGGCCATGGGTGCAGTGCTGATGCAGGCAGGTAGTGCAGCTTTACAAACTGGACCGGCAGGTGCTGGCTGTGGAGGCATCCAGAGCATACTGGTGTGTCATACCTTTGCCAAGGCCGTGTTAGCAGAGGAAGTTGGTCCATAGAGGTCAACACTCAACTCAACACTATAATCATGTTGCAGTTTTAAAACACATTTGCTGTCGTCTTTGGAAAAATTAGCCGTTATTGCAATGCATTTTACAATATATCGTAAATAGTGACACAGCTAGATGGCCAGGTGAACTGAAAGCTGTTACCTCAATATGGGTATCATACGAAAATCTAAAATATCTAAAAGTCATCCAACTCATCCAACTGTCGACCATCAGGAACTACTCACAGAATGTTTGCTGCAGGTAGCAGTCCCCTCGCACTCGTGCATCTCCGTGCCTGTACACATATGCATTCCCCCCGTCTCCCTTTACCCCAGTTTGCGCACAGACATAGTAAAGTGCATGGATTCCTGCTAGCCTACATATAGCTTTAAAAAATGTCTGCTTCCACGATGCCTGACTAGCGATGTAAGAATTGGATGTGCATAACATGTGATGTTGGTATCAATATCGCATGTCGTCCAGTCGTACTACAGCCATTTTTCGAATTCAGTATAAAATATCCCGCCTCGTGTTGTGATGTCATTCAGCCGCCGTACCAGTTTTTATACCAGTGGAAAACTAACACCTTAAAGTACCTAACTTTTGGTACTTTCTTGAAATACCAAAAAGTACGGTACCTGGTGCGGTGGAAAGCGCCCTTTAGTTGCGCGGTGAATTGGACAGCTTTACAGCGTTGTACATTTCGTACGTGCTGTACGTCCTCTGATAAGCTCTGTGCTACTTCTGTTATTAAAGGGTCAAAGCTCGGGGGGGGGAATGTGTAGCATGCGCAGAGCACCTAGGCTTGTTTGAGTCCGTCTGAACATATACATGCAGGAGTAAATTGACCCCCAATCGCATTATCTGGGTGTCTTGGTCCAACTTCAAGTTTTTATGATTGGTCAGGGCCCCCGTATAATGGGAAACCACTGTTTAGCTTGATTTAAAAGCAGAAGGATATGGTTTATGTACTTCCTTATTGCATAGTAGTGACAACATAGTGACAACTTTAATTATCCAGTAATGTAAACCTCCTCCAACTATAAATTATACCGAAAAAACTGTACATCGAAAATAAGAATCTTAAGTAACCCATTTTCTCTTGAGCAAATCTTCGGAAAAATTCAAAAATTGTGGGGCATTTTAAGCATTCACCACTTTGCTTAGAAGATATTCTAATGGAACTACAAAGTGCCTCAAAAATACTTAAAGCGAGATGTACAAATGAGATGCAATTCATTATTGTGTAGGTTTCTAGTAGCATAATTAAAGTTTTTGGCATGTTTTTCTATAACTATGTTATTATATTTAAATATTAAATTAAAAAGAGCTCTTGTATCTGAATCTCTATCGGTATCAGCAGCTGTGTATCGGATCAAAACTGAAAAAATGTGAATTGGCCCATTCCTAATTATAATCAACACTATAATGCCTTGTGACTGTCAATAGAAGATGCTGTAATGCTTTATTAATTCTTATATGGCCCATTGTATTACATTATGAAGGTATCAGTAATGCACTATAGATGACAGCTTTAAGCAATGTGTTACAGTGTATTTTTATTTCTTAATGCTTAAGCTACTAAACAAGAACTTTTAGCAGCTACCTATACTAAGTGCCTCAGTACAGTGCAGCGATTACCATCTATTATTGTTTGAAGGCGCGTGGTTCAATTTTTTGGCTGTTACTGTAATCATGATCAACCCAACGATGCATGTAACCCTGTACAGAGGCTGTACTCTACGGCGTTGGACTACAGGCTACTATGGTACTGAGATACCAGTTTTCATCTCCTATATATCGCAAGGACTATAAGCAACTGGGTTGAGCTAAAACGTTTTGTGCTTTGTCTGAGGAAACAAAATTTAGTAAGCTTTGTAATTTTAATTATCTAGTATATGTTTTAAAAAAATCAGTCTTATGACCGCTGTGTTTCCTAAGCTCCTGCATGCCTTCCACTGAATGGGAATGTATGGGATTCCAGGAGCGATAACAGAACCACGTGCTTTGTGTCCGGCGCAGCTTAACACCGCCTCGTTAAACTTGCCTCGTTTAATGCACACTAAAGAGTATTTGGGTCAGTATCGGTGATACCAACCAATATCTGTGATATTGAATCAAATGAGATTGATTGATTAAATAAATAAATAAATAAATAATCAGTGGTATTGCCCATCCCTACCAGGAACTAAAGTTTCCGGGTGAGGTTATAAACATTTCTTTGGAGAAATGGAAAGAGTGTTGGTGAGCTGGAGATTGCAGAGTTTGGGGGTGTGGGAGGAGTAGGGATTAGATTGGGGGTGGGGGGTGACAGGGCTTTCTGGGGAATACATTGTTGCCTTTTATCTTTATTCATTTTTAAATGCCACTCTCCTCAACATGGTTGCCTCAATGTGCTTAACAAGGATTTCCTAGCAGACTTGTGGCTTTGAAGTAATCAAATTAACAACAGACTACAATAAATATCAGAAGGCAATAAAGGGGGAGGGAATCCTGAAGTGGACTTTTAAAAGAAGCTATGGCATCAGCACCTTTTAGCGATCAGCCGGCCGACCTGTGGGTGCTGCTCGTCACTCCACATGAACAAGCCTCTCGCCTGGAATTTTCCATTTGGACAAGGCATAATGTTTCTCTTTGTCCTCTGCTGGGAGACTTCCGGGGGGGTGCAGTGGCCGCAAAGGAGACTATGGACCGCTCAGTCTGGTCTGATCAGGTTTTTTTTGGTCGTGGGGGTGTCGTGTCATGTTCAGAAGTGAACCAAAGAGTTTTATAATGCATTTGTTAGGTTTAAGTTTCCTGACCCTTTAACATTAGTAGCAGGTAAAACGAAACATTTTCTGGTGCTGTAACCCGGGGGGGTGGGGGTTGATGTGCCATAGGGATGAGCCCTGTGTGCTTTCCCAGCTCTCAGACCAAAGTGTGAGGGGGTTGTGTAGGCTGGTGTCATTTCATGTGGCCAACATTCCTGTGGGCCCTCCTACTGTCACCCCCGCCCCTCCATAGAACACTACCTACTCCACAAGCTGTTTGGACTTTTTTTTTCTCACAGGAACACCACTCCTTTCCTCCCACAGTGCTGATTTCACTGTACTGGGACTCCCCTTCCCAAGAACCATTATTGATGGTGCTGGTCTGTGTGTACTCTCCTCAATATAGCCCCTCTGTCTCCTCTGTATTGCTCTGTCTTTATCTACATCTTTATGTATGCAGTTCTCTTGTGGGTTGTGTCAGACTCTGGTCGGCCTACTATCCTCTCTGGAATTTTGTTTGTGTGAGCTGGGTGAGGGCCGTGGCCCCGGCACGAGCTGGTGCAGCGGGGCCACCCACCCGCTTGCGAGCCTGAGCGGTCGGAGAAGCCAGCTATGGAATCTGTGGGTGAAGGAATCAGCCTTGTTTTCTTTATCTAGAACACTAGATTAAAGGTGGCTGCACGCTTCAAATGGCTTCCGAACAAAACAAACACTTTAGCGAGAACAATCTGATGCATATTTAAAACGACAGTGCTATATTGTTCATTCTGTGTCACTCCACAACCTAAGAGGGTTGTGCCAAATGTCTTCGATGCATCAGACCCACACACACAGAGTGCAAATAATTGTATTGTGACGAGTGCTTGAGTCATTTTAATAGGAGTTTAATAAGGAGTTCTTTTAAAATGAGTTGTTATCTTTATTAACAGCTGCTATTTGTTTAATACTAGTAGGGGCATGGACAGGGAAGACGGCAATTTAAATGACATGGTTACTCTCTAATGAAACACACCCATTGTATGGAAAACATTGTATGGTTACGTCATTTACTAGCAACATTAATATACAAATACATATTAATTTACACTTTTTTTTACAGATGCGTGCGGTGTGGTACAAAGCATGCTGGTAACTGCAAAAGTAGTCCTGCTGACCAACCCCAACCTCAAGCAATTGTGGACAGTGGGTGGGATCAGAATAAAAAAAGTTTGTGGGAGATTTACTTGCACAAAAGGGTTCTGAACAAAAATGATTGGTCCAGAGTGTTAACCAATTAGATTGTAGAGGAGGTCGGTCCAAGCAATTAAAGGAGGCAGGACCAACCAATCAGATGTCTTCGTCCTGCCTCCTCTAGTTGTTTGGACCGACCTTCTCTGCATTCTGGTTATCTTTCCGAACCAGTCATTTTTCATTCTACCTGCAGAACATTTTTGTGTAAGTAAAACTCCCATGAGCAAAAAGCTCACCTTAGGGACCATACAAGCCATATTGCTAAAATGAATAATGAACACCTATTAAGGTGGCTGCATACTTCAGTTTTCTGGGTGTCTTTTTGGTACAGAAAGAAAAAATCTGCATTTAAAGCCTTAACGGCATCAATAAATACCATTCTTATCAAATGCCTCAGTTGTAGATTATAATGTTGAATGAAAGTGTCATGGGAAATGTTTTTAAATGTTTTAAATGGTCACAGGTTTCACGGCCCAACGTTCCTTGGTTCCGTTTTAGTTCTAGATGGCGCTCATCTGCATCTGGAAACCCGGCTACGCATGTGGTCATAGAGCTTCTACAGCTGGGAAGCCAGTGGAAGAACCATAAAAGATGAAGATGCCTAGCTTTCAAAATCCTGGTGTCTTTGTGATGAATGTATATGGTTCATGCGAATGAATTGTGAAGTACCTGAAAAACACATACTCTAGATATTCTCAAATGTATACATGTGAACCCATGTTGATTGAACTTGTATGCTCTGCCACTGCTGACACCTGGTTGGTTTATTTCTGGAATGTCCTTTTAGAGCTGCTGCTTTATGACTTCAGCCTATTTGTTGGTTCCCCTTTAGTGAGGCTCACAGTGGAAATCACCCTAGTGCATCATCAGTGCTCCCTGGGAAGGGCAGGGCAGGCACACACTTGTCAGTTGTGCCCTGTGCTTATTTGTTCTTGTTGCGAGTAATGAAAAAGGCTCCCTGGATGGCGCTACTTAAAGCGAGATGACTTGAATGGAACGGCTATCTGCGTAGGAATGTCTGTGTCTGTCATTCAGGGACACTGTGTGTGTGAGTGTGTGTCCCCTAGCTGCAGCTTTTAAGACCGTGGCTGTCTGCCGTCCCCTGCAGCCTCCACGTGTATAACCACCTGTAAGAGGACGCCGCCCCCTGTGCCGCCTCGCATTGCCGCCAAGCCCTTCATCTCCGTCACGGTGCAAAGCAGCACAGAGTCGGCACACGACACGTACCTGGAGAACCAGGAGCGCAGGACTGAGGCTCCCCCCTCTGCCAGCCGGCCTGTGCCCAGCTACCCTCCCGACGGCCCGGAGCGGGTCGATGCCGCCCAGCCTTCACCCTGCACCACCCAACAGGAGCCCCCAACCCCCAGCAGCCCCCCCAAGGAGTCGCAGCATGACACGGCGCAGAGCCCCGCGGACACCCTGACACCCGAGGAGCCTCAAGCCGAGCCCGGACCCAAAAGGAAGCTCTCGTCCATCGGTATCCAGGTGGGTGTTCCTGCAGGGCTCAGAGCAGAGAGCCAGGTTCTTGGTCCTCATTGAAATGTAACAGGATTGTCGTTCACAGCCATGCGGATGAATTTGTCTTGTGTTTGTTTTATTATTAGTAAGCTGTGGTCCTCACTAAGAGTGAATCATTATAGAGAACTGGCTTCGTTTTTCCCAATAATGTGATTGATGTCTAGGTGGACTGCCTTCAGCCAGTTCAGAAAGAGGAAACACCACCCCTGACCAGATTCCAGTCAATCGGCGTCCAGGTGGAAGACAGCTGGCAGTAAGTGCACAGGGCCGCCCCCTCGCTTTCCACGGGTTCTGAATTCCTCACCCACTCTTCTGCTCTGGTCTTCCCGGACGCATTATTTGATTTTTTGATTTTTTTTTTTACCCACAACGCCTACCTTCTGCTTTTAGCATGTATGTATAAAATATACACCCCCTGAGACAGATTTAAATTAGGCTCCACATAAAAGAGCAAACATGCAGAACGTCCTGTGGGCGTACTTTCCCTTGCCACTCCAGGGTTTGAAAATTCACTCAAACTGTTTGTGCACCTTTGTGACTCACAGTCCAATCGGGGGCCGCTGAAGATGTTCTTTTTATATTCCTCATTACCAAGGGGAATGACATGCGGGAGCCCGGGGTACAGACATCAGCCCATGGTTATGTTTTCACAAATGCCACCCATGTATACAGCTGGATAAGATGTTGGCGCTCTTGTGGCTGTACACTTAGTTTTTTCTGTGTTCTCCCTCTACTCAAACTGGCAGACTTCAGTCTGCATGCTTAACTGCCATGCTGTCTGTGTTTTCCCCATAACGACGTGCTTTAATTGTAAATGTTTTCATTTTCGTGACTGAGGAACGGCCTTGGACTTAGGGTTGTCAGACCTGGTCCTTGAGACATCGGTGACTATTGCCCTCTTTGGTGTCTGCTCTGATGGTTGGCCACTGCTGGTGATCGTGGGTGTAAAGTGGTCATCGTTACATAGCTGTAACCATAGTCTGTGAACCCTGTGTGTGTTTAGGCTCAACCGCTCCAGCAGCATGGCATCCAAGCCAGAAGCGGATTCTGACATGCAGGATGATCCCAAGCCAGCAGATAAGGGAGTGGCTGACAGTGCCACGCAGCCAGAGAGTGAGCCGGCGCCCAACACGCAGGGCAGCAGTGAGGGTGGCACCGGGTGCCAGGTCAGCTCCTCTGCCCCGTCCTCATCATCGTCCTCCTCTTCTGAGAGCCTGGACCCAGCACTGGACCCGTCTTCATTGCCCCCGCCGGACCCCTGGCTGGAAAGCGTGACCAGCAATGGCGGTAGCGTCCCCACCAGTGAGACCCCCCCGGTCGGCGCACCCGCCTGCCGGAGAGACGGCCACTGGTTCCTCAAGCTTCTCCAGGCCGAGACGGCACGGATGGAGGGTTGGTGCCAGCAGATGGAGCAGGAGACCAAAGACCACCAGCTGTCGGAGGAGGGTGAGCCCCAGACCAGAGCAGCTGCACTGGAATGAGACATGCGCTACCCCAGGAGATCAGGCTGTTACAGTGCAGCCCTCTAAGAAGTGTGCTGAAGCAGGAAGGCACCCTGACATGCCAGAGTCTCAGAAGCAGTAAAAGGTTTCATTAGCAGAGACTCTGGGTTTTTTTCCTTTTCCTTTTTGTTGATCTTTTATTTGTTGAGTACAGCTTAATAAGGGTCTTTAAAGTAAGAAGATATTTACTCTAAATGTAGGTGTGGGTGCAGTTCGAGCTGTGGGCCCTTGTGCAAGGTCCTTAACCCTGAGCCCACGGCTATGGATGGCTGCCCTTCGTGGCCTGCTTACTCTCACCTACAGACAGCAAGTTGGTGAAGGTGTAAAGAAAATTTCCCCATGGGATCTTTAAAAGTATCAATTATTATTAATTCGATCTCAAATGCTCCAGAAGAATCATGTTGAAAGCAACAAACATTTTTAACCAAGATTGACTTCTCGTCAGCAAAATGTAAAACAAAAATGAGTAATGTCACTTTCAAAATCACAATACTGTAAATCATAGCTTGATCACATCTGATCAGTAATAAAGGTCTGTGTGACCTTCTAACCCCCCCCCCCCACTGATTCTTCCTGGACGTAACAGCTGCTGAACAAAACTTTTAGTGAAACAAACTTTAGACTGATTATGAGTAGGTTACATGGCTTTACGCTACATGTGCAACATAAACACACCAATGAAAGGCAGAACATCATCACAGCAGGGAAGCACACCTGTGAACTCCCTATACAGTAGGTCCCTTTTCTGTCAGCATTTTCACTCTCAATGTGTGCCCCCCTAAGTGACTGATTCAATTTAATTATTGGGTCAACAGGATCCATCAGCCTTTTCAGAATCTCATGGTTTTCCCTTACCATGTTATTGTGTTTGGCTAACTGTACACGCATGCATTCGTTGATCAAGCTATCAATTCTGATTGATTCAGAACATCAAGCATTTTATTTAATCGTTGATATACGGGACAGGTGCAAACTCAAATCCATTTCTAAAAAGGCTTAATTATACGACTGTCCTGACATGTTCCTTTTGCACAGTAATAATAAATTTAAAAAAAAATAAGAACAGTATTTAAAGTATTGAAAACGCTTGCCTTTTTCACTTGTATTATGCCAATTCCTTGTCCACAAAACAACAAGGATTATTGCCGAGTACATCTTGCCTGATGGCTGAACACATGTTCTGAATGGGTAAACATGTCAATCATCTTTGGGTTGAGACAAGCATTAGAAAGGCTAGGTGAAGGATGCTTCACTAGGTAGGCTTTAAAATGTGTCGCATTCCAAAGCCATCCAATCAGCTACTAAATAGATGGTGATGAGAAACACATTGGAAGTCTATGAGCTTAGTGAGGCAGAAAATGTTTTTCTTCACTGAAGTTCTGTTTATCAACCTAGGGGTGGTGCTGTTTTGCACAGTATTTTTTGAACAGGAAATGGCCATTGGGATTATATATTGGTGTTAAAGGGGACCTATTATGCTCATTTTCACTGTTCATAATTTTATGTTTGGAGTCTAGAATAGATTTACATGCTTCAGTGTTCCAAAAACACATTTTTCTCATACTGTACATCTCTTCAAAGGGAATTCCAACGATGTGTTTCAGACAGATCAGAGAAGAGTGGTTTCTGTGGTGAGAGTTACTCCCTTTGGCGTGTAAAATGGTAAATGGTAAATGGACTGCATTTCTATAGTGCTTTTTTCCAAAGTGCTTTACAATTTGCCTTACATTCACCCATTCACACTCTCATTCATACACCGGTGGCAGAGGTTGCTATGCAAGGCGCCAAGCTGCTCACCGGGAGCAATTTGGGGTTCCGTGTCTTGCTCAAGGACACTTCGATGGGGTCAGGAGGAGAAGGACCGTGTACTTTGGCCCTTAAGATTTTGCAGACCATTTACATGCACATAAAGCTATATAACACACTGAAGGAATGGGAAAAATATAGAAAAGCATAATAAGGCCTCTTTAATGTGATGTTTTATGTTATGTAAATGTAACATTTTTTAAATGTCTTTTTTTTTGGTGAACCTCTGCTTCACCTGTTGTCTTAAAGCAGTGGTTCTCAAACTCTTACCTCTAGCCCATAAATCCAGGTAGCCACTTGGCAGGAAGAAATAATTTCACGCCCTACCTCAACAAGATAGTGACAGAAAAGCCTAGGTGTAACTTAAGTAAAATCATTAACATTAATTTCTTCAGTAACTTTTGTTAAGCTAAAAAAAAAAAAACACAACCTTCACTTGAAACAACCTCTAACATTTGTCACTTCCTGCTTCAATGATCTGCACTTTAAAAAAAAAAAAAAAAAAAAAGTGCAAATTCTGCTTAGCCTTTCTGGAAATACAACAATAAAATTCAGTCTGTATAATAAGAACAAATGCAGAAACTTGTGAAGACAGGTGAACAAGACATTTAGTGAGTTTAATTTTCATACTGTCAGCTGCCAAAGTTTTCAAACAAAAAAGACAGACAGGTTTCTCCTCATCTTCTACCACATTAACAGTGAAACCCAGAGCTTCATCATATTTCCTTTTTGGCTTGTTTTTTTTGCCGGTTTTCGGCACTTGCTTCGTGTCTCTCAGAAGCACCGCCTGTTTTTCTTTTCGTACCTGTTGAATAGCTGTAGCTGCTCTTTATGCCGTGATCCCAAGAATGTCTTATCAAGGCTGATTGCATTAGTGTTTTCTCAAAATGGTAGAACCTTTTAAAGACTTTTTAATCTCCTTATAGCACATCTTTGTCAGCTGTTCCATGTTAATGGTCTCAGACTCTGTATCTGTTAGGACCCTGGGATGGGTCACCCAGACTGTGTCGGCAAGCTGCTGAGAGCCGGCAGGGGAAGTGTGGGAGAGAGAGGGGGGCCGGGGTAGCTGCTTTCCTGGACACTCGCCCACATGACACAACATTACGTGAGACAGCTGCTGTGAGGAGCAGGACTCTGTTGTCTCGCAGATTCCATTAGTGATTTTTGTTGGCATTCCTCCAAGAGATCTGCTAAAAATGATTTCCATGGTTGCAGGTTTAGTCCTTCATCTGCTATGTTTCTCTGTGCCCGCAGTCCTGGGGAGGGTACGCAGTGCTGTAGGTAGTGCCCAGCTTCTCATGTCCCAGAAGTTCCAGCAGTTTCGAGGACTCTGCGACCAGAACTTGGTGAGTAACTATCTGCTTCCCCCACACAGGCGACATAGACGGCACTTCTGTGGGGATGATGGAGTGTTTTCAGCAAGGCCAGAATGTACCAGTTACTCTCACAGTCATTAGCACTACAAAACAACTTCCTGACACAAAACCATTGAAACCAAAATTATGCATGTTTTTTTTTTTTTTGTGTAACCTTTACCCAACTATCCAGCTTCTAGTCATTATTGTAACCTCGGCGTCAATGTGGAACTCAAGCTAAACAATGCAAATAGCATGAAATAAACATCGGCATGTGCAGGATGCTTGAGGAAAACCATGGCGTGAAAAATCCAGTGATAGTTTTTTTTTCTACCCACCTGATTTGACAAGGCCGCCTTTACCACATTCCTGAAAGATCCGAATGGAAGAATTTTGAGGCATCTGAGGTAGTCAACTTGAAATCTTGTGCCTTCAAAACTCTTGGAATTAGATGTGTGTGACACTTTCTGGATAAAATCAGCATGAGGATGGAAGAAGATGTTGTTCCTAACACAGTGCTTGCTGTGTCTGATGAATGCTGCAGGCTGTCCCAGGGTGGCACTCCCTATCAGTTAGATCCCCCTTCCTAAATTTTTTCCACCCACAAAGACGCACTCTTTACTCATACTGCTGATTATTGTTGCTCTTTCTGCATCTTTCTACACTCCCCAAAGAATGTGTTTCTCTTCTTTATAGGAATAGTATAATGTCGCCCTCTAGTGTCTGTGTCTTCAAAGCACATTAACTTTCCTGAAATACTGCCCGTTCCTTTACATTGATCATGAGCCGTTTTAATTTTCATTTTTTCATTTCGGAGATTATTTGCAGTTCATTGGCTTGCATTCCAACCAGTTGACAAAAAGATTATATTTTTAGTTTTTTTCTCTCTCTTGGTTTTAAATAACCTTGTTCCTACTTTGTGACCTTCGAGAATGTGGATGCCAACCCACGGCCAACTGCCCAGGACCTGGCTGGCTTCTGGGACCTGCTGCAGCTCTCCATTGAAGACATCAGCATGAAGTTTGACGAACTTTACCACCTCAAGTCCAACGACTGGCAGCTGTCCGACTCACCAGACAAGAAGGTACATTTACCCTCACCCGCCGTGCCTCTCACATCTTTTAATATTAGAGTAATAGTTACAGCTTATTCATCCCTATGGAGAAATTGATAGTTTTTGCATATCCTATCCTCTCCATAAGAGAGACCAACATATATACAGGTGAGTTAGGGGGTCACAGCGCATGATCAGCCATCATCCAGCACCCTTGGAGCCATAGGTATAAATTAAATGGGTGGAGGCTTCAACCCCACCCTACGCTAACCCCAGAATTATGCCCTTGCCTGTTTTGTCCCTTGCTGTGTTTTTAGGAGGATAAGAAGCAGCCCCCTCCAGTGCCAAAGAAGCCCAGCAAGGCGAAGCTGGCAGCAAACCGGGAGAAGGGGAACGGCGGCGGCGGCGGCGGCGGCGGTGGCGGCGACCCGGCGGACAAGCAGCGGCAGGAAGCCCGCAAACGGTTAATGGCCGCCAAGCGGGCGGCATCTGTGCGACAGAACTCCGCCACGGAGAGCGCCGACAGCATCGAGATTTACGTGCCCGAGGCGCAGACCCGCCTCTGAAAGCGAGAGGCGTTGGGAGGTGTCAGAGACAAACGAAACACGCCCCCCACAAACACCCCTATGGCCACTCTGACAGAACTCCGGCAGAGGATGAACCACAGGGGCAGGACAGTGCGCCACATGGAATACGGCCTGAACATGAAGAGCGTCCCAGAAGGCACTGCTTCCTCGTGGCTGCCATGGAAAACCTCAAGACTTTTATTACCGTCGTCGTTGTAAATATAAATGTTGTTCTCGTTGTTGTTGTTATTACTACAAATGAAGAACTATATCAGAAATTTGCGTGTTCTAATATTTTAACGCCGGCGTCCTTGAGCACCTGGACTGCAGTGTCCGCCCCTTTTTCTTTCCCCTTGCACTCATACCCCCCCCGCACCACCAGTCATGCCCCCTCTCCGGGAGAGCATTGCACATTTTTGTGCCTCAATCGGTGTCTTCCGTTTGGCTTCTTTTTTCCCCCTAAAAAAGGGGGGGACTGTGTCTGGATGCCCCAGGACTAGCAGCAGCCGCCAGAGTGAGGGCCTGCAAACAGGATATATGGAATATCCCCCCCACTCTGTTAATTGTGCCCCACCTCTTTTTAAATTTTAGCTCTTTTCTCCCTGATTGTTCCACAGAGCTCAACTTTTAATACCATATGAGGTCCCTCACATCACACCTGACAGCTCCTGTCCATGTGTATCTGTGTATTTAATATTTAACGAGCGTTCTGGACCCTCTTGCGGGAGACTGCGTCAGGATAGTATCTTCACTGGTGAACCCAGAAATGAGAGCCCCATGACACTCAGACCTTTTAGTTTTCTCTCTTTTTATTTGGTGCTGGGTGGCGGAATCCTTTCTGCTTGAATTAACTCCATGGTCTGGCAAAGAGGGAGGCCAGTACTAACATCCTAGTGCTCTGTGCAGCGGGCCGAGAAAGTTCATTATACACACTCCAGTACGTTGCCAAAATATCTGCTCCAACAGTAGATCATCCAGCGGTACATTTTAATCCGCGGGAAGCCACAGCTTTGCCAGGCGCACGTCTCAAGACACTGCAGATGTTCTGTGGGGTTATTAAATGGGTCTTGTATCATTATGGATAATGTCCCACAGGTCATCTGGGTGCTCAGGTGTTTTGGTGGTGATGGTGACTAACAACCCCCCCCCCCCCGTTGCATACTTCAAATTCCGTAGAATCATCCACATGAATCAGCATTACCTAAGCTGATCTGCTAGTATAACTCTGTTACCTCTAGCCCATAAATCCAGGTAGTCATAATCATCCAGACAAATGGATCTGTTTATTATTAAATATTATTTATGATGTTTATTATATGTGACTTGGGAGTTAGATTCACAAAGTTGGTTACGTGGTTCACATAACATAATTGACAGAACTGAATAATTAACTGAATAATTGGGACACACTGGGGTCCGTGTCCATCCAAGGGAATTCCTTAAAGTGGCCACTGTTGTGCTGCACATAGAGTACATTGCAGGTTCTTAAAGGCGATCTGGTTGTTGTCATGTGAGATGTTAAGTTTTCCCCTTCCATCTTCCTTTAGACTTTATGTGTGATCGTCACCAGTTATTGAATAACCCTCAGCGAAAATATTCGGTCTGTGTGTATGGTGTGAGGTCTGGTTTCTCCGAGGCTTCAAAGTGGGTTTGCTTTTCAAGGAATATTATCAGTTGGGTAACAGAATGGGGACAAAATACAGTATAAACCAGGCCTGTAGCCAGAAATAAATTTGGTGGGGAGTCAGGCAACCCTGGGTAGTCTGTGTTTTGTCAGCCAGAGGAGTCCCCCTCTTGGTAAAGGTTGCCAAGCAGAGTGGGGTGCCTTAAGCAAAATTGGGAAAGGTGTTTTTCCACCTGGCTACGTGCCTGGTGTGAACCCTATACATTGCCAAAAAGAGATTATTTAGCTATCGGTCTTGTCGTTTGCGTCATTTTAAGTCACCCGTTTGTACATTTTCAGGTTTCAGTACTCAAAGGGAAACTGGGTGACTGTGGTGAGTCCGGAACCTGTGATGGGAACCACTGCAAAATCTGCACATTAAGATAATAAATGCTGAATAATTAGAAATGAAGGAAAGGGCAATATAAAGTTCTACGAAAAGTGCACATTTTCCAATGATGCTTGATGTAGCCAACTCCCTGTGTGCATGGTACACCCCCCGCCCCAGCCAGCGGGCTCTAGTACTGAGGTGAATACAGGAGTGAATGTTTGGAATTTCCAAAGGAGTCATATAGTTGACTGCAGTCTACTGTCTACTACTGGGTCTGTTTTTTTTTTCTCTTTTTCATACACCAACCAAACTGCTGAAATGTCCCTTTATGTCTTAAAATCATTAAATCTCCTTCATTGTGCATTTGTCACCATTATTATTTATCATGACTGTTGTAAATAAGCATACCTAACACTACTGGTGTTGGTAATCTTAGGGGGCTTTGGTGAAGCAACACAGAACCTAGACAACTATATCTGCAGACAAAACATGGTACAACCTTCCTGTCTGTAGGTAAAGGTTTGCTGAGGTCCTGTTGAAAGGTCCGAAAGGGAAAGCTCTTTGCAATATGTACTTAGATGATCATATCACATCTGAAATAGAGAGCACATGAAATCCTAACAGACATTTAAATTGAAGATGTGTGAAATTGATAATATGCGACTCTAAAATAGAGTGTTTTTGGAAACTTCTATGCAGACAAACCATTCTCTAGCTGTCTCAATTCATGAAGCTGCAAATGACAGTGGGTTTCTGTGAGAAGCGATTCCAATCCATGATGTTGACCGAGGATTCATCTGTTGTGACAGACCAGTGGTTAGTCCACAGGATGAAAGCCTCCTTTGTTTTCCTTTTAGGTGTTTTGCAATTATCAAATCGAATGTCGGCGTTATGAGCCCATTTGTGCACGCAAAGACCTTTATGCCACCTTGGAGTGTCCTAGGTATTGAAGGGCTAAGGGCTGGGAAAGGTGGAGATGTCTCTGATGCAGATGGCCATCCTGAACCCTGTTTCACAGAACAGAAACAGATCAGGGTTGCTTCTGACAATCACTGTGTCAGTAGATTGTGAAAGCTTTCCTCCCAGACCAAAATCTGGTTTTCAGCTGGCCTATTTTGCTTGTAGTGGCTGGCTAACCTGAGCCCACAGAGTGTGCGGCTCAGCGGGTTCAGACCTGTGGCTGTACTCAGAAGGTCATTGGTCTGAATCCCAGGGCCGATGGACTGATGCTGCCATTGGGCCCTTGAGCGAGGACCTTACCCCCCCAGCTTTGGGGCACTGCACACTGGCTGTCCCTGCGCTGTGACCCGCGAGCTCACTGGCTGTTCCTCTCAGAGAGAGCAAGATGGAGTAGGCGAAAACACAATTTCCCCATAAGGATGAATAAAGGATCACTATTCTATTCCAGCTTATTGGCTGAACTTTCTCATTGCAGCCCTGGGGCGGACCTCTGCAAGTGCCATTTCCATACTCTGTTTGTCTGTCTGTCTCTCTGTCTGTGACTTTTTCTCCCTGGGTGTGCCTATGAGACACAGTGAGGATGTAACACACTCGCTTTAGAGTAGCAAAAAAAAAAAAAAAGGTTAATAAAATAAATTTATTTTTCAAAACAAGCACATATTTTACTGACTGAAGGTTATCCTTGAATTCTATTATGCGTACTAAATCAGAGTTTTTTTGGAATCTAGTGTAAAAGAACCAGTTTTAGGCTTAAAAATGTAGCTCCGAAATTAGTGAAATATGCTAGAATGTATAATGCATCGTGTCTTTGAAGCCTTTGGGTCCCAGCACCTTTATCCTCTGCCTTTTGCGTCTTTGTCACTAGCTGGCTTGTTTCAGCCAGAATGCCCGGGCTTTGGTTTTGTGAGCCGCTGCGCTTCTCTCTGCTGAGCGCCAAAGGGCGCGGAAACAGCGGCCCTTTCCACATGTTTGCCATCCTGCTCCCATCTCCTGTTTAGTTTGTGGGCTTCCAGGTCTTGTGAGAGCTGGGAGGACAGCTACACTTACTTTTTTTTAACCTCCGCCACAGCCCCCCTACATTGGGCTGCTTACAATGCCAAACCATAACACTGCTTTGCACGGTTACCTGGAAAGTAAGCTTAGGGCAGTATCTACAAATGACAATCAAAAACAAAACCAATAACCACATTTTCACATGGTCCTTTTCTATACTGATCTGTGTATGAAGTATTGAATCCATTCCTCTTTAGTTTAATTAATTCTGCTCCCAGAATTCTTTTTGTATGTTTCCAAGCCTTAGCTATTCAGGGACAATGGCAGCTATATATGAAGATGTCTACAGTCAGCTGTAACATTAGTGTTTCGCACTGACGTGTAGGTCAAGACCTATAGTATGAGTATTATCAATTGGATGTGATTCTAATAGTCTCCTGAGTTACTCACTTCTCAAATTATCTTCTAGTTCAATGAACCCCTTTTACAGACCAGCGCCTATAAGGTGAAGAGACAACAGTTTATACTAATAACTTGGTGGGAAATGAAGTTGCCTGGTCTTTGCAAACATGCTTCACTGCTTCATTGTTTTTCTAGTAGTATATAGGCACCTCTGGCCCCTAGGATTGCTGCATGGTGTCATAGCTCTGTTAAGAACTGCTTCACTGTTCTTCACAGCTTGGATGGCCAAGCATACAGCCATTTGGGTGCTTATCTTTTCTAAGTGTTTAGCCTCACGTGACATATTGCTTTGACATAGATGCGCGTCTTCAACACTCTATGTCTCCACAGAACCTGGCCAATTGAGGGCTTTAATTAATTCTTTAATTAGTTTGTTGTTATTATTATTATTATTGCATATTTATTTATCCAGCTGGACATGCACTGAAATGTTTGGGTCCAGTTCCTCGACCTCATTTCAGCAAGCTGTCATCCAAGCAGGCATCTCTGTAGGTGCAAACTGGTGCTTATTCATTCCGACACTGGCACAGCCAATAAACCAGTTTGTGTGGACAAAAGTGAGTAAAAAATTATTTTCAGGGTGTGTGTCTACATGTTGCAGGCTTGCGTGTAATTTCATTTTCCGATCGCCCACAAACTAGGTCTTCTTTTTCATTATTTGAACTGCAAAGGCTGGCATTGAGGCACTGGTCGCATGCAGCGTGGCTCACGTCACATTACATCAATGTGATCAGTCTGTTAGGCAGAGCAGCAGGCTGTGCAGTTTCCCTAGACTTGGTCCAGTGTTACTTAGTGTTCCAGATCACTGAACCTATTTGCTTGTTGAACTTTGGTTAACAATGTATGGAGCATCAAATTTTCCTTTTCATAAAGGATGGTTTACACTTACATTCAAAACATTCACTGGAAAGTGAATTAAATATTTTGAATTTACAATTATCCACCAAATATATTCAGGGTTGTTCCTAAGAGTTTATGTTATTATTGATTTGTTTTAAGAATTTTTACTTTTCTTTTTTATATATATGAAAATCCACAGCCTCATAAGGACAAAGTCCTCTGTATATTTTGAAATATAATGACCTGAATAAAATGGTCTTACTGGGCTTTTGAATGGTGTATTAAAAACCTGACATGTGCCGATGGAATTATATGGCAATATGTTCAAAACTATATTTTATGGATGTCATTCATAATATCTGAATTAGTTTCAAATGATGTTTAATGGTCTGTTTATAGAACTCCAAATTATGTTGTCACATAAAATGAAATCACTATTCAATGCCACTTCAACCGCTGAATATCTTCCTTTCAGATTCTTCTGAGGGGGTTGTGTCTAGATATTATTTATAAAGTTACAAAGGGCAAAATGAAAATAACAAGCTATGAGGCTAGGTTCCGAAATAATAAACTTTGTGAAATAAACGGTCTCTGTTTTGTTAACTACACTGCGATTCGGGATAAAATAAAGTATCACCCCTAAAGATGTTTTCTGTGAATGTGTCAGAAAAGCGAATGACATAATTAAACTGGCTTTTTAGCTTTTTGACGATATTTAGTTAACTAGCCATTATTTTCCAGGATGCATTTGTGGAATGTAAAGTTCCTTGAAAAAGTCTATTGTCAGGTACAAACAGCAGACAGTGTGCTGTTTATGGTGAAGGTGAAAGAGCTGTGATCCAGTCATTTCCAGTGCAGGTGATTTGTGGTATAACCACAGACATTGTTTGCAGTCAAAGAAGAATGGGAAGTGTTAATTAGTCCAATGGAAGCACTTAACATTTGAAAGGGCCGAGACGGAGACCACAGACACGTGCGAATGCTCCAGCATGCCACAAACCCCCCACCACTGCGGTGTAAATTGCATTTATTTACTATACCTTGACTAATCAGATCAAGGCTGGGGCTCTTGTGAAGTTTTTCTCTAAAGTAAAACAAACCCTCCAGCTCAAATGCAGCTAAGGATTGAACTGAAGAAATGAGAAGCAGTTGACAAATACAAGTAGCTGCCTCTGAATAGGAGAAATTACCGTTGTCACTTTTTATACTAAATAAACTTAGGATGTGCATTCACTGAGCACTTTTTTAGGAACACTATACTAACAGAGCCACCCTTTGCTCTCAACAGTCTCAGTTTTTCATGGCATGGATTCCACAAGATCATGGAAATGTTCCTTTGAGATTCTGGTCCACGTTGATATGATTTCGTCACGCACTTTCTGCAGATTTGTCAGCTGCACATCAATGCTGCCAATCTCCCATTCTACCACATCCCAAAGGTGTGCATCTTGATGCAGTACACTGAACTCATTGGCATGTTCATGAAACCAGTTCGAGATTACTTTTGCTTCATGGCATCGTGGATTATCATGCTGGAAGTAGCCGTTAGAAAATGCATAAATTGTGGTCATGATGGGACATGGTCAGCAGCAATACTCAAATAGGCTATGGCATTTAAGCTATGAGTGATTGGTATTAATGGACCCAGAGTGTGCCAAGAAAACATTCCCCACATCACTACACCACCACCACCAGCCTGGACTGTTGACAGAAGGCAGGTTGGGTCCATGGATTCATGCTATTGACACCAAATTTTGACCTTACCATCTGTGTACCTCGGCGGAAATCAAGATTGTTCGCCAGACCTTGCTGCATTTTTCCATTTTTCAGCTGTTCGGTTTTGGTGAGCCTGTGCCCACTGCAGCCTCAGATTTCTGTTTTTGGCTGACAGGAGTGAAACCCGGCATGATCTTCTGCTGTTGTTGCCCGTCTGCCTCAAGGTTTGATGTGTTGTGCATCCTGAGATGCTTTCCTGCTCACTCCGGTTGTACAGAGTGATTATCTGAGTTACCGTAGCCTTTCAGTCAGCTTGAACCAGTCTACCCATTCTCCTCTGACCCCTCCCATCAACAAGGCATTTCCATCTACACAGCTGCCACTCACTGGATATTTTTATGTCTTGCACCATTTTGAGTAAACTCTAGAGACCAGAGTGTATGAAATATTCAAACCAGCCTGTCTGGCACCAAGAATCACTCCACAGTCAAACATCATTAAGGTCTGGTGTTTGATATGAACATTAACTGAAGCTCCTGACCTGTTTCTGCCTAATGTTACACATTGTGCTGCTGCCACATGATTGGCTAATTATATAATTACATAAATAAGCATCTCTACAGGTGTTCCTAATCGAGTGCTCAGTGAACGCATGTTATATATAGCAAGCAGGAGTATTTTATCCATCCCTATGTGGAAATTTGGCATTGTTCACTTATCCCATCTTGCTTTCAAAGAGAGCCACGAATATACACATACATACAGGTTAGTCAACCCCTGGAGCAGCTGGAATTAAGGGCTCAACACATATAAACAGTCTGGCGGTTACAGGATTTTAAACCTTAACTTTCCAGACAGTGAGACAGATCCTTAAGTACTTGAACGCTGCACTACCCCATTACAGAAATCTGTAACTGGCACCATCACATCAGACATCACATCTTCACTGTGCACAGTCCATGAGTCACCTAAACTAACTGCACTGCCTCAGCTCCAGTGAATCTGGCACTTCCTGGCGTATAAATTAAGTGATTTGATTGTCTGTCACTCTATAGCAGCACGGGTTGTGGAAAAGCATGCGATGCTGTGATTGGCCCGCGCCGGCAGTGGAGGAGGGATTTGTCTGGCCCTGGCCTGGCTGTCAGATTGGTGAACTGAGGCAAGAGATGGTGCTGCAGCCTGCAGGTAGTGATTTGATGGTGGAAAAGGCTTGCTGTGATTGACAAAGCGTGGTTTTGTTTTTACAAGTTGGTAGAAAAGGGCGTTCTCCTCAAAACATATTTAAAGGAAAGATAATTTGGTGCTTGAAAATAGTGAAAACGTCGCGTGGGATACCCTGTGCGCTTAAGAAACCCCCCCGGTCTGAGAAGCACGAATTTTTGCAAGAAACTTCAAACATTCAGCCAGCTAGCAAACAACCCTTCGGCCATCACAAAGAATGAAACGTTTCAAGAGAGGTGGGTTTATTTCTTTCAATGCATTCGCAATGCACGGTAAATCGCAATCTCTGTGAACTTAATGGCGAGAGTGCCCCGCTATTGGTTTTAACAGGAATGCGGCTTTTTGTTGCCAGCAAATGCAGCGTGTGTTTGTGTTTGAATTTGGAGGGACAGTTATTTGGGAAGCAAGCATGGTGTTCATCCGGCGGAGCGGCCGAGTAGTTTTTGGGGTAGGGGACCGAAGTAGGTGTGCAGGAATTGCAAATTTGATTCTCTGCTTTATCGTCCATATAATAAATTCCTGCTAGTTGCAGTGCTTTCCTTTGTATAGCTTTAGCCTTGAAACAGCGAGACCACTGACGCAGATCATCGTCCGGGGGGGGGGAGGTTAGAATTCCACCCGATCTACCCCCAACAAACTATGGAGTCTAACTGGCTTCTGCTTAAACTTTTTTCCGTCTCCACATAAAGCCAGCCAGCTATTTTACAGAAAGTGGGACGCGTCCACCTGTTAATTGTACGCTGTTTTTGTGTCATTCTTTTAACACGGTACGAGAGAAGTTGCCCGTGTTACTTATTGGTAACACATGACTTGTGTTTTTGTTTTCACTATTCTTCGAGATTGAGGTGCGCAGGTTTCTATGAGCATCATTTCGACAAGACTTTTAAATCGAAATCTTTTTGCAATAAAAGCTGTGTGTGCTCTATGGGCAACTAATAATGCATTTTGGAGTCTAAACTGGAAAAGGGGGTTGCCCCCCCCCCTTGAGGTATATTAGCTTGGTTTTAAAGGCATTACACTATTTCCCCGGGCAGTTTTTCCTCCTCATTGTCATTAACCTATATAATGAATTATTTTAATTTTCTGTCACTCTGCATTGATGTTTCTGACGGAGCTAATTCAGTTGTTGTGTGGCTATTTTTAGTGCCCAGCAGTTTTGACGCAGTCGAGTCAATATCTGCGCTTTCTTGAGTTGTTTTCCGGTCGCTGACTCGAAACATCCACCCAATTTAGCTGTATTTTGTGGTGGGGTGAGAAATCGTCCCGCTTGGGCTTTTACCTGCCCTCGAGGGCCAGGGGAGCGGAAGCGTGCGCGCTCGTGCGGAACGTGCGCGGATCCCCCGCTGCCTCGAGCCGCCGATGCGCATTGTGCGCGAGTCAGGGCGGCGCTGATGGATCCCTCATCCCGGCCCGGTCGGCAGCTCGGATTTCACGGGGGGAAGGGATGTGGGGGGGGGGGGCACAGTCCCATCTGTACAATGAACCGCGAGCTCGTGTAGTCATGGCTTGGCGTGCACGTTTAAATGCCTTCATATCAGGTCCCCCCACTGGCGGTTTATCGCAGCAGAACGGCGTATGTTTTATAAGGTGCCGTTTTGGCCTTTGGTGTGTGCCTGGCTATTTGTACAACTGCTAGTGCAGGCTTTATTAAATTCCGACATTATATTGTTGGAGGCCTTTTCCAGTTACCATTGTTCGCAAGATAAAGTAAAAGGTGTAACAGTATATTGCCGGGGTCGTTTAAAGCCTGCCATTGGGTTTTTATGTCGATTTTAAACGTGGCTCGGTCACCCAAAGGCGAATGATGTAAGATGCTACACTCGCTGCTATTTCTGCCTCAACATTCTTGACTTTAATAAACATATTTAGGGAGGTGTGTGTTTTTTTTGGTTGAATGTTTTTCTTTATGGGGGGGGGGAGGTTTCACTTG
>JAODLD010000113.1:23076200-23088090 GCA_026781065.1 Mormyrops boulengeri | reverse complement strand
ATGTTTCTGCTTTAAAGGATAATCTGTAATATAAAATTAGATGAAGTGGAAGAACTATATATGTAAACAAATATATGCCTTGATGTGTCATATGATAGTTTATCAAAGTGTGTTCTGTGAAATATTTGCAGGTTATCTCTTGATAAATTCCATAATGGATATGTGTTCAGTGGTGGGAAGGTGTTGCTGATCAGTGTGTGTTACAGCCCTGGACGACGCCGACTCCTCTGTGGTGTCAGACAGCGACACCTGCGAGGATGACACCGGCAGCTGCAGCTCCCCTCTGGACCTGTCGCATCGCTCTGCGAAACGCAGGCGTCGGGGCAACCTCCCGAAGGAGGCCGTGCAGGTGCTGCGAAGCTGGTTATACGAGCACCGCTTCAACGCCTACCCGTCTGAGCAGGAGAAGTTCAGCCTGTCTGGGCAGACGAGCCTCTCGGTGCTACAGGTACGCACCCTGGGTCACCCGTGGGTGCTGCTCTTCTCTGCACTCTTTTTATACTGCTCTGTCTTCTCCTGGTCATTTGATTTCAGTGCAGTGCGTCTTGTTTGTAAAGGGAACTCTTGTGTTTTCACAACATTATGAAAGGTCACCAGCCAGTGCTAGTGTTTTGTTTTTATAAAATATCCACAACAAAACTGGCATTGAAATTTTTCACCATATATATATTGATTATTTAAGTAAATATCCAGTGTGTGTTTCTTTCAGCTGCTTTGTTCCCAACTGGGTCAATCTAATTTTAGCAGTTCAGACTTTGAGGCTAAATAGAGTACAGTTTGACTGAATTTGTCACATTTTAATCGTGGGTACTTCTGTTTCAATTTTTCAGTTGGAGCAAGAATTATTGGCCTGTCCGTACAGACAAACGTATCCATGGCAAAATGTTTCACACAATGGAGAACAATGTGGGCTGTGTTTAAATGCCGTGTCTGTGGTCAATTTTCTATTTCAATCAAAATGTATGTCAGGGGTCAAAACCACAACGAATTCTAAGTTGGATCTATTTTCAGCCATAGTTTTGGCCGTGCTTTTACATTGGCAACTTATTTTGATCAGAAATTAATAGGATATCTCACGAGTGAAGCTTGATTAATGGTGTTTGGACCTACAAAGCAGGCCCATGGTTCAGAGAACTGAAGGACTTTAAAAGTTCTTTCCTGCTGAGCTGTATGCATCAGCAATGTCTTGCATAGCTGTTAGTGGCCTGGGATGCTGAGACACTTGCTGTTACTGTGGTCTAGCAATAGCAAAAGAGGTGTGTGTGTGCGCCTTGTGCTCAAAACAAAATTGCTGCCATGTGTATTTCTTCTCTGGGGGATTAAAAGGCACCACCTACACATTGTGTAATGTGACACTTGGGTAGCAGACGAACCAGAGTTAAACACTAGCCAGTCTCTTGGTCTGATTAGGGTCAAGTTATTCAAGCTGAAACATTTCTCAAGACCTCCCATCTTGATGTAAATTCCTAAAAATAATTTCCCCCTCCTAGACATTGACACACACACACACACACACACACACACTCTGTTTACTTGCATCTGGTTGGTTTTGCTTCTTGCAACAGTGTTGGTATGTTTACATTTCAAGATAAATGAGACCAATGCAACTGGATAGGCAAAAATAATGCCTTGGGTGAAAACTTTCCTCTACAAACTACTTGCAAATACTCCTGACAAGTTAATGGATATGATTGCTACCTTAATTGGTATGTGTCGCTGGCATGTGTCCCTTTGCAGCGTGTGTATGAAATCATGTAGGTAAACAAACACAGATTTGCTGTGCAGAAGCATCGGTGAAAAAGGAAGCTACAATAATCCATGTGTCGTTCTGTGAATTTTCAGTTTGAAAACCAAATTTGGGGAAACGGCAGCATTTTTTGTTTGTTTCCATTTTAAAATGAAGCAAGCGTCATGTTTTTAAAACCAAACACAAACTCTAAAATCTTTTTTTTATTATTATTTTTTTTTTAAGTTTTTGTGATATTTACAGGAAATCCGGGGGATGCCAGACAAGACCATATAAAACATTACAGTAAAATCCCATTATAACGGACTTCAAGGGACCTGGCAAAAAGTCCGTTGTATCCAGAGTTGCTGTATGCCCAGAACGCAACTACAGGACACCATGTACTCGTGCCACACCCCAGCAGACACACTTGTGGTATAGCTTATTATATTATACATGTAGTAATCCAACTTTACCTGACTGTTGGAAGTATATATGGCCTATAAGTGATTATACATGTACGGTACAGTGGTAACCTTCACCTCATTGCTTACTGCATCCCTCCAGCTGCGAGCGTCGTCTGCTGACGCACAGCGTGCCTGGTGATGGACAGCCACACAGACCAATCAGTGTTTCCTGCTGTTACGCCATGCCAATTTATAAAGCATGACTATTAACAATCCTGACTAAGCAAAACTCCAGTCCGCTATATCCAATGCTTTTTCTGCATGTTCGTAAATGCGCACGGCCGGGACCAGCGGACCTCGTCCATTATGGACGATATTCCATTATAAGCGAGTCCGCTATAACGGAATTTTACTGTATTTTAATATTATACAGTGCCGGCCAAAAGTCTGGGAACACCAACCCATAGAATGCTTTTTGTGCTATCCTCTACCTTTTAGGATAATTATAAAGACCTCAAGACTATAAAATGAAATATCCCTGCTGAAAAAAACAGCATAGACAAGCATAGCTGGTTACCAGCATGACCAGCATAATGCATTCTGATTTATACCAGCATATCTTGTGTTTTGGTGTGGGTGGACCGCTTTCATGTGCAGGTAGACCAGCACAGCTATGTTTGTCCACCAGCTGCACCAGCACCAAACCAGCACTAACCAGCGTAGACCAGCATTGCTTGCAACAGAGTGGCACTGATGAGGTGTTTGGTGAAAGAGAACCGCTCCTTAGGAGCCCTAGTTACAAGCGCCTAAGCCGTTTCGATCAGGAGCTTTGAACACTCCTGGCTTACTTTCGTGTGTCGCTTGCTCACTGCACAAAAAAACTGGGTCCTTAATGTTAAATTGGCGATGCGAAAGTCTCATAGGGTAAACTTCACGCTCAATTCCAAACTACATGGCCACCCCAAAAGAATGGAGGATGCACAATTTTTTTCCGTTTAGTTATTCAGGGAAGTGATCGCAATCAAACCGCGACAAAACCTTTTTTATTTATTCTGGTAACCAGCTATGCTGGTCTCGGCTGTTTTTCCCCAGCAGAGTTATGTTGTTTTATAGTTGTCTTTACAGTTATCCTAAAATGTAGAGAATAGCACAAATAAAGTTGTCTATGGGTAGGTGTTTCCGAACTTTACTGTAAATATCACAAAAACGAAACAAAACGTTTTAGTTTTCCAGTTTGGTTTTAATACAGAAATCCCAGTTATGAAGCTTGGGTTCTTTTCCCGTTTTTCCTTCTCCAGTTCTGATTTAAAAAAAAAAAAAAAAAAAGAAAAAAAACCACCCACAAGTGATGCTGTGTTTCCCCCCCAATTTGGTTTCGAAATGGAAACTTCAAAGAATGAACGATGAAACTTCCAGCACTGGGTCCCCCCCCACCTAATAATTTAATCTCCATCTTCAGATCTGTAACTGGTTTATAAATGCCAGGAGGAGGTTGCTCCCAGACATGCTGCGAAAGGATGGTAAAGATCCCAACCAGTTCACCATCTCCAGACGGACGGGAAAGGCCGAGGCAAGAGCATCAGTGGTGCCCCGGTCCCCAGAAGAGACACCCCCTTCGCGGCCCTCCGTGATCCGACCGGCCCCTGCACTGGACCTCAGCCTGCTGGGCAGTACGGCTGCGGCCATCTTAGCGGGGGCCAGTCTTGCTGCACCGGCGCAATTGGACATGCAGGGACACATGGCTGGCGGTGCTTCTGTGGAGGCCCGGGTGAGCCCAGTGTTGGGGGGCGGGCTGTTCAACACACCACCACCCACGCCACCCGAGCCCCGCCCACAGGACTTCAGTGACCTCCGCTTATTGGTGGATGCCGCTCTTCAAAGAGCAGCAGAGCTTGAGCTTCAGCAGAGAGAAGGGGCCGCCAGTACGGGCCCCATCACCACTGCCACCGCTGCCGAAGGAACTGGCAGCTCACTGGAGAACCAGAGCAAGTGCCCGGCCCCTGGGCCCCCGCTGGCTATGTCAAGAGCGGAAGGTGTTTATGAGCCTGCAACATGGAGTGTGATGTGTGGAGAGCCCCGGCCTAAAGCCCCGGCCGGTTCCATGGCCTGTGCGTGGGGCTCCACACATACCCTACTTCCTGTGCAGGAGGCTGTCAACTAGGCCCAGATTTTTTCTTTTTCTTGCACCTTTTTTTTTTTCCCTTGACTTTTCAGCTCTATCTCATGGGGTTAGAACTGCTATCCCCCACTTTTGCTGATAAATGGGCAAGCTCTGCCCCCCCCCCCCCCACAGCTGAAAATGGGTGGTGCATTTGGTGTGTTTACAGGTGCTCTGGAACATTTTATCTTTTTTTTTTTTTTTTTTTTTTTAAACGTTATTTGACAGGAAAGGGACTATTTTTGACACTGTAAAACCGCATTCTGGAAATGTTCTAACTGAAGTGTGAAGGGTGTGAATTTTGTATCGTAGATGCTGAAGTGTGTGGGTTTTTTCTTTTCTCCTTACTGTGAGAGTCCCCAGGGTGGGAGGGTTACTAGGATGAAGCTGTGCTCTCCTTCCAACATGAGAATGTGACAGAATGGCAAAATAATTCCGTTGTACCACAAATGTGCCACAGATATGAATGTAGTGTGTTTGGTTCTTTTGGGTGGATTCCTAAGATATTTACCCCCCACTTCACTGGCAAAAATGTCCTTTCCCTGCAATCACAGGAGCAACCCATGAGCTTTTGTCGTTTTCATATGCACTTTAAAAAAAAAAAAAAAAATCCGTATTTTTTTCAGCACCAGGTTTGGATATTCGTGCTACTTAGAGGAGCTTCTGAAAAATGAAATTGAGCCAGTTTGTACAGTGCCCAGTACGTTCTGGTCACGTCAGTCGTTTGCAGTCTTTCTCTGTACAACGCGTACCTCAGTGTCACGTGACTTTGTGCCGAAAAAGTTTTTCTGTCAGTCTCTTAGCTTTGTCTCTTCCTTCTATCCAACCCTGTTGTTCACTTATGCTGTCTTTTTAATGATGTGGGGTCCAGCCATATTATTAAAAGTCAGCCAGTTGCCTGGTATATTAGAAAGCTTAGCCAGATTTTCTGATTTGAGGACAGAACGGAATGGGTAAATGCGTTTGCACGAGAGCAAACCCACTGCTTCATCTGGCACCAGCCATTGCTGCTTTGCTTTTCCTTAAGTGCTACAAGTCTGATTTCTGCTTGGAAGGAGTGGCCCCCCGTTTCCCTCATTGTTGTTTTGTGATGCTTAGCATACAGGCAAGCCGCTGTAGTGGAAACATCCATGAACCTCCTCTGGTTAATGGAAAACGGAAACGACAGAAGCAAATGCAACAACAAAGTACTGGAGGATTGCGGTAATGTATCAGATTGTTTTAGAAATGAATGTTCAGATCTTTAGTAGTACACCATGCCAAGTTTATTCATCTTTCATTGTCAAAAATTGACACATTGGAAAACCAAGGATGTGGTTTGTTACTAAAAAAAAACGTCGTCTGGAACAAGACAAGTTGTGGGCTTGCTTATATGAAAGGTGCATTTTTGTTGCATATAACTGCATGTATTTTGTAATGAACTGTGAAGAGGGGATGGAGGGAGTCTGTGTGCCACATGCTGTGATGAAAGCTTCCACATTGTGACCTTCAGCCATCTGTGAGCTTCCCCATGAATGACGCGCGCGCTGGCACAAATTTCACATGTGCACACTTTTTTTCTCTCTCTCCAGAATGCAATTAAAAGATGGTGCTTTTGTTATGAATTGGCAGTTGTGCCTTACCTTGGAGTTACTAGACTAAGACATACTTTATTCACATATACAGTTGGATAGTCTGTGCAATATATGGGACAAAACAGATTAAAACCATTCATTTGTAGCCTTAACTTTAAATGTCTTTTGTATTTCAGAGAATAAAAGTTTTTTTTTTTTCTTTTCCATACAATCTTTGTTCAGTGCCTTTTATTTGATGTCTGATGCAGAAAGTTGTTCTCTGTATTCGTGAACCTTTTTCGAGCGTCTTTGATGGTTACTGATTGTAGAATGGTGACACCCTGGTGACTTGGTGGTAACCTCCTGTGAGCTGCTGTTTAACTTTGAAACAATGGTGAGCAGCTCATCTGCTAGGCCTCTGTCACACTGCCACCCATTGCTGTGCTTTAAGGTAGTTTATCAGAAAAGTGCCTGGGTTGGCTGTAATTTTTCGAAGCATACAAAATGCATCATGCTTGATCAAGGTTAAAAAAATTGGATGGATTCTATTTACTTTTACAAGTACACATTTATAAACTACAGTCTATGGGAAGATGGTAGAATGAGGTTTAACATCTCTTTGAAGCTGTGGTTTCCTTTGGTCTTTAAAGCGTATCTTTCAGGCGATGGTAATAGAGTTGGGGAGTACAGCAACAGGACTGGAACTGGTGACCGGCAATTGGCATTCAGTCTGTTGGTGCAAACATTTGTCAGGACACTGTCGGAAGTACAGGCAGTGGGGCCACACTGGGCCCACAGAAGTGGGGAGGGCCCACAAGGTGTCTGGACACTCTGAGCGAGAAGCCCAACGCGTAACTTTTCTTTTTTATGATAAGCCTATAAAAGTTCATACAGTACACCTTATGAATATTTAAGAAAGGTACATGATGCGTCTAACATTTGACGTTAAGGTTCAGAGGCTTTTGCTAATTTTGGGGGTTTTTTGCGTCTGATTTTGGCTTTATATAAAACCTTTAAAAAGGAGCTCACGTCACTGTGGGGGAGCCTTGCAATTTTGCAACATCCTGTGTCATTTTAAAATACTTTAATCTTAAATAAAATTATGTACACAATGCAATAGTATGACGTGAATAGAATAAATGTGCAGTAATGACACAGTAATTGGTTCAAATGGCAGGTGGGTCAATGGGCTGATGACTTGTCTTGTCCACCTTGACAGCTTGTCCACCTCCTTGTTGGTGAAGGGATCACCATGGTGGTGAGCAGCCCCCGCAAATGGTCTTCATGAATGAGTCTCCTCCATAGTAATGTTTTTGTTATGGCCTTGATTCTGCTACAATAGTAAAACTTTAATCAGCTGATGCTGCTCAAAATGACAGAATAAGATTGGCAAGCGCTTTTTCATCTCTTCAAATATTGCATCCAAAAAACTGTCACAAAATAAAATATTCATCAGTTGGAATTAGGTACACTTCATAGGGTTTTTTTAAAAAGAATATTTAGCAGCACTTCACCCCCATCATGCCAGTGCCCTTCTCATCAAAGCATGCAAAGGCATTGAGAATTTCTACCTTATGGGCTAATGTCTTTGAGCCGCTCCCCAAATATGGTGAGGAACATGGTGAAGTTTATGGGCCCCGATGCCTAACTCATCATTCCCTTCAGGAACTCATCGGGGGGATTCTTAGAGTGCAGTGGAACTTCTAACCCCACAGCCATCCACCAACTGACTGTCAAGTGGCCTGAACTACTCTTGAAAAAAGGGGGGGGGGAAATGTTTTCAACCAATCTGGAATGACCAAGTACTCCTATCATCAATCTCCCATAATTCCTTGTTTAGTAATGACATTGATGGAGAATTGATTTGAGAACACATTACTGCAGAGCAATGACACACGTCCAGCTAATCTACATGAAAGAATAGGCTTGCTTTCTATTGGCCTCTTCACCAAAAATACCTGATATAGTAAAGATAATACAAAATCCAGTAGGATGCACCATGTTTTGGCCCCTTTTCTATCACCTTGAGACCACATTCTTGTCTGAAACACCCAACAATTCAGGCAAAGCGTACAATGGTTAATGAGAGCCTTATTCAGTCTTCTATACCCACTTCTCCTATGCAGGGTCCCAGCCTGTCCCAGACGCTACAGGTGCAAGGTAGGGAATAACCCAGAGCAGGGCACTGACCCATCCCATGGTCCACACACACACACAACTCCATATGACACAGGAGAACACACAAACACCACACATGCAGAGCCTTGCAACCCAGCCCTGGAAGCATGAAGCAACAATGGTAAATGGACTGCATTTATATAGTGCTTTTCTACTCCTAGGAGTACTCAAAGCACTTTACGATTCATGCCTCACACCCATTCATACACCGGTGGCAAAGGCTACCATGCAAGGCGCCAACCTACACACCAGGAGCAATTTGGGGTTCAGTGTTTTGCGTAACGACACTTTGATGGAGTCAGGAGGAACCAGGGCTTGAACCTGCAACGCTCCGGTTGGCTAACAATAGCACTACTGCCTGCGCCACCATTAACTCAAACGTGGTCATGGGAGATGCTAAACCAAGACTGGATATACTCTATCACCAAGGCCAAGCTCATGTCTCCTTTATGATTGACTTCATTGCAGCATATTTCACATCTTAACTGGTCATGAAATGTGATTAATTTCTAACAAACACTTTACATGAAATTACAACCCCAGTTTTTCTTTTCTTACAGTACATAGAAACTCGAGTAAATTAGCTTATATTTTGAAAGTCAGTGTAGCATAAATTGTTTCGTCTGTGTATATGGACACCATGTACACATGTAATGTACAGTATGCACGGTACTGTGCAAAAGTCTTTGGCAGTCAAAGAAAATGTTTAAAGCTACTTTTCTGGGCAGTAAGTGAATAACTGTTCATGTAAAAAAACAGATGTTAACATTATAATATGCAATTTACTTAATTATTAACAGAATAAAAACTAATACACATGCCTTCTTTTCACCAAAAAGTTACTGATATCTTGTTGAATGGCTAGATAAACACTGCTTCAGTTCTTAAAACTCTCCTCAGGGGCACCTCAGCCATTCCATGTATTTGTTAAATTTCACCACTAGGTCACTTAATTAATTAGCTAAATTAGTTGAATAACTTAGGTACTGATGAGTCAAACAAGGTATGCTAGTGGTTAAGTCAAATAGTAAAAGAGTATATTGGATGGTTGTTTTATTATTCTGGAGAACATTGTATGTAAATATGAAATCTAGCTGATATTTGTACATTTTTTCTGAACCACAATCTCAACGTGCAGTGTATTTCAACAACAGGACCCATGGTTTCCACTGAATATCGAAAAATATATATATACATGCACACATACATATAAATATGCATATCTGTATGATATATATATATATTCACATATGCTGCAATTTCAATGCTCTCTTGGTACACAATGTACAGTATGATAATTATTTCACATTGTTTTATTAAACTCTTACCTCTTCTTTCATTCCAATACTGATAGCTCATGAATACTGTGTCCTGTTGGCATCACTTGCTGGTTTTCTGCCATATAGACGTATTTCTGGCCGCTCTCGATCCACACAGGGCGAAGCCCACCCACCCGCACATTCTGCCATCATCACGGGTTAGCATTTCCCTCATTTTGATCACTCATAGGACATGAGGTGTGTAAGTACAAAGGGAGCTCCTCTGCCAAGCACATAAAGTGAGAAATCTGGTTTCTTACTGTAGTTCTCAGGAGGAGATGAGTTCTGTGACCCTCCACTTCTGTTCTCACTACCAAGTTAGTCACCCCCCCAGACCGAGCCATACATTTGTTTAGAGCTCTAGCTTTTCTCTCCGCCCCCTGTGTCTCTTCCAGCTAATCAGGTATCAAGGCTCCTATGTCACGCAGCCCACCCACCTCAGAAATTTACCCATAGAAGGGAAAGGAATGTCTAAATTGTGGCTTGCTGCTCGCATAATGGATATTTGGGAGTTAAATATTCGTTCCATGAACTACAACAAGGAAATCTTATTTAGAGAAAATAAGAAAAGTAAATATAAACAACGGATGCTTGAGGGTTGTGTGTCCATTCATTGTTACACTACACAAAACTGAAAACTGATCTATAATATAGTACGGTGGTACATGCTCTTAATGGATCTTAATGGTATCATAACACTCTATGGTATACAGCTGTGTCAGCTCAGCCTCTACCAGAAACTTTCTACCAATAAAAAGGTTTTTTTTTAAATATAGAACGGCAAAATTCTTTAAAATAGTACCTCAAAAGAGTTAGTACTATGGTTAATAAAAACTATCCACAAGTCCTTCAGGTGCACAACTCCTTACAAAGTCTGTTGTACTACAAAAATGAAAATGAGAAAGCAGAGAGTCTTCACCTTCTTCCCAACCAGGAGGATGGGACTTCTATGTGAACCACTATAAGAGTATGGATTCTAATTCACTCATGGCAGATTTTGTTTTTTTTAAATTTTGATTTAGTTATCGCTGCAATGTGTGAATCTGGCGGTCTTAAAAAGCATGCCTTCTCAAGTTCAGGCAGCCGTGTGGCTTTCTGCATTCTACTTACCAGCTGTTTTTCTCTGTGTATCCAATCTGATCTCCCTGCTCGTTTTACAGCATGGTCTGGAAACCAAGATCAACCGAAGAACACCAAAGAATATCCATAGTGTTGAACAGCACTTTGGTCTCATGTACAAAAGAGAGAGAGCAGATCAGACGGCGTTCTAGAAGCATCTGGGCTTAAGGAGCCAATGGTGAGTTCACTCTGCCTGCCATTGGGTTTGAACTGACACACTCCTGATCCAAAGTCAGACTCAAAGCCTGGTCCCAGAGGTGTGAGGCAACAGTGCTAACCACTACACCACCCTCCACAGAGCCACATCCACATCAAGGTTCCTGAAATGGACATCCAGACCAAAGCACAATGTAATCCAGACCACATGGTTCCTTTCACCACCAATCAATGAGCTTTAACGAGAGGAGCCCCCAGGGTCAACAAAATGTAGAAATAATGGGAATAGATTGTTACTTTAAATAGTTGTAAGTGAAATGACACTACATGACACTATTTATTCAGGTCACTGGGTAAGAAAATGGTTAAAATTGTGGCTGTAATGTTCTCTAAATGATTGGAGTTTTTCCAGATTAAACCGTTTTGGGTGAATTGAACCCGGGTAAGTTGTAACTGACAGAGATGAGGTAAAGTAAATGTAGTAGAGACCATCTGAATTTTGATAATAAATGGGGCAATTCTTTCAGCAGTAACAACAAGAAAAGTGTGTTCACTTGCATAATTTTTGAAATGTCACTAGATGGCACCCAAGAGTCAATATATGAGCGTCAACTTTATCAGGTTTGAGTGGGCTGTGTGTACAGTATTATCACTCGAGGCCTTAATAAGTTTGTGACATTGTATGCTCTGGAGATATGTCATTTTTGATCTTTAAAACCTGTAAAAACCCATCAAGCAGAAAAGATATAAACAGATGTGATACTGAGATTTGTAATTGATTTCTTTGGGAGGGGTTGTGTTCAAGTGAATATGAGTATATTATTGATAAACATGTTTAAAGTCTGCATTCTTGATGTGTTCAAATGGTCCATTTACAACTATCAAAACACTATTATTGCAATAAAAGGCTTTAATTCATGGAAGTTGTAACTAAAGTGACACCTGGTGGCAGATTCATTTATAGGAATTCTGAATGACGTGGTGCAGTCCAATAAGTTAAATAAAAAACTGTTGTTTTTTTTTAGATAGTGGGGATCATGTTTCAAGTCCCCACAAAGATCTGTGAATGCAATCAAATAACTAAATACCCCCAAAGTCTTCAGTTTGGTTACTTATGGTTAAGATTAGGGCTGGGTAGGGGTTAAGGTCGTCATGTTGGGATTAGAGTTTGCCCCACAGAAATGAATGGAGAGTCCCCACAAAGATATAATTACAAACTTGTGTGTATGTGTGCATGTGTGTGTGTGTGGGGGGGGGGGGGATTATGACTACAA
>JAODLD010000113.1:23061200-23076190 GCA_026781065.1 Mormyrops boulengeri | reverse complement strand
CCCCCCCCCCCCCCCCCCCCCCCCGCCCCCCCCCCCCCCCCCCCCCCCCCCCCGCCGCCGCCCCACCAGGACTACAATTTATGATTCAGAAGTCTGAAGGCCGGAGTGAAGAAACTGTTTCCCACCCTGGCAGTGAAGGGCTGTATGCTATGGAGCCTTTTGCCAGGAGGAAGGAGGGGGAAGAGGGTGTTTGTGATTGTCCACAGTGCTGGTGGCTTTGTGGTCCACAGCAATTTCCATACCAAGCTTCTGTAAAACATGGTGCGGACTGGGGGGGAGGTGCACTCTCTTCAGTCTACACAGGAAGTAGGAACACTGCTGGACTTACTTGGTGAAGAAAGTCCACGTGAGGTTCTCTGTGATGTGAGCACCAAAGAACTTCACCAGCCTTACAACTCAGTAAGGCCAAAGAGATAGGAGAAAGGATTTTAATGGCTAATAACTGTTTGATCTTCATAATCTGACTAGAGTCACAGTCATTTTTTTAGTAGTCAACAGGTCAGGTGGAATGCTTACGGTTCAAATCCCAGGAAGGATATTATCAGCTTACCTGATATGAATATGCCTCTGGTCACGAAATCAACTGGTGTCTTTCATTAAATTATGCAAATTGGGCTAGGTGTATTGCATTTTCACATGCAATTGCACTAAAATCTAAATGGGGTCCACATTTTTCAGTCACAAGCATAACAATTTTTGTCATACTATGAGGATTCAAAACAGAAACAGCAAACTACATTATTTACATCGTCATGAAGACCACAAATTGATCAACAAATGAACTCATCATGCACCAAAAAGTCAGTCATAAGAATGCTGAGAAAGCTATGATCTATCAAGAAAATTGAAAAGAAATGGCACAATTAGTATTACCAAGTTCAGGTAATCCTTATAAATTGAACAAATGGATTCAGAGAGAAATAGTTCATGGTATGACAAAAAAGTCAGCTGCACTGATAGTGTCACGATCGGGGCGGAGGCGAGCGGGGAAGGAGGCGAGCGAACCCAGGATACGGGGAATACAGGGTTTATTACGGGTAACGAACAGCAATCAAACATGAACACGAGACTTCAGTGACGGATCTGGGAAGACTAGACAGAACGTGGACTAAATACAAAAGGTAACAAGCAGGAAACGAACAACAGCTGGCAAACGGGAGGATTCCACACGGGGTTAACGAGGAGGTGTGGTCCACATGAGGGCGATCGGGGCTGGGCGTGACAGATAGGGCTGCAGAATTCATTGGCTGAAATGGGACATGAGACATGAAATTCTCACTTCTTAAAATTCTTTGCATCATGTGTAAAATTGATTGTAATGAAAACCAGTTTCCCATTTCTTAACTTTTAGGTATGATAGAAGAGAATGTGACAAAACAGGAATGGGAGTGAATGCTTTCTGAAGGCATTTTTCCTTAGCACTTTAAGAAACCCATTCATAAAGACTTTTTTTGTTACATGGGTAACAGGCTTCCATAATACTGTCATTTAAAAAATTCATGTCAGTTTTTTTTGTTATATAGGAAACATAAAGCTAATTGTACATCATAAATCTGGGTGAGTCTGGTTTCCATGGTGACAAAAAGGTCTGGACGCTAAACACAGGACAGACTATTACGATTCTGTCGTAAATACTTCCTTTGTTTTGCTGATGTGTCAGTCACAGCATTCATTGCCAGTTAATTATATGTAAAAACACATTTGGATGAGTCTTCCTAATTGAAAGAAGACATTTTAAAATGATCCCCTTTCTTAAATTAACATATGACTGACACGTGGTTGTTTTGTGCAGTCTTTGTGAAGCCGGTTGAGCCCCATTCTTTTTGTACCTCATTATGCAGTTATGTTATGTTCATTTATCTTTGTGTTCCTGTTCAGTGCAGTTGTAAATGAACATAAGTTGAACTAAACAAACCAGATTAACCCTATTCAGTCACAATTCTATCTCTCTATCTATCTATCTATCTATCTATCTATCTATTTATCTATCTATTTATCTATCTATGTGTTTGTTTGTTTCTGATTATAATTATTTCAGTATGCCCCATTAAATATTTCAGCTGAGCGCTGTATTTGATGTAGCTAATCGGTCATTAGTTACAATGGAGTCATGATGCCTTGTGGGTAAAGATAAGAGGAAGTTCAATGTAACTGTGTAAAATTAAATGGTGAATCCTTCATTTACTTCTTTTTTCACCCTATGCAACGCATGGCATACTGTACGGTATATAGGTGACACATTTGAGCAACAGATCATTAAGCTGTCAATAGTGTGTTCATGGACACTGTGGGAGAGAGTGAGTCTGAAGGGTCTTTGCAGAAAATGGTTCTGACAAGGGAAGCCCATAAACGTTACCCAAATAAATATGAATCATTCATGCAGGACTTATTTGACTTGAGTGACAGCTTTGCTGAATGAGTGTCAAAGTGTGTGTCTGTGTGTGTATAACCAAGATTACACCTCACAAAAAACCATGTGATTATGGAATAAATAAGGATTAGTTCTGTGTACAGTTATTCATCTATTTTAGTTTTGAAGCAGAATCCAAATTTGGGATACTACTACTGGCTTAAATTTACGTTTCTATGACAACCCAAAAAGGATGAGTCTCAGTATTTCTAAATATAGTACTACAAATTTACCATTTATTTTGGGTAACACTACTTAAAAGTGCTCTTCATAAGGCTTCTACACTTATACAGTAATAACAGCATGACATCACATAGGCATGTATGTTAATCTTATAAACTGCAAAGTGTAACTCACTTTAGTTATGGATTAAAGAAATGATGATGATGCTGTTACTGTGTCAGGACATTACAGCTAAGGTGACTACCTAATCCATGGCAGGGGGGCAGTTTGAGCTACTTCACGTTTCACAAACTACTTTAAAACTGAAAGGCCCCTGTGCTTGACTAATCACTTCAATTCTTTTTGTGCTTTTACTGGTTTGTTTCCTTGATTGAAAGACTCATCCAGCTGTTTCGCATTAACATCAGTGACACATGCATGAGTATAGGAGACTGACCAATCAGCACACAGCAGGAACTCAGTGATAAAGTGAAATCCAGGTCTTTTTAATTGAAATGGTAATTTGCAAACCCTGTCCTACCGCATAGTGCCCACCCTGAGATGGATTAGGTGGTCACCCTAATTACCACTCTGGAAAATATTAAGAGACCACTCCATATTTGTAAAAAATCTGCATTCCTTTAATCCTGGTTCTGCTGGCAGAAGGCTAAGCTGAGCGGCAGGCTGCTTCCAGGCTCAACCTTTCTAATACTGCAGTACAAGAAAAAAATGAAGCAGGAGACACTGGGGATGACTAAAATCCAGCCGGGTAGAGGGCAGAAGCGACTTTCTAATGCCACGGATGACTGTCAACTTATCCAACAGTGTCTCATGAATTGGAAGATGACCTCAAGTGACCTTCAGACCTTCCCTTCAAAAAGAATGGGAAACATTAAGTGGTGTGAAGTGCACTGCTAGGACAAGTTTGTAACAGGCTCCTAGGAGCAGGACTGAAGTCCCATAAAACCAGGAAGAAGCCCTTCGTTAATGAGAAACAAGCCAGGTTGGAGTTTACAAAAAAAATGTTACACATCAGAAGCTTATGCATAAATTGAGAAATAAGAATCTTCATGCAAATGTTGCAAACTGACATTAAAAGTTAAACTTAAGAGAAAAGAAAATATATGAAATCACTGCTGTTATTACCAAAGTATTCACCACGAGTCAGTGTTGTACCTTATACACAGTTTACATGTAAGGAGATACTGCAGGGCGTCCCTTTGATGCATATACTGGCATCACATTGGTGACAATTTGGACAAAGTTATTTCCCAGAACACAGCAATACCTACGCTCAAAGTTGAATAATGTATCGGTGCTGATTCTTCAAACTTTTTCCATGGGAGGATACAAGAGACCCTGGAGGAAACTCACCATAGACACAGGAGGAGCATGTACTGTAAGCTCTGCACACACAGGACCCAAGACAAGATACAAACCCACCACAGACACAGGAGGAGCATGTAAGCTCTGCATGAAAAAAACAGCAGGTAAGACACTAACCAGCAGTCTCTGGCAGTGTGATGCTATGCTGCTGTTCACTGTAGCCACGTGTAACACTTAAAAGGCATTCACTTTCTGTTCACAAACCTATGACAGTTAATGCAGATGATATGTCAACTTGACACAAGAGTTGCCAATATCAGCATTTATGTTGGAACGAACCATTATAAATGGTTTTGTTAATCTATGTCAGCTGTCATGAAGTGTCAGGGTCAGTACCCGTCTGCCCGACCATTCGTGTCTCCTCCCCCTTTGGCCAGCAGGTGTCGCTGGCCATTCTGTTCTCCCTGTGCCCAAGTCCTTCATGCGTTTCCCCAGCTCCCCGGACTGCTGCATGGCGCTATGGGCTGAGTGTGAGGCTACTAACTTCAGTTCCTGAGTTTTGTGGTTTGCATTGTGTTTTGGTTTTTTGCTTTGTGCCCTTGGTTGTATTTTACCTGTCTTTGTTATTCCCCTAGTGTTGGATTCTGTCTCCGAGATTCTTAGTTCCTTGATTTAACTATTAGTTTCACCTGTTGCCCGTTTTCTTGAGACGGTATTTGTTGATCACCTGTGTTTCCTTGTTAGCCCTCTGTATTTAAGTACGAGGTATGTGTTCGTAGATCATTTTTTTTGTTCTGTTATATCGTTCCCCTGTTTAGTTTTGACCCCATGTGGTCTTTTTGTTTATAGTGTTCCTAGTGTCCTCATTATCTGTAATAAACTCCTGTGGTTTTCTGGAGTCACAAGTGTATCGTCACCTCCTTTTTCCTGCCTGTACCATGCCCCAAGTCTGTGAGAAGAACCCCCAATTCTGTGACAATGAAGGGCTTATGTAGGTGTCACGTAACAGTATGAAGGGCACCCTTAACTCAAATATTACCTAATTTTGTTATCGGACTATAGCATTCTAGTGGCAGAAACTGAATAGTTGATGTTAAACATCTATAACAAAAACTGGAAAATGCTTGCTGGTAAGCTCAATAGCTTGTTCTAAACAGCTCTTATCGAAAGATTCTCACTGATGTTCCTTGTAATGTTGCTCTACGGGTAGAACTTGTTCCTGTAGTAGGGCTGGCATATAGTTTTACTTTTTTTGTTTCGTTTTCATAAGCTCAGTGTGAAGTCGGACTGTGAAACGGCATCATGTCGACGGAGCTCCTGGCACAGGAATTGACATGCCCGATCTGCCTGCAGCTCTTCTCAGAACCGGTGATGCTGCCCTGTGCCCACAACTACTGCGTCTCCTGCATCCAGTCTGCCACAGACCCAGAGAAAGGCCCACACCGCTGCCCTGAATGCCGACAAGAGTATCATGGTATTAAGGACATTCAGAAGAACCTGAAGCTGTGCAACATCATTGAGACCTACAAGATCACCACAGGGAAGGGTCAGGACCGGAACACAGTACAGTGTGACTACTGCTTGCCCATCAGTAAACCGGCCTTCAAGACCTGTTTGAAATGCGAGATCTCCCTGTGCACCGATCATCTCCAGGCTCATGCAAAGAAGAAGTCCTTCAGGAGCCATACACTGATCGAGCCACTGCCAGATCTGAACTCCCAGAAATGCTTGTCTCACAACAGGGGCCTGGAGTTTTACTGCGCGACTGACGCCACCTTTCTTTGTGCAAGCTGCTTCATTGAGGGTGCTCACTACGGCCATGATATTCAGAACTTTGAGAGTGCCGGGGCTGAGATGCGGTGCATTTTGAGGGCTGACCTGAAGCTCGCCAAGGAAAAGCTCCAGATGACCTCTATCTTGCTGCAGAAGAGCCTTGGGGAGGAGATGAATTTCACTGATGCCAGCGACCGTCTTGCAGTAAAAGCACTGGGCATCCTAGACAGTATGATTAACCAGCTAAACGGCTACAAGTGCCGACTGAGCAAGCAGCTGGAGGAGGAGCATGCATGTAAGCAGGAGAGCTGGAAGGCCAACATAAGTCAGATGACTAAGCAGCAGAGTCTCCTGAAGGATATCCAGGAACAGGCTGAGTCTGTTCTGGAAGAGACGGACCAATGCCTGTTTGTTCACCAGTTTCTATCGATCAAGTCCCAGCTTAAAGAAGCCTTAGAGAGTAACGTGGATATGCTAGCACCTCCCACTGTGGACACAAAACATTTATGTGCCGTCACAAGAGCAGATGAATTGAAGACAGATATGACTATGCTGCTGCAGGCACTGTATACCTTCCTCACTCCACTGGAGTTGACTTTTGACCCCAACACAGTCCACCATAGCTTGCTCCTGTCCAATGACCTGAGGACGGTGAAGTATAATGCTGGCAAGCAGGTCCACCCAGAGCACCCCGAGCGATTCCAGACTGCATCTCAGGTGCTGTGCTCCCAGGGTTTCTCTGGTGGAGAACATGTCTGGGTGGTGGAGGTAGGCCAGTGTATGTGGTCTGTGGGTGTGTGTTATCGTAGTGTGCCCAGACGTGGGGATCACAGCCGCCTGGGCCACAATTCTGTCTCCTGGCGTCTCCAATGGAAAAACAAGAAACTGACAGCCTGCCATGCATCGTCCACAGTGACACTTCCTGTGACTATTCCTCCCTTGAGGCTAGAAATGGCCCTGGACTACAGTAGGGGCACGTTGTGCTTTCATAGCATCAAGGGCCGGCGGGAACACCTGCACACCTTCACAACTCCTTTTCAAGAGATGCTGTACCCTGCTTTTGCCATCCATTCAACTAATTCTGAATCCTGGATAACCTTACAGAGCTGAGTATAACAGTGCATGTTACTCTCTTTAGAATGCAGAATGAATGCAGTTTCAGTCAGGTTTGATTAGTTGCAAATTATAATTGAATATATAATTATTCTTCAGTGAGTAAGCAAATAATACAACAGAGAAATAACTGAGCAAATACACCATAGTCTAATATTATTTACTTTTGAATGTATATTCTTTGAACGTTGGGCTCAATCGGTAGACTCAGTAGTTTCAGGTCTCTCAACCTCCATTTTGGTTGCATTGGTCCATTGAGTAAAGTAAACATTATGACTTGGAACTAGTGAAATTCAGTCCTTAGTTTTATGAGAAAGAAGTTCTTCCTATTATTTTAACACTTAAAAAAAGGGTTTTGACTTTCTTATTGTTTATGGTAATGTGAAGCGTGTTTGGATGACATGTGATGTATGTCATTTGGCTTGGTATTGTCAGGGTGAGATTAGAGATATAATGGGATGGATTACCAGAGGTACGTGGTAAAGCAAATCTACATTTAACTGATGCTTTCATCCCAAAGACTTACAGTAAAGGGAAGAGTTACCATTTTTTATGTTTGCGCCCATGTATTTGGGCTCATAACCTTTGCATTGCTAGTGCAATACTTTACTTGTTGAGCTACTTAAGGCTACAAAAAATACTTTTACAGACAGAAAGTTAACTATCATAACTACATGTATCATTTTGTGCTAATAATAAATTTTTTCACACTGAATTTTTCACTGAGTTTTTTTGTAGTGTATATTAATAATATTCATGTGTACTTTCCTTAATACTGTATCATTTAAAATATATCCACACTTACTCTCACATATTGCACAATTTGTGAGACAAGATCTTATGAATTGTTTCTGACAAATGGCAGAATATTTGTCCTTTAATTAGACTGAATTATACTCATGTGATGCACAAACAGTACTGTGCAAGTCTTCAGCAAATGTTTAAGGCTATATTTAATATTGGAACATATGCAAATTAACATAATAAAAAATGCAAGAATTTGTCCTGTTCTCCAAAACTGTTACTAATATCAATGGCTTGATGTACTCCACTTCAGTTCCCCAACGTCTGCCAGAGACAGCTCAGCCATTCCATTCGTATTTGTTCACTTTCACTACCAGCTCAATTAACTCAGTAGCATAATTAGATAACTCAATGAAATATTGATTAGCCAAACAAGGAGGGGTAATAGTCGAGTGAAAAAATACATGAGTGTATTGGATACTGGGGTGCTGAGGTGATTTTAAGAGAAGTTTTGAAGTGGCTAAGCTGACACACTTTGACAGAAATAAGATCTTCATTGTATCATCATATTTTCTTTTAAGACTTTTCACAGTACTTTAGGTCGTCACAGATACCCGGCAACTCTTCCTTGTTCTTTATCTTCCCGTCATCATGCATTTGGCGTGACACTCGTGCTGTCAGACTCTCACGCAAGAAATCTTATGGCAAATCTATATTACTCCATAATGAACCTAAAATTAGCTACGTCAAAAGCATTGGGGTAGTTTGCAAACTCTACAGACTATTTACAAGGTAATAAAACTGTTACATACACGTAAATATGTGTGCAGACTTGTCTTGAATTGAAAATCTCATGCTGACTACAGCTGGAAACCATTTTTTTGTGTGAGGCTGGTGAAAGGGCTTACTTTTGCATTGCCCCAAAGACAAACGTGCACACAAACACAAGAGAAAAGAAATGCCTTTTATTTCTGTAAGTATTCGGGAAGACGACCAAAGGATGAATGAGTGTCAAACCTTAGGAACCTTAGGAAAGCAAATGGAGACACACATGAAGACTTTAACACCTCTTTTAGTACACAGAACTTTGACAGCTCATTCATTACTTAGACCTAGGCCGAAATTCTATTTCATGTGAGGGAAACAGCGAGCGGGAGATTGACAGGTGGATCGGTGCAGCATTGGCAGTAATGCAGACGCTTTACTATTCTGTTCTGTTGAAGAGAGAGCTGAGCCGGTAGATTGACTTACCAGTCGATCTGCATTCCAGTCTCACTTATGGTCACAAGCTTTGGGTAGTAAATGAGAGAATGAGATCGCAGATACAAGTGACAGAAATGAATTTCCTTCACAGGGAGTCTGGCCTCAGCCTTAGAGATAGAGTGAGGAGCTCGGACATTTGGGAGGAGCTTAAAGTAAAGCTGCCGGTCCTCTGTATTAAAAGGAGCCAGTTGAGGTGGTCTGGGCGCCTGTGCAGGATGTTGCCTGGATGCCTCCCTGGGGAGGTGTTTCAGGCATGTCCAACTGGGAGGAGACCCTGGGCCAGACCCAGGACACACTGGAGAGATTATATCTCTTGGCTGGCCTGGGAATGCCTAGTATTCCCCCGGAGGAGTATGGAGGAGGTAGCTGATGAGAGGGAGGTCTGGGCATCCCTCTTTAGACTACTGCCCCCATGACCCGACCCCGGATAAGTGGCAGAAAATGGTGTTTAATCACTGACTAGGCTACTGTCACTATCAAATCAATAAGGAAAGTAAACATAATATTCAGTAGCTAGCTTACTAGCTAGTTGTGGCTCTTGTCAAAGGAATAACAACAACAACAAAAACAATAATAATAATAATAATAATAATAATAATAATGACACTGCTCCCAGTTGTCCCTCATCTGTCTCCCTGAAATCAATTGATATATATATATATAGCTTTCACAAATACTTTAGTCATTGGTCTCTGTCTCGTCCCATCAGTTATTTCCCCATTTGGCCAGCAGGGGTCACTGACTATTCCATTTTGTTTCTTCTGTGTTTAGCGCCATCACTAACCCTTGTGTTTTCCTCTGCTCTCCAGGCTGCCACATAGCTGAATGGGCGGAGCCTGCACCTAAGTAATCGAGCATGCCTCACCATTATGCACAAGGCCGCTTTGTGTGTGAAGTTTGCATGTTCACCCCATGTGTGTGTGGGTTTTCAGCAGATCCCCCGGTTTCCTTCCACTATCCAAAAACATGCGACTTGGGTGAACTGAAGCGCCTAAATTGACCGAATGTGTGACTGAGTGTGCACCCTGCAATGGTTGGTTGGTTCCTGCTTCACACTAGCTGCAACATATATATTATATATAAACATTATTCAATCAGTTGTCAAATGAATCAGTAGATCGCAGATGAAATAGATAGTAACAACGTTAATAATATTCATCCCAAATCCCAAACTGCTTATCAGTACACTGTCATGTGAGACTGGAGCCTTCCCTGGTAAACAGAAGACATCTGGCGGGGCACCTTTACCAGAATGCCGCAAACTATGGCCAATTTAGAGACACTTAAAGTACACGTTACTGGACAGAAAGTAAACCAGCTCCAGGACTGGGAGAACATGCAAGCTGGTACGGCACAGACCTTACACGGATAACCCATAACCCTAAGCTTAAAGTAAGCTTAAAATGACTGTTTAACAACAACATCATCATCAACTTAGGACTTAGTTGAGAGTTTGGGAAATCACTACAACTTAACACAATGTCAGCCTAAACGACCAATTGGGCCCGGTGACTTATACGACTCCTCAAAGGCTCAGCCGACACTTGCCGTATCTGGTATTAGCTGGTATTCACCGTAACTCAGCTTGGGCAGTCGCACTGGGTCCCGGAGAAATGGGGTTGAGTCAGAGGCTGCAAGAGATGTAGTGAAGCTAATATACTCGAGCCAAATAGCAGTTTAACTCTGACCGGGGAAATAGCCCAATCTACCAGAAACATACTGAGGTTAGCAAAGTCAGACAGCCAAGAAGTAATCAAAACACAGTTTATTCACAATTAATACAAGACATCAATTTAACCAAATATAACACTAATCTAATTCATTCAAACATGTGGCCACAAACTCCTAAACTATACCATCAAGTCAGAAACAAAACAACAATTAAACAATTACATACCTCAGCTGAGTGGACAGAGTAACTGCAGAAAATATCTGATTACAGATGGAGATTCACGCAGCACTATGTGGGAGCTCTGATTACAGAGTGTCTCCCCTTGCTGCTCTGGGGCTCTTCCTTAAGTATTCCAAACCAAGTGACAGAATGTCTTTGAAGACTAAATTTCCTGACCAAATATTGTGATTGATAATTTTAGGGACTGTTTTAATCTTGTGTGTGTGTCCTGAAGAACTGCTGATCTTATCAATTCTCAGACCCTCAGCCAATCGAATTGCTTTAGGAGGAATGTGGGAATTCCTTTGTTCCACCAAGTGATACTTAGTCTTACTTTCTATATTTCTCTTATGTGAGAACATACTGCTTTAAGGGAGATTATTGTGCCTGTCGTACTGTGACCATTTGAGTTATCAAATATAGGATGCATCTGTGTCTTGAGGCAGTCAGGCCTTGTCGCTGGAATTTGGCTGCGGGGTTCTGGTCACTCAGTGGGGGTGCACCAGACCACACCAAGGGAGGATTGTCATAATGTACGCCAACCATTACAGAACCCCATGACGTCTGCGCCTGCCATCCGGACACAGACATTGGACTCTCTACAACACCCCATGTCATCCTGTACCGTGTCTCGATGACTGGCATCAGCTCGATTACGTTCACTGTGCCATGCGTAGATTACCATAAACATCAGCGCAGAGATGGCTGCGTCTGGAGTGGTGCTAACCGGGAGGCATAGACTGATTACAAGTGACGTCATACCATGGTCAGCGATGAATCTCGGTTCTGCATTACCACAGATGACCGTCATGTGCGTATGGTGGTGCCGAGGGGACAGGACCAATCCTGCCAATGCTGAGGAGAGACACAATGGCATTACTCCTGACATCATGGTGTGGGGAGCCATAGGGTATGACTTCAGGTCATCTCTGGTAGTGATTCAGAGAACCCTGATGGCACAGCGCTACGTCAGTGACAACCTGCATCTACATGTCTTACCCCTCCCGAGACAGCACCCTGGTACAGTCCTTCAACAAGACAACGCCCGTTCACACACGGCACGTGTGTCTATGGAGTGCTTGTGTCACGTTGAGGGCCTCCCATGGCCAGCCAGGTCCCCTAATCTTTCCCCAATCGAACGTGTGGGATCAGCTCAGACGTCAATTCAGACCCAGTGCCAATCTGCAGGACCTTGAGGGCCAGTAACAACAGTTGTGGGCCGCTTGCCGCAGGAGAGGATACAACGATTGTACGACTTCCTTCAACACTGTATGGCCTATCCAGGCCCGTGGGGTGGGGGTGCCACACCCTAATGACGTGTGCCCATACTACCAACTCTGTTGTCCGTTTGATCAGGTATTATAATCATTGCGATACAGTCACATGACCTTTCACCACATTTAGATTAATTTCATTTCCACCACTTTTTTGTCACTGAGTGTATAGATATAGGCAATATAAATTTTCCTAATCTGCTTCGTTTTAGTGTTTATTTTGTTAGTGCTTCTTTTTATGAGTAACCCAAGCAATATATAAAGATTTGTGACATGGAGGAACCAGGAAACACAGGAGGCACCACAAAGCGGACTCGTAACTCCACCCATAAGTGTTAACTTTGGGATTTGGGATGAATAGTATTAGCGTTGTTAGTATCTATTTTGAGTTAACTCAAAATAGCGCTTCAACGACACTGCCGTTGGCAGCCAAAGCCGTTCTTTAAAGCGATAAAAACTACAAATACCAGGACAAATTGGGATACCATACTTAGGAATCATCGTAATTTTTTTTAACGAAAACCAAAACGAATTATATACTTGTAAAATGAATTCATCGTTATGACAATTATTCAGATTTTAATATACATATATCGAATACATTTCACGAATAATGTTTTAAATAAATGTGAAAAATACCGTGTCAACTATAAAGCTATATGTTAAGCCATAACAATTTTGAACTCAAGGCTTGATTTTTGTACCCGGTTCCTAAGGTGTGGAAGAAGGAAACGTTTCGTTTCTACGTGTATGGACCTGTCAGGTGACAGAGGGACTTGGGTATTGGTTTAGTTGGTTGGTTGGTTTGTTGTTTAACAACAAAGGCAATTGATATTTACATGAAAATAGCTAAAAGATCATCCATCGGTATGCGTACACGGATCTTGTGAAATAGGACTATTTAATGCAAGGCATCTCCTATTTGCAGGTAGGACAACAAAATATATCTTCTTAGAATAGATAAAAGAAATTCGTTTAATTTTACTAAGTAGTCCGTGGGGGATTGGCGATCATTGTACATTTAAAACCACCATACTTGGCTAAATTCCCAGGGACCGATTTGTCCGGGTAGTTTGTTTATGTGTGCAAGCACAATACTGCCCTTGTTAGATGAGTCAGTGCGCAGAACCGCATGACACCTTTGGAGGCTTACTAAATGTGAGTCCAGCGTCCAAGTTAGTATACAAATACAGATCATCTGCAAGTCCATGGCTCACGTGTTGAGAGTTAATGGGAGATATGGCTTGCGCATGGTTCGATTTCCTTTGCCAGATTACCGCTTTGATTTTACTTATGTGAGACCTGGATGCGACCTCCAGAAAGCTAGAAAGAGAATCACGGGTTATAGCGTGGACTTTAATGAAGTAAGAAAGTTGCCTTGACGGTGTTTCCCCAGGCGATCAGACTGCAGCATGCTGGACGCCGTGACCGCAGTGGTGAGGTTTTCTGTCTATGGCAACGGCAGCGTTCTCCCTACGTCAGCCGGGAACGCCTCCGCGGCCCCTACCTGGTACCCGGAGCCAGAGGCCAACATCACCAGGCCACACAAGTGTCTCCAGATCCTCTATGAAGACATTGGCACCTCTCGGTACTGATTGCTCTTCTACATCTTGGAAATAAATGAAGATAATGAATGTCAGTTGAAAATTTAGGCCAATTTTAGACCTACTGAGTGCTAAAATGTGGTGTTGTACACTTTTTTAAGTTGTTGGTATTTTGTTGGCAGCGTATTTAAAGATTTAGGATACTTGCTGTTTACATATGCATTATGCTGTCATGAATCAGATCATGAATATACAGTATAACTTCTGTCAGATACTGAAGAAAACTTTGTTTCTAGATTGTGATTTGTATTATTGTTCAATTGATTCATCTGATTTTTGACATGTTAAACAATATTCCAGGTAGCTTAACAGTTTTACGGTTATAGTTTGGAATCTTCCTGCTTTTTCCGTACTCTGTTCTCCTCCTACACCACAAAGACAGGTGAATAGGCACTTAGTATCTAAAGGGCTATAGATTGGATATGGAGTGCTTTGTTTTGACCGTTTCGCCCAGTTTGTCCCATACCGCTTTTGGTCTGGAGACTGGATAGCCCAGGTCTGTACTTGGAGTTATCCTTCACTTTCTTATATGAAGCTGATGTCACAGTAGTCTGCAGAAATATACAGTGCTCACAGAAAGTCTTGGGATGCTTGCTTAATTCAGTTAAAATATTTCAAATGTATTCATTTTATAACAAAAATCATTACTTCATTCATCTGTTTACAAATGATATATTTTACATTAGAAATAACTAATAGTTTTAAATAAAACATTCTTTTCAAATAGTAATAAGTTAAAACCCAACTTATGGTTCTGAAAGAGCTGTTCTGAGATCTAAGTTCATTGACAAGCAGTCTCACTGGGTGCTTTTTAATCGGTAACACCTTTGCAATATCATAAAACAAAAAACATTTGTGTTTATTATCCCTTTGGGAGCCAGTGACTACTGCAATTAACAGGAAAATGGCAACAATTGAATGAGTTAGTCAAAAAAATTATGACACTTGCACTAAAAAGAAAATGTCTGTATTGAAAATATATGCAGATATGTTAAACATTGCTTGTCGGTGGACTTGGTTATGCAAGCAATACATTTGTAACATTTTTACAGAAGTAAACAAGTGTCCTAAAGCTTTCAGTGAGCACTGTACCTGTAATTAGCTGTTTAGAAGCTTTTTGGTTACTTGGAAAAGACTGCAAGGGTAACAGAGGCCGTTATTTTTTAGCTTGTATTAGCATCTGAGGCTGAGACCATTATTCTGAGCCTGCGTTAGCGTCTGAAACTGAGGTCCTTATTCTGAGCCTGCATTAGCGTCTGAGGCTGAGACCCTTATTCTTAGCCTGCATTAGCGTCTAAGGTCCTTATTCTGAGCCTGCGTTAGCGTCTGAAACTGAGGCCCTTATTCTGAGCCTGCGTTAGCGTCTGAGGCTGAGACCCTTATTCTTAGCCTGCATTAGCGTCTAAGGCCCTTATTCTGAGCCTGCATTA
>JAODLD010000113.1:23037958-23061100 GCA_026781065.1 Mormyrops boulengeri | reverse complement strand
AGGCTGAGACCCTTATTCTTAGCCTGCATTAGCGTCTAAGGCCCTTATTCTGAGCCTGCATTACCGTCTGAAGCTGAAGCTCTTATTCTGAGCTTGCTTTAGCGTCTGAGGCTGAGGCCCTTATTCAGAGCCTGCATTAGCGTCTGAGGCTGAGGCCCTTATTCTCAGCCTGCATTAGCGTCTGAGGCTGAGGCCCTTATTCAGAGCCTGCATTAGCGTCTGAGGCTAAGGCCCTTATTCTGAGCTTGCGTTAGCGTCTGAGGCTGAGGCCCTTATTCTCAGCCTGCATTAGCGTCTGAGGCTGAGGCCCTTATTCTGAGCCTGCATTAATGTCTGAGGCTGAGGCCCTTATTCTGAACTTGCGTTAGTGTCTGAGGCTGCAAATGTCTGTGTTTTGGCAGCGTACGTTTCTGGGATGTGCTGCTGCTTGTCCCTAATGTGGCCTTCTTCGTGTTCCTGATGTGGAAGCTGCCGTCGGCCCGTGCAAAGATTCGTGTCACCTCCAGCCCTATCTTCATCACATTCTACATACTGGTATGTGGAGCATATTGTGCAAAATTTTTAAAAAGTGCTGCTTAATCTCTTTGAGGACGTCATTCAGCTAGATGGTTATCGGGAGCCTGACAGTTTGAATGGAATTCCTTGCATTTTAACTTAGCTTTTGGTTGCATACATAGATCCTTTTGAAAGTTTATTAATGACTTGTTTTGATTAGCTGCTTACTTCAAGCTGTGCTCAGTTGTTGGGCATCATTCTCACAGCCTCTCCTGAACCAATCACAGGTGTTTGTGGTGGCGGCGGTAGGGATCACACGTGCCATTGTCTCGATGACTGTATGTGCCTCCAACGCTGCCACTATCATTGACAAGGTAAGATGTTTACACTGGTCATTCTCAAAGCTGTATCATTGACAAGGTAAGATGTTTACACTGGTCATTCTCAAAGCTGTATCATTGACAAGTTAAGGTGTTTACACTGGTCATTCTCAAAGCTCCCCAGCCACATACTCTTTAAATGAAAGGAATTGTACAGTGCCTTCATAAGTTTACTTTACATTACATTTATCTGACAGACACTTATGTCCAACGCGACGTTCAAGTGAGGATAGAGAGCAGGGTTAGCCTGTCCCTGGAGCAGTTGGGGTTAAGGGCAGATGGTGGAACCATTCTGCCAGTCATGGGTTTTGAACTGTTAACTTTCTGATCTTGAGCATATATATCATAGATAAACTATTGGATTCTGTGACTGTTGTTTTCTTAGCGTACAGTCAGTCCTGCTACAGTGAGTTATCACACAGTGAATCTGTTCTAATGCAACTGATATATTGGCACCCAAGTCCAATATGGCTCGGATCTGCATTTGTGTTTGCATGATTTTCATTTGGGGAGAAAAGCACTCCGTGAACTACAACGTGATGAGGTCTTAGGAAGAAACACTACGTGCGCGGTAAAACAGCTATCCAAGTGAATGATAGTGAACGAATCATTCATTTCAGTCGGATCCTTTCAGTGAATTGATCAAACCGGTTCTCAGATCTAAAAGAATCGAACTTTTTGTATATCCACGCATTGCACAGGTCAAAGTTGTAATTTCTAAAAATGTAAAATATTTGCCAAATTATCATATAAAAACACACAGTTTTTTTTAAATTCACCTACATTTGCTTTTGGTAGACTGTCAGTAGCCATGTTACCTTCAGTGCCCCTCCCCCCCCCGCATACTGTAATCCATTGTGTTTGTGCTGTTTGCATGCCCGGCTGCATGGTGCCCCCCCTGCATACTGTAATCCATTGTGTTTGTGCTGTGTGCATGCCCGGCCTCATGGTGCCCCCCCTGCATACTGTAATTCATTGTGTTTGTGCTGTGTTCATGCCTGGCCGGATGGTGCTCCCCCTGCATACTGTAATCCATTGTGTTTGTGCTGTGTCCATGCCTGGCCGCATGGCGCCCACTCCGCATACTGTAATCCATCGTGTCTGTGCCGTGCTCATGCCTGTCCGCATGGCGCCCACTCCGCATACTGTAATCCATCGTGTCTGTGCCGTGCTCATGCCTGGCCGCATGGCGCCCACTCCGCATACTGTAATCCATCGTGTCTGTGCCGTGCTCATGCCTGGCCGCATGGTGGCTGTGGCTCACTACTCCCAACTCTCAACATCTGACAAGTTAGCGCGTTCAGCACATTCAATCAAAGCAGTTACTAGGCAATTCTTGTGAGACTCATAAGACCCATAGGAGATGTTTATGACATAATTTATTATCATCATTATTTCTAATTTTAAATATACATAGTTACATTATTGTCTACTGGTATCACTGGTTTTTTATTGATTAAAGTTTTGAAGTCGCATTTCCAGGTTGGAGAGATTATTCTTCAGTTATGCTGTTTTACAGTATAGTAAAGCAAAAACCATGTCCTGGAGATATGAAGGGCGAGAAGGATAGGATTTATACAAGAGTCCAGTTAAACATATTGAGTAATATAATACAAAAACAGGTTATGCATGTTTACGCACAAAATGTGCAGCTTTTCATTCCATAAGTCATCATATCCAGAAAAGCAGTGATAACACATAATTTGTATGCAGGTGCTCTGGGAGATCACTCGCTTCTTCCTGCTCACCATCGAGCTGAGTGTCATCATCTTGGGGTTGGCCTTTGGTACGTCTGCACCAAGCCGTGAGCAGTGTTCATGCCGTGATCAAATCCAGAGACCTGGTTGCTAGTGAACAAATTGTGTTCGGTTCTATCCGTGAGAGCAAATGTAACGGGCTGAGTACCATATAACTTAGTTCTGGCTACTATGGCAGTGTCTGACTTCGTCATCTGTTTTTCAGATTAACATTTGAAAGTTACAAGCAGGCAGTTCTTCTTATTACATGTTTGCATGAAGTTCATCATAAAAGACTTGAATGGAGTTTTTGTAAACCTATAAGATTCAGGGGAAAACTGCCAAATTAGCCTAAAATGTGGTGGATTGTTGTCATTATACTATGTTTTTTTTTTTACCCCTCCTACCATAGCCGTTTATGCACAGTTGCATAAAGTTTCAGTCCTTGATGTCGCACATTTTCCATTCCCAGGGCATCTTGAGAGCAAGTCCAGCATAAAACGTGTTCTGGCCATAACTGCTGTGCTGGCACTGGTGTACTCCGTGTCACAGGTAAATGACCATACTTTTTATTGGGACGTCACCCAGAGAACGTGACTCATAGATGTGAATGGTCTGCCTTCTGTGTCCTCCAGGGCACCTTGGAGATCTTGTTCCCTGACCAGCACTTGTCTGCGGAGGACTTCAACATCTACGGCCATGGGGGGCGCCACTTCTGGCTGGCCAGCTCCTGCTTCTTCTTCCTGGTGATTCTTTAGTGGTGCTCATCAGTGTAACACACAAGGGCATTTTGACAGAAGACAGGGTGGTGATTATGCACTGAGGGAATTATCCTGAAGCACAGTGAGACTGAGAACAGGTTTCACCCTCCTGACCTTGCTCTTTTGTACTTTGTACTTTTGTACTGTAGGTTTATTCTCTAATAGTCATCCTACCGAAGACTCCGGTCAGGGAGAGGCTGTCCCTGCCATGTAAGTACCATCCATTATCTCCGCCACCCAAAGGAGGTAGGTATAGGTTTGGTCTACTATGTAATTCACTCACAGTGAGCCTTTCCTCTTGAAAAAGTCAATTAATTATCTTATTATTAATTATTAAAATCCCAGTGGTTTCTCTGAATGGTCCACTTTCCTTTTCAGCCAGGAGAAGTTTCTACGTTTATGCTGCCATACTGTCATTTCTCAACTTCTACCAGGGCCTGGGCAGTGCTCTGCTCTGTGCCAACATTATCCAGGGTCTATGGTAAGCCAACTTTGTTGGTTTGTGATTAAGCAGCTACTTTTCTTCACCCTGTAAAGCATCAAGAACGTTCCCCCTTACTTTGCTTTTGAATCTTTCTGCTGCATCAGACTTAAGGTCCCTACATATCTTTTGGTAAGAATCTGCATAAGGCTTTTTCAAGGCCAGCATTGACCTCAAAGCATCCCTGTTAAGATTACTTAACTTGGTTCATTCATTTTGGAAAAAGCTGTGGTGGTTTCAGTTCAGGTTAATAGCCTGTTTCTGAACAGAGAATTTCCTCTTTTCTGATAGCTGTGTTGATGTGACAACGTTCCTGTACTTCTCTGTGTTTGCGCCGCTGATCTACATCACGTTTCTCCGAGGGTTTTTTGGGTATGTGCATGTTCTATTTTTGTATGTACGGTACTGTGCAAAACTGTTAAGTAGTCAAAGGAAATGTTTAAAGATATTTATCTGTGTAGTAATTATATATTTGCCTAGAACCAAAAACACAATTTAACATGCATATTAAGAATAACACAATAAAAACTAACAGTAATTTCTTCTGTTCTCTAGAAAGTTTCTAAGATCTTAACCATACAAGGTGTGCTAGTGGTCAAGTCAAAAGATACATGGGTGTGTTGGATAGTTGCTGCAAATGCTGGGGTGACATTAGGAGAAGTTTTGAAGTGGTCAAGCTAACACACTTTGTCAGACATAATGGTAAAGATTTACACCAACATGAAGCTCGTTTAAACATAATTTTCTCTGGCTGCCTAAGATTTCTGTGCAGTACTGTATGTGTTTGAGAGAAAAACTGTAATAAAAGTGTATATGTGTGGGACAAAAGCCATGAGGTGTGTTAAGCCGCAGCTCTGCCCCACTGTATCAATGGTAATGGTGGCTTTTTTTTGCAGCTCGGAGCCCAAGGTCCTGTTCTCATACAAGTCTCAGATTGACGAGCCCGATGACACAGATGTGCACCTTCCCCCCACCACTGTTGTGGGCCGCAAGGTGCTGGGACGGGGCCCCTACTCCAACACGCAAATTGATGGCTCGGCGGCTTACCTGGATGATGTCGTGTCTGGGCCTTTTGGGGTGGGCAGCATCAACAATGCCGACAGTGACCACTGGAGACCCATCAACGTCTAGGTTTTGGGTGGCTCCTGTAAGGAGAAGACAGAGAGGCCTGGTTAACGCCACCTTTCTAGGACCTTTTGACTCGTGGGACCAGGCACATCAGACACACCGCCAAAACCTTCAGCATTAGTTGAGACTTTTCTGCAAAGTCTACACCTGAAGTTTATAGCTATCTTAAATAGTTGCCCCCTAAAGGTTTGATAGCAAACCAGGCCAAAAAAATCCTAGGACATGTGACACCTTCTACAAGTACATTCCCTTTTGACTCACTGGGTTTCTTATTGTCTCGTAATGCTATAGTTGTTATCTTGGCACCTGTCTGTCGGCACTGTGCCTGATGGTTTAGAGATCTGCATCAGGGTATTAAACATCTAAGAAGGAAATGCTTGTGTTATATTAAGTGTTTTGACTTTAGCATTATTGGTATCAGTAGAATCAGTACTCGATGTATGCATTATGTTCATTATTTTACATGAAGAAGCCTTGTATGAAAACAGTGAGCTCTGATGTTTGCAGGATGTACGGCTCGCATCTTGCGCACTGATGCATCTATGTAATAATTGCACGCTTGGCTTTTATTCTTGGCTCATTTCCAGTTGAGTTGTCTTATTCTGTGAATAGTGCACCTATGTACACCCACACACACGCACACACACACACTATTACCCAGTGATTGTCAAAGCGAATCTGAGATTTTAATAACACACGTTCAACACACCTTAAGCCTGGACTCCCTAAAAGATTTTTGAAACCTGCAGAAGAGACACCAGCGATCATTTGTTTCTCCTGTCAACATCACTGAGCCATGTAGATTTGAGATGGGGCTGAACACAGTGTTGTACACTGCTTTGAATAACTTTTACTGGTGCATCTCCACTCATTAGATACGGTTGTGGATGTATTTTTTTATTCCTGAACCTGTCATTGCAGCAAGTATTTTATGTGCAGAGGTAGTATGTCTACAAAATGAATTACTATTCTGTCTCCAAACTTGATAAGTTATTCATGTATGTTCTGTGCTTTTTGTGATAACATTTCTTCTGCAAGTCTAAACCTAAAATAAGGGGTTGGGGGAGGGGAGAACAATAATGTGGAAACTGGTAGGACTCTCCAATAATTTTGATCTAACAATGCTGATTGTGTGCAGGTAGTCGTTCTAGGCTATGCCTCTTGCTTAACTGGACATTTTACCAGTAAATTATTGATACTGTCACAACTTTATGAATGTCCTCAAACACAGTAGAAAAAAAACTTTATTTTTGTGCACTCTTGATCAAAATAATGGGGTCAAATGAGAAATTAGCCAAGAATTCCTGGAGGTGAAACTTATATATACATACATACTAGACTTCAGCTAAAGATAAAAAAATATATGTATGTGGATGAATTGTTTTGGAAAAATACTACAATTTTAATTATTATTTCATTACAATATTGCATTAGTTTTTTTTCTGCAAGACATTAAATCATGTACGTGTTGAACATTCTGCGAGTGATCAATATAATAGTACATTTCGCCATGTTTGTTTTGTATTTTTCCTGCTAAACAGGTTGTGTGTTTTTGTTCAATATTATATAGATCAGAATTAACTTTTCATTAACTTTTTTCACTATCATACTGAAACATATGCCGGATCTACTTAACTTGTCATTTGGACTACAATTCCCAGCAACCCATTCGCCTACATCTATAATTTTATGTATTCTCAAGAAAACTACGCAATTAAGAAGCTCTCGTTGTGCTGAATATAGTCTAGTTCTCAGGTCACGCAGTTTTAGCCGAGTGGAAAAAAGAGAAAAAGAAGAGCCTTGTCTTCGATTATTTGGAGCGTGTTTGTCTTGGGAAGCCTGAGAAAAGAATGGGAGCCGGTGAAAGCTCGACCAGAAAAGTGTCTTTCGGTGTCGATGAGACGGACCGGGTCCAGGTTCTTCGTGGAGTTAAGGTAGGAAGCTCGTCTGGTGGGAATTAAAAATGTGAGCCCAAACTCTGATAGTTATTTGTTCGCTGTTTTGTAGCTGCACTCTAGGCGTTATGCTCATCTTGTACGATATGGTCAAAAAACACCTATTTTATACGTGTCCAGTGTTCCGGTGCTGGTGTGTGACCATAACGCTTTATATAGGACAGGCCCAGGTAGCCCAGCAGCCATCGGCTCCATCTTAAAACGTGCTGATGACGCACGTGACCCGGCCGTCCACGGTGCTGGTAATACTTTCGCTACAACAAACTTTAAAACTTAGAGCACGTCTTTCCTCACCAGACATTGTATCATTACACACAACTTATTGAATGCAGGAGCAAACTGAGTGATTGTAAAAATATCTGTAGCCGTCCCCACCCGACGGAGTGAGTCAGTCGGCGATCGCGCCCCGCCCTGATCCTGCTCGCTTCGTCTAAGCAAGTTTTTAGCCAGTGCGATTCTATCTTAAGGCGCCGCTGAAATAATTGACAATGTCAGCACTTCAGCTATATGCTATTTTACTGGGGGTTCTGGGGGTGCGCCCCCTGCTCGTCAGATGATTTATTGTAAACGCAATCACAGTGCCTGAACGATTGAAAGTTTCTAGGGGAGCCTGTAGAACAGCACACACACACACACACACACACACACACTGACAGGGCTGCCAACTCTCAGGCATTTGGCGTGACGTTCATGCTTTCAGACTGTCCTGCACACAAGAAATCATACAGCAGATCTATATTATTCCATTATAAACCTAAAATTAACTACATGAAGAGCGTTGGGGCCTCGACAAACAGTGCCGGGAGCCCTGCTGCGTGTGGGAGTAGCCATGGATAGGACTTGTCGGTCCAAGGAATCCCACAGATGCTCGACACGTACCTGGCCGTCCACGTAATGCAACAGAAAATGGGGTTCATCAAACCAGGCGGCCTTCTTCCATTGCTCCAATGTCCAGTTCCGACGCTTGCTTGCCCATTATAAGTGGGCAATGGGCAATAAGCCCATTATAATTTCGATGGTAGAGAGGAGACAACATGGACACTCTGACTGGCCTGCAGTTACGTAGCCATGAAAGGAAGACGGCTTCATGCATTGTGTGTCGTGACATTACTCCCATGGTCATCAACATTATCTGTCATTTGTGCCACAGTTGCCCTTCTGTTGGTCTGTACCACGTGATAGCCTTTTTTCACATCCCCCTCAAATCACTCTCAGTAGGTCCTCACCACAGCTGACCATAAGCACCCTCCAAGCCTTGGTGTTTCAGGGATGCTCTGACCCATTCTTATGGCAATAATGATTTGGTCCCCTTGTCAGAGTCACTCAGATCTTTATTGCTGCCTATTTCTTATGTCATCATCATTTTGATTACGAGTATTGAATGCTAGCTTACCGTCTTGTATATCCAGAGCTTGACATTATTAGTCACAGCTGGGGGTTGTTCTGGCTCACTGGTGTATATACATAGATATATTTGTATTTTATAAGCTTGGTATTCATGAGTGACACTTTTTAACTAATGTAATACACTTGTGTTCCAGCTTTCAGATGAGGTTCTCCGGAGAATGCGAGAGTCTACCCGTGGGGTCAATTTTAGACCCCCCTCTCCAGAAAGCTCTAAGGAGGAGCCTGGGCCACCCCCAGCTGCTGCAGGTTGTGTCCATATTCCATGGAGTCTTCATTAATAAGCCTTTAGTTCAGTTGTATCACCACAAGGACAGATTACTCTCTGAGTGTGTTCATGTTCACGTAGGCCATTTTCACTTCTGTGAAAGTGGACTGTGGCGTATTGTTATACAGTTTTTTTAAAATTGTTTGTGTGTTTGTTTTATCAAAGCAATTATTTAAATGTCTAACCACAATAGACCACAATTAAATTACGCAATATGAGTTTACCGACTATAACTGGAGACTGTAAAGTTAATGAGATAAAATCCTATTAGCGAAACCGCTGTTGTGACATTGTTAAAGCCACTGAATGCTGGAGTAAATACCTGGATGAATGAATGTATAAGCTTTGTAAGAAACCTTTTTAAAAAATCTTTTCAGGAAGTCTGCTAAGATAATCTTGGTTAACTTGTCTCAGGAAAAAAAACAAAGGCTTTTTGTAACATTAGGCTTTTTGCAAAATGCTGAGTTGTTATCCTTAAGGATGAGGTTTTTCTTAATCAAAGTGTTACCCATAAAATGAAGCATTGTCCTTAAAGGTAAAGTGTTACGCATAAAAAGAGGTGTTAATTTTAAAGGAGAATTGTATTGATTTATATTATAGAGTGGATAATAGTGTCCCATTAAGCCTGTTGTCTGCAGGATCAGGGCCTGGTCCTGCTGCAGCTGAGACGCAGGAGGAACTGCAGCAAAGGTGGGTGCCTTTCAAAGCACTGCATATATACCACAGCATAGTAGCACTGTCTACTATTCTGGCTTCGCTACACTGGCTCCCAGTGAAATATAGGAGAGATGTTAAGATTCTTCTGTTTACCTATGAGGCTCTTAACAATCAGGCGCCCACTTATGTCTGTGACACGCAAACAGGACACTCAGGTCATGTGATCGGGGTCTTTTTGTTAACCCCAGGCCCAAGTTTAAAACCAGGCCTGACAGAGCTTTTGCAGAACTTCCCCCAAAGCCTGTGGAACAGTCTGCAAATGGATATTATACCAGCCAGCACTGTGGGCCCCTTTAAACTGCTTGTGAAAACTTTTATGTACAGACAAGCCTTTTATTGATGTTTGAATATCTTTGTTTTATTTCCCGTGAACCACTTTTCAACATTTGTTCTTGAAAGGCACTATATACATAAACTAATTACTTACTAACTCACTTGCGTTCTTCCATAAACTCAAAGTAAAGGCATGATCTTATGGAAGAACACCCAGGGAAATACCATACCTTATAATGAACTGATAGAAGAGTAGAATTATAGCGGAACTTTCTCATTTAATCCAGGTCTAACCTTTTCAGAGCCATCCTGCCATTGTCTGGAAATCGGGGTTCAATTAAAAAAAAATAGAAAACAACACTGCTATATTGTTACTTGCAGTATTCTTTGCCACCTTGTGGAACTTAATAGTATTGCAGGGTAAATATTTAAATTGAGGTTAAAATGATAAGTTGTAATGGGCCTGATATGTATACGGTGCTGGCTTTGTTACAGAGATATGCTCTCTTTTGTGGTGTGAGCGCTATGTCTGCGTAGTGGTTAGAAGTGTGATATCAGTGGATAGACGGTCTGACGCATGGTCCCAGTGCTATCTACATATGATGCGCCAGGTTTCAGCGTGAACAATCCATCATGCAAGAGGAGCTGGTGCGTGTAGCAGGGCAGGAGAGAGAGGCTGCACGGAAGGAGTTGAGCAAGGCCTTGCTTAGGGAGAGGGCTCTGACCCGCGGGAAGGCAGATCGGGCCCAAAGCTTGGTAAGTCGCCTGCACTAGTTAATAGCAACTGGCAAAGTCCGTTATCCTCATTGCCATCATTATGGAGTGTTTTGAGTCACCCATGCAGCCAATAATAGGGAGCATACACACACCAGATGACCATGTGACCAATCATATTTAGTTGTTGGATATCTAACTTTTTTGTATTGTATTGTAGACCATATATGTAGATGTGTATTATACCATCCATAATTTTATTTCAGAGGGCAATATGCACACCTTGTTATATGCTATATAACATATTTTAACATCATAGTTATAAAATTTAATTATGTTATGTTTTAATAGCTACTTATATAAACAGTAATTGGGTCTGAACTCATTAGCTGACAGGCTATTCAGGTAACCTCTGATTGGCCACTAATGGTAAATTTATAATCACGCCCCCGCAGGAGGCATTTATATCATATGAGGCCGATATTCAGTATGTAAGACCCTACGGAATCTAAAATGTATTACATAGGTCAATTAAGATTTAAAAATAACCTTTCACCTCAAAACATCAAACTTAATACAAAATATAACCATAATCTAACATATCCAAATTAGTTCAGACCCATTTATTGTTTATTTGATTGTGCTGCTCTATCGATGTGCTTCAATAGACTTTTTCTGGATGCTGTTCAAATCTGCTTATAAATTATTTAAAGTAAAGCTGCATTTGTTTATTATTCCATTAGTGTGGTGAGTTTTTTCTTTATTTATTTAGTACAAGCTCATTAATATGTGCAGAACATACAGCATAAGCTGAAACCATGAACAAGGTGTACAAATGAACATGGACCAGGATGGCCATCTGACTGCCTCCATCCCCAAACACTCCTGGTTATATTGTTAGTCATATAGGGATTAAGCAGAAGAATCAGAAAATCTGTGTTTATTTAATTCACTGGAATTTGACACCATTATGCTGGAAGATCATGTGGTTTGAGCTTGATAATACCTAACCACAGTTATGGAACATTTAAACTTGTAATGAGTTTTTTTTTTTTTTGGTTAAAATAACAGCTGTCTCACATCGCCTGAGTTTCACCTTGTGTTTGAACTTGACATGAATTTGTGAGAGAGAGAAGCAGACCCAAACTGCTCTGTGCAGCATGTTCTTCTGGCAATCTCTGATGATATAAGCCTGCATCACTGACCATGTATATAAACGGAGGCACTGCGTGAAGAGTCTAAACACTTTCCCTCAGTTTCAGCATCATTTGTTTGTTTTGTTTATGCAGTTTTACTTCAGAGATGCTAATCAGAAATCCTCCTGCCTGCCATGAACAGGTGTGCGTGTGTCTAGACATTAATTAACAATGACAGCAGGTCATCGCCTGTTTTTTGTTGTTTTTATTTCAGCCTGTTCTTTAGTAAAATGTTATTAAGGCCTGAAGCACTGCTTGGAGAAGCCACGCATTCTTAAACATCCCCATACATACTTATGAGTTCTTTTTAGCCATACTACACTCTATTGCCAAAAGTATTAGGACACCTGTCTTTACACACACATGAACTTTAATGACATCCCATTCTTAATACATAGGCTTTAATATGGAGTTGGGCCACCCTTTGCAGCTATAACAGCTTCAACTCTTCTGGGAAGGTTGTCCACAAGGTTTAGGAGTGTGTTTATGGGAATTTTTGACCATTCTTCCAGGAGAGCATTTGTGAGGTCAGGCACTGATGTTGGATGAGAAGGCTTGGCTTGCAGTCTCCACTCTAATTCATCCCAAAGGTGTTCGATCGTCTCAGCATACGTTGTCCCTGCTCTGTGATTTTACGTGGCCTACCGCTTCGTGGCTGAGTTGCTGTTGTTCCCAATTGCTTCCGCTTATAATAACAGCTTATAATTCCAGTAACAGTTGACCGAGGAGTATTTAGTAGCGAGGAAATTTCACGAATGGACTTATTGCACAGGTGGCATCCTATTACAGTACCACGCTTGAATTCACTTGATTCCTAAGAGCAACCCATTACTGTATTTCGCAAATGTTTGTAGAAGCAGTCTGCATGCCTAGGTGCTTGATTTTATACACCTGTGGCTATAGAAGTGATTGGAACACCTGAATTCAATAATTTGGAGGGGTGCCCCAGTGCTTTTGGCAATATAGTGTAGGTACAAGTGTCCAAATGGTTATTATTATTTGCTTTTCAGATGTTGATATACTACAAGGTTAGAGACCTTGATGAAGAATGACTTTTGGTATCATTGCACAAACCCAGTCCTGCAGAACTTCTGCATCTGTGTCTCCTGAAGTTTGAAACTTCAAAACTTGCCCGATCTGTATGCTCTTTCGAAGAGCAGAGTTCCAGCATTAAAACTGTTGTTTCTGGTCAATATTTTGTTAAACATTTGTAATATTGCACGGGTGGGGGGATAGTTTGTAATCATCTAGAGCAGTGGTTCTTAACCTTCTTTGAGTCGTGGACCCCTTTTTGAATCTGGTTAAAGCTACGGAGCTCCTCCTGACAATATGCACATAAACTCAGTTTTGTATGCAATGAATATATTTTATACAGAACATTTCGTATACATAGCGGCAAAAATGAAACATTTATATAAAGTACAGTGAACATAGTTGTTGATTTTTATTCTGACTATCACAGACCCTCTAATACACATTGATGGACCCCAGGTTATGAACCCTTTATCTAGAGGAATAACTCAATGTTCAACTCATTGCCAGGATACTGCTGGGCCCGGGTGATTCTGAGGTTCTTTGCCTGCTCTGATCATTCCTTCGAAAGTTTGGTAACTTGAAGAACATCCTAAAAAGCCTCAGGCATTAAGGTATAACAGGCCAGAAGTTCTTGGGTACGTGCGTATGTATGCTGCCCGGCCCTAAGGATCCTCCATCTTTTTCTGATTTGCCTGTGCCTTCTGGGTGAGCGGCACATGAGAGGGACATCCAAAGCTGTGATCCTGCAGGGGCTGGGGTCAGGTGTCTTGGCAGACTTCAGAAGGAGACTTTGTGTGTCTGCCTGAGAATTTTCATTAGGTCCTGAGACTCAAGTCATTTAAATCAGCAGCCTGACAGTGATTAATTTTATAATATCATCATGTGATAATTAGGATTTGTAATAATTCCAGAGTGATAATGATCAGTTTACAAAGCTAGTTCAAGCGATTAGCCTGGGCTTTAGTTTTGAATTATTCTTGATGTGGGCAGCTGTCCCTGCAGATAACTCTCCCCAGTACTGTGCTTTGTTTTGGATAAGCTGTTCCTCTATGTGCTTTGGCAGTGGCACAAACAGGTTCGCCGTAATGCTCCACACAGCGTCTCTCTTAGTTGGATCTCTGCGTGCTGTTGCACCCAAATGGATCCAGATCTTCTAAGGGGGATGAGGAAGAATGGCAAGATTTATGCAGTGTGTGGAAATGGTAATGAATTCTTTTTGTCTTTGTTTCAAATCTGAGTGAACCTTTTAACATTAGGTTGTCTCTGTCCAGCAGGTCACTTGTCTTACAAGCTGTAGACCTATCCCAAGGGGCCTGTGTGTGTTTAATATTTAATATCTTACATGACACCAAACAGTTGGTGAGCGATGAGGTAGATGGTATGCAGAAATCATATGTCTTGTAGGATTGTAGTGAATGATTTTGTTTTGACGACAAAAAAAAAGTTTAACCTCTTCTTATAGCTTTCAAAAGTAAATGTATATCCTCCCCAGCTGAATAACAACAAACAGTGTTCACAAGATTGCATGCAAAATGGCGCTTGGTGTTTTCTAAATGCACTCCCGCCCTCCCCCCCCCCTCCACTGCTGCTGCTATCTACAGAGTAGAAGGCGTGAATGGCACCAAGAGTGTTTTCCTGAGGATTTAGATATGGGGCCATGTTTTACACACCGGGCCTTTTCTGTCGCCTACTGCTGAGACGTGTCGTTGCCCCTTATCTTCTCTGTGACACACGGTGGGCGTTAATAGGGAATTTGCCAGAGAGGTGCATATAGGAAATAGGGGAGTGAGCAGCCAGCTGAGGCTCCATTGTGGGGTATAATTGGACCCCCAGCCATCCCATTTTCCCCTCTAGAGCCAAGCTGCTCACCACTGTCCCGTTAACAATGATGCTGAAATACTGGCTGAACCCTGGCCCTGGCATGCCGCACCCTTTGCCCTTTTGCATTCACAACTTGAAACAGAGTGCTTCATAGCACAAAGCCTAGCCATGTGTAAAGTCTGATTTCAAAGGCAGGCTTGGCTGCAGTGCATGTGGAGGTCTGGTTTCAACGGTATTTCCCATGTTTGATCGACTCTTCGGGCCTTTTTGCCCTCTACCTGGAAGCACACTGAAGCAGCACACTAAGAAAAGCTCCCGCCGTAGGTATTGGGCATGATGTTTCCCATATCAGCTGGACACCACTGGCTGTGTGATTGTGGAGGGATGCCACACAGTAGCCCCCACCCTTGGCCGCATCACGGAAAAGTGAGTGGCGGCTTCTGCTTAGCCGGCCGCGGACCACAGCATGCAGAGCCGTGCAATGACGATCCGGAAATTTCAGGCCAATCAGCCTCGTTCAGGACTCCCCCGATGTCCGACAGGATGACCGCCCCATTGTCTCTCCTCCCGACTGGAACTTATTCTGATCTTTGTCCGCAGATGTGCTGCAGAAATGGGAGTAAATTGATAATGTGAGCAGGTCTGAGGGTTTGAGGGAAATTACAGTAAATGCAGAGCGTATCATCCGAGGGCATTAGCCCGGACGTTTGCGCCGCTCCGGCCTCTTTTGATGTTTGGCCCAATGTGTGTTCATGTGCTGAATTGTATGTGCACAGGGATGTTCTTCTCTGAGTGCTTTTGCGAGTATGTGAGTGTGCTTCTAAGCCAGGGGTGGGCAATCTTATCCGCAAAGGGCCGGTGTATATGCAGATTTTTGGGGTAACCTTTAGGTCACCTGTTCAAACCCAGGTGTGAGGACTCTTCAACCAATCAGTCCTCTAATTAGTAATGTAGTTAGGGAGTTGCAGCAAAGACCTGCACACACAGTGGCCCTTTCAGGATAAGATTGCCCACCCCTGTTCTAAGCATTCGTTATATATGCATCATGTATTATTTTAGTGTTTGTGTGAGTGGTAGATTCTACAGGAGTTACGATCTAGAGGTATGCATGCCTGTGTGTGTCTGTGCATTTCCCCTGTGGTGTGTGTGTGAGTGTTTGTGTGTGTACATGCGTGTTTGCTTGACTGCTGGTTTGAGACCGCGGGCTTCTGGCTGAGCCAGCTTCTTGGAAACACGGACCACAAAAGACCGTAACTTGCCGCCAAGTGTCCCTTCCTCAGCTACCCGCCTCTGCTGCTAATGGGCTTCCTTGCATTTAATCATGTCTAACACAGATGTTATTTATTGTTTATTATTTATGATTCTGCCTTTTGATGGGTTTGATAAGAGCAGGCTTTGAGAGGATGTTCCTGATGCAGTAAAAATGTAACGGCGCTGCTGATGTCACGGCAGACGGGCCTGGGGGAGACGGGCGAGCCTTCCACGGATTTCAGGAGGCCTCATTGATCTCTCTTAATTCTGTTTTCCTTTCCCATTACTCGTCATCTTCAGCTGTCAGCGCATAGCTCTGTGTCGGCTGCCCACGCGGCCTCGCGGAACGCAATGCACCGTTTTATCTTTCATAAAAAATATGCAATCCGGTGGAGTTTCGGCAGCGCCTGACAACACTGCTATAGGCCAAATTCCATCTTGTCCACTAGATGGCAGAAAAATAACTTTTGTTAATGTCTTGGCCCTAGCTTTACGAAGTGATCTATGTCCACAGTTGGGCAGCATCTTTTTTTATTCCGTTAATGCTCCTGTTAAGTATGGTGGCTTCCCAGTAACAGATCTGTACACCATTTTTTCCCAATTCGGTCCTCGGGGGGGGGCACAGATAGTCCATGTTTTTGCTCCCTCAATGAAATGCTGTTTGTCCTTTGCCTAAGTACGAGTACAGGTACATTGGAATGCTCCTTTTTGCATACCCCGTCTTCAGAATCAGAATACTTTTATTGTCCTGGAGGAAATTGTAATTACAGACTGCACAGGACACAAAAAAACTATCCACAGTGCTGTATGCAACAATTTCTATGTACAAATAAATGTTAACGTGTAGATCTTGCTTTCATTTGAGACACATATTCAGTTGAAAGTGAGGCTTAGGGTCCAAGAGCAAGATCAAGGTATTTATCCAGCAGCACTGGTGTATTTTGGATGTTAATAGCCTCGCTCAAGGACATAAGACATGTGACTATTCTGCCAAGGACTGGACTCAACCGGCAACTGGCACAGAGGCGTAACCCACTGTGGCACCCACTGTCACACTGTTTTTCACTTCAGAGATTTTTGTGCTGGGGTGGCAAGCCAGCCTCCTGGGTTGAAGTTGAGATCTTTGCGCAACCAAAGCCTGCGGAAGACACGAAAGGGTGTGGAGGACTTGGGAGACCGACAGTGTGGTCATAGTGAGGCAGACTGTGGTTCAGGGTGGCTCTTGGGTGACATGGAGACGTGTGGCAGAGGAGTCAGAATTAGGGTGCTTTATAGCTTAAAGTAGTGAGAGATGGGAGTCATGCAGGTGTCAGGAGACAATGAGGGCGGTGTCCTCCCTACTGTACAGTCTGAGGCTGCCCCCTGAAAAGGGGCTTTCACAGTCCGACTTTGCTCTTCTTTTCACGCTTGGCTTTGCCTATTTCTCCTCGCTCTAGTGATCTGTGCTTGTTTGAGGGTCACCTTCATATTGTGCTGCCTCTTTTATTTGCAGTACATTGGTTTTGAGGAATCCCTTGGTTTGTGGTCAGGCCATTCCTACACTGCGGTTCTGTGTGTAACTGCAGCCACCTTCTAGGTTGTATGTGAAAACATGGTGTATTGGTGCGTTTCAGGATGACAAAAGTTTTTTTTCGGTAAGTAGGGGTCTCTACTGAGCTGGGCAGCAGCCCAGGACCGTCTTAACCCAATTCTGTAGGACCTGGAGCTTCAAGTGTGGTTACTGAGGTAATTGCAGTTACTGTGGTTATGAGTCGCTGTCCTGCCCGTCTCCATAGCGCCCTCCAGAAGCTTTTCTCCTTTCCAATTTCAGAGGAGTCTGGCGAGAGTAATCCAGCTTGTGAAATGAATAGGGGCACACAGATAACAGCGTGTTATCAGTAATTGTAATCACAGTCCCTGACATCTTTTTGCATGTAAAGCTGCTAAGCCTTCGCTCTTCGGCGGCTAGGAACGTAAGTAATTGCCAGTGAGTCGACTGCAGGCAGGAGGAGATTTTATCCAAGCCAAAGCTCCCCCCGCCACCTCCCCCAGAGGCTGGAAGTGTGTGCAGGCAGGGCGTGTTTTACATCCATGCTTTATGGCCATTTTCCTTCACTTTGTCATTCTCTGCTTAGCTTCCAGGCTAGTTTGGGTAATGCACCCCTCATCCCCAGTGTTCTGTATTTTTGGGATTGACCAGTATCTGATCTACAGCCTAGAGTCTGCCTTGATTGGTTGATTTACAATGTAGTGTCTGCCTTGATTGGTTGATGTACAGTGTAGTGCCTGCCTTGATTGGTTAATCTACAGCGCAGAGTCTGCCTTGATTGGTTGATCTACAGCACAGTCTGCCTTGATTGGTTGGCCTACAGTACAGAGTCTGCCTTGATTGGTTGACCTACAGTACAGAGTCTGCCTTGATTGGTTGATCTACAGTACAGAGTCTGCCTTGATTGGTTGATCTACAGTGCAGAGTCTGCCTTGATTGGTTGATTCACACCTGCACATAAGATCGGTGCCTGATTGTCTCCTGGCATATCCAGTGCTCCTTTCAGCGAGGGAAACGCCATTCGAATGCCCAAAATCTCCTAAGCATGGTCCTAGTTTTTTCTTCCCATGTAAACAAAGGCATTTATTCATTGACTCTCCATTTATTCAGAACCTCCCCCCCAGTCCTGCTGGCATTTCTGGCTCCTTGAACATCCTGGTTTGTCGTTAGATTTTGACGTGGCTCACTTTTTGTTCCATGCCGTGTGGATGCATGTGTTTATGATGGCTCCTTCCTTGCCAAGTTTCTTCATTTAATAGATTCTGTTACATTTTTTACATACTTTAAAAATTCTTTGTATGTTTTTATGGTGGTTTGATTTTGCTTTAATAAAACGGGGTGTTACAGAGGAGCTCAGTTATTACAGGTGCAAATCAGAAGAGGCAGGCAGCTTGCACTCAGGCTAATCTGTTTGATTATTAACTGCTAATTTATTGTGCTGCCTGTAGCTTTGTGCTAAATGAATGCATTAGGTAAATAAACAGGAAGTATGATGAAATGCAACATGGTAACCCGCTGCCATCGCCCTTGAGGGGTGTGTATGACGCACGCAGGCAGAGGGTGCCCCCTGGAGGCACTCGGAGGTGTGCAGGGGCAGCAGTGTGTTGTAACGTGTAGTAGGCTATGTTTGTGAGTGTTAACTGACGTGTCTGTGTGCTGTGGCTTTGTATATGCATTTACTGTATGCTAACATGTGATGGAAAGTGAGTTTGCGTGTTTGTCGTGCATATTAATGTGGGAGTATGTTTGACGTGCAAGAATAGAACAGAGGAGAGATTAGGGCTGCTTTTGTTTTGTGGCACCATGTTCAGGCAATTTTCTGCAAGAGAATAAGTAAGAAGAAAGCCCAAGTGGCAGATGACAATATGCAGAGAAGCCTGTCATTCTGTCAGCTAAAGGTGGGATTTAAGGAGCTTCAGCTCTTCTCCGATGTTCCCTGCATGAATTCATTGGGCTGGAAGTCTCAGCAGTTTCCTGCTGTCGTTTTGCAGAGCCTTAGAGGGGATAGCGCAGTAAAGCTGGTGGGCAGCCCTTAATGCTGGTGTGGGTGACGATCAGGCACCCTCCGCTTTCACGCTGTGGAATCCAAAAGAGTGCCTCATTTTTGTGTTTAAGAGGCCTTATGTCTACCTCTCCCTGTCACACTCTTGTTCCCAGCAAAGAGCGGATTCTCGTTCCCCATGTCCCCTCCATGCCTCACCTGGGCTGGGTCTGGCCCCTTTGCGTGACCTCTGATCATTCACCTAGTGCTGGGGTAGGGAACCTGATCCATGGAGAGCCGGTATGTTTTTTTGGGATGACCTCTCAATCAGCCAATAATAAAGCCGTCATTCTCAACTCCAGTCCTGAGGGCCCACTGTTACTGGCTGTTTGAGAGGTCATTCCAAAAACCTGCACCCACGCTGGCTCTCCATGGATCAGGTTCCCTACCCCTGCCCTAGAGCCACGTTTGGCCAAGTTTACCACTGAGCAGAGGTGGCAATTTCAGGTCCAGAAAGTAAAAATCCAGACCAGGATTTTGTTTCAACCAACCACTTGAGTTCTATTTGACTGTGACTCTTTACGCTCAGCTGGTTGACTGTGACAGGGCTCGTTACTTATTTGAAACTTGGGGTCTATGTTATGAGCTATCTGTGTAATGTGTGCTCTGCTAAGCATTTTCTGGGGGGAGGGGAGTTCGTTAGCAAAAAATTTTTTTCAATGTCAATAAGGCTTATTTACAAAGGAAGCCAATCTTTTTTATGAGAGGGACCATTGAAATTAGAAGTATCTTGAGCAAGTGCTGGTGTAGGTCTGCCTGGGAAAGGTCTGCTGGGTCTGCGCCCTGCAAGCGACATATACATTCAGCAAAAGCGCCGATTTGAACAGCACCGTTCAGTAGAGCCCAGTGAGTAATGTAGCAGCAGATTTGTTATATTTAAAGGGTTTATCATGGGGGGGGCAGAGCAGGTGGGGGACACATTGGGGTCTACAAAGGGGAAACGTAAAAGACTTCTTGGCTTTGGGTAGGTGCCTCCATCAGTTTACCTGTGAGTGTCCAGCCAGACGGGGAATGGGGGACAGCGATGATTCTGTCTTAACGAGGGTCAGGAGGGGCCCCGCTGCATTTTGCATGGTCTCCATTCTCCAAAAACTAACCATAAAATCCATTCAGATTGATTAGGCTGCACTGTTATTATGTTGCGGCTCAGTTGACACCAAAGTTTTAACCAAAGCGGTTTGCCATTGTACAGCAGAGCTGGGCCAGGTGTTTGTGAGTAAGGCTCTTTCGGCTCCACCAATCTTCATGTTCTCAGCACCCACCCTGCTGCCTGCTGGCAGCCCCTGGACCGCAGGGCCCCTCACCACGGGCTCCGTCGCCAGACGGGCTTTTGGCCGAATGCACTTTGTGCTCAGACGCTCCTTCATGCTTCTGCCCCCCTTTGTTGTAAAATTAAACGACGGCCCTGGATTCATCACAGCGGCGGTAACAGCCTGCCGGCTCTTTAAGGATGAAGAATAACATCTTTTATTTGAGTCCCCTGTTTTATCATCGGTGGAACGGAACTTCTTTGGAGAGCATGTTAGGAGCCAAACGCGATTAATCTCCTGTTAATGTGAAGTTCGCTCACCCTCTGCAGCTGGCCAGACCGAACAAGCGGGTCAACGGCGTCTGTTTTCATTCTGCGTTTAAGCGGCATCCAAGCGTGGTCGCTGCACGGCTATTGCGGCTCACTGAAGTCATTCAGCTAGAAAACTGCACATCAGCCGGGTGCCGATTGAGGCTGCTGAGCTCGCCAGTGCAGGGGGGGCTGGAATGGGGTACGGCGGCTGGCTTTCATTTTGAGCTCTTCGTCGCAGCCCCAAACTCCCTCTGCTGCTGCGGCCTCCTTATGTTCCTGGGGTGGCGCAGTGGCGACTTCTTCGCCAAGTAGCCCGGAGCCAGGGCAGTGGGGCATTACAGTGGGGTGGTTGGGTGGGCGATTGGGGGTGATGGGTTGAGTGTGGGAGCCCCTTGGTATAATATTCCAACCTGGTGAGAGGGGGTCCCCCTTGCTAAATTGGTAAATAGTCAACACTGAGTGAGGCTGTTTCACACGTATTGTCTCTCACTGTGTTGTTTGTTCTTATGACCTACACAGCTATGGGTACACAGGCTATGCATACAATACATCACACATATTAGTTTAAATCTATGGTCTGAGGCTTGGTACATTTGCCAAGAACTGATAAATTGCTGTGAATTTTGTGAGGTGTTCCCTTTTGGTAAATTTTGTAGTGGGCCCCCTGCTGTGATGGGTCCAGGGCTGGTTGTCCCCCTCCGCCTCCTCCTCCACTACTGCCCTGAACTGAGCATGCTGTCATGTGTCCTAGAGTAGCACCATCCCCTGTCTGCTTGGTAGCCTCTTGGCCGTTTCAGTGCAGTGAGCACTCAGTCGTGTTTATATGCAGGTAGTCCACTGTTGCGTGTGGGAGGGGCCAAGTGAGGTAAGGGGCATTCATTGTGCTCTCTCTCTCTCAGCCCCGGTGCCCGTGCTCATACCCGAAACCTGACACCCAGCACCCACTCCTGTGCTTCCCTTGTGCCATTGTGTTCATTCTTTCCGTCTTTTTTGCAGACAGCTGTCTCCTCTCCTGTAAAGTCTGTATTGTGTCCTGCCATCCCTGTGTCAGTCATGTGCTTCTGTTTGCCATCATGCCTGGAGCAAGTCTTACATAGCACTGTAGCGCATCTTTTCAAGTTCATCTTTTTAAATGTTTTAGATGACAGGAGAAGCTGATATATGCTTTGGAATGGTTAAGGGGCAGGTTGCCCACTGGAAGCTGCACTGATGCATTGTGGGTTTGCCCTTTTCTCTGTCATGTAGGCCAAGCAGCTGGAGAAGAAGGAGGCTGAGCTGAGGCTGCTGGATGCCTTCTACAAGGAGCAGCTGGCACAACTGCCGAAGAAGGTGAGGCAGTGCCCCAGTGCCGAGCTCAGCAGCGCTTCGGGAGACTTGGTGTTCATGCAGTGGTCACTTTGAGCCCGAGTGACTTAAAATTTTACAACTCTACCTGTTTTTCTGAAGCGGTTCAGGTGAATTATTGTACTACTTAAAAATTTGCCCTTGTTTGTAGTTTTTTTCCCCCCTCGGAAATGCTGTGCTCAGCCTCACCGCACACACTGGTTCTGTGTGTGTGTGTGTGTGTGTGTGTGTGTGTGTGTGTGTGTGGAGGCCCATGATTTATTGCACTCTATCTGCGTTCGCTAGTGCTGTGGATAGAGCAGAGTACTAAATGAATCAGTGTAAATGTTAGTTAATGGCTCATATGCAAGAGAGGAACAGGGTTGATTTTCCTGCAGGCTTCTTGGCCTACATTTACCGCACCACCTCCAGGTATGTCAGCCGTTAAGATATGATTGCAATTATAATTCTAAATCACCATGTGGTTTCTGTGCAAGATCTCAAAGTCCCACACGTGTTTAATTGCCAAAACTGATAGACGCGCCTTGTTTTACAACACTGCATAAACCACTGTTTTAATCCTCACCGATGGCAGGAAATCCTTTCATAATAGTAGGATTTTTTGTTTTTACAACAGATTGAAAACAGTAGGGGAAGTGAAATATTTCAATGTGCAATTATGTGATATTTGGCACTAAAAAGCAAAAGTTATTGCATATTTTGTTAGTGATTCTGTTCAGTTTGAGATCAGTAATGTGTTTTATTTAATGTTTATTTAGACTTGATGATTAGGCTTTCTAATAACAGTTTTACATACACTGTGTGCAGAATTATTAGGCAAGTACTATTTCCGAACATATTTTTTAGCAAAAGTTGGGTAGACTTATAAAAATAAATTCTAAAGTTTTCTTTAGCTCCATGTAAATGCATTTCGAGAGAAAATGTTACATTAAAAGAAAAACACTTGATTTTCAGTGTGCAGAATTATTAGGCAATAGGAAACTAAGTGGATTTTCTCACTTCACCATCAACAGAAATAATAATAAAATTGTCTTATTCAGTCTATATAAGGAA
>JAODLD010000113.1:23003579-23025220 GCA_026781065.1 Mormyrops boulengeri | reverse complement strand
GAGGAGGCTACAGAGCTTTGGGTTAGGAACCAAAACCCAGGTGAACTTCTACTGCTGTACCATTGAGAGACTCCTGACTGGAAGCATCACGGTGTGGTTGGGTAACCTAACCAACGTGGACCTCAGATTACCGCAAAAGTCTGTCTTAACTTCAAAGAGAAATGGCACTGATCTTCCACACCTGAAATCCATCTACCTCTCCTGCTGCCAGGAGAGGGTCAAGATCAGGGAAACCAGCCACCCAGCTCACACCCTCTTCACACTTCTGCCCTTTGGAAATCGCTACCAGTGCAGCAAATTATTTTTGCCACATTGATACTTTGTCTGCAGAGGAACGGCAAGGAATCCCTGCACACCCAGGGGAGCCCCGAACTAACCCACTGCGTGGAGAGATGTCTGCGTTCTTAATCCATTCAGTTAGTCTACAGTTCAGTCAGATTTCACTTACATGCAGCTGTAATATTTAAAAATATGTAGCAGTTATGTGATGCCATCCCTTTATAAAGTAAGCAGAAGTCATGATCCTCTTAGATGATGTGTATTTTTCCCTGAAGGTATTTTCAGTGTAAACTCATTTGATTTCCACTCGAGAAGGAAAGGTGTCCCTGTCTAAAGTTAGAACATGCAATGATACGCTATTCATGTAGCATCTCTGTAAGGCAGTCACTGTTCATGTGGCTACGTCAGATGGTCTTCTGCCATGTTGAGTCATTGCCAGCACACAAATGTGCGAAGCAACAAGATGAGGGGCTGTCTCTTGTGTGTTGGGGATTACGGCTGACTGTTTACTTAATACCTCAAACAAAATCCGGTTTGACTTTTTTCTTTTATTTATTTTTAAATTTGTCACTTCTGTCTCGTTTTCGCCGTGGTAGGTGGCGCCGCAGTGGCAGTTTGTGATAGTTGTGGTTATCCGTTTCGTTTTGATCGTGTTTTTGTTACCATGTTAAAAAAGTCTCTTCCTTCCAGTCGACTCACTAAAGTTCCTCCACTGTCATTGTGTGTGTGCTCAAATCTTTGGGGGGGCGTTTACATTTCACTCGGGTGTTGTATTGGCCAAGCACCAAATATGTGTTTTTGTAAGTGATTTATATTCAGCCATAAAACTGGGCAAAGTGTAATTTTGTGAAGGGGCGGGGGGGGTAGTTGGCAGGGTCCACCTCCATCACGGAAGGGGGAGTTATCGGAACTAACTATTTTGTTGTTTGTCTGTGTTTGTTTGGCCTTTCTCACTGGCAAATTATTAAAGCTCACCCAACAACTCAGTTAAACTTGTTTTGGTTCCCTTTTACCCTCTGATTGGTGCTTTGCCTTTAAAAAGAGACCGTTCTCTAGAAAACCCATTGTTCACGGTCAGGTCCCTCACATCACATGGCTTTGCTGACAGTCCATATCTGACACAACAGATTTGGCAAATTTGGATAAAAAGAGCCAGTTAAGCTTGTAAACGATAATCAAGATGTTGGTTATATATAATTAAGCGATGACATACAAGAAGGAGTACAGTTGTACTCCAGTATAACAAGACTGTGATTTGGTCTTAGGCTCAAGGTCACAGGCCGAGTGATGAAGATAATCTCAGCCGTGACATATTGGAGTACAACCGCATGATTTCGAGTATGTCATTGCTTTTATACAACAGTTCATCACCTGGCATTTATAAGGTAATAGTAATAAGACACAACATATTTTGTTTATTTATTTAAACATTTATGGGGTTCGGTAAAAAAAAAATAGTTCCCGTAACATCAGTGAAAGTGGGATGGGCTATTGCTCCAATCCTTCCACATACGAGGAAAATTCAGTCCATAACCAATATAGTTTTGTCTAATATCTCTGGTGCCAGCAGTGAAACAACTAGCCAGCTTATTAGCGGAATAACTTTGCAATGTAAATTAAAACCATGCCGCAAGTCTAATAAATAATTGTGGCGCTCGAGTGGCAAAGAGATCATGAGGCGGACAGCAATTCAGTTCAGTTGTTAGCAGACTCTATTATTGCATGATCCTTAAAAGGACAGAGGTAAAACAGCTAGTGAGAATGAAGAATAAGTCACGCAAACAGACCGGGAGCCTTTATGGACACGAAAGTGCATAGAGGCAATAGAGACAGACCGCAATGAGTCATACTCGGAACACTTTTTTCCCCCGAAAATCCAAAACAGATTAAAAAAAATCAACAAAAACAGAATACATATGAACCTTTACTTCACTTTCAGTTCTGCCTATGTTCTTTTTTGGAACAGGTGGAAATGCGGACAGGATCTCAAAAGGCAACAAGCAAGAATCAAGCCAGCACCATTGAGGCTTATGGATACACATGTAAAGCGGAGTGATATAGCTGATGTGAAGTGTCTGAGTGCAGTTATACTCTGATAGCCACACTCATAGAACGCCTCTTGTCCAATCAGATTTCTTGGTCAGATCTAACTGTTGTATAATAACACTTGAACATGCTTTTAATAAGAGCCCTAGGAGCTTGTCAACTCCCAGAGCCTGTTCTGCTTATATACAAGGTTTAGGTTAGAGATCATTGAGGCCTGATACCTAACATTAAGGATATACAAATGTGGCTTTGCGGATTACAGGAAGAAGAATATGTAGTTATGGTGCCAGAACTTTGAAGTGTCAGGTATAATTTATTAGTACCTGTACACTTAATCATCAAAAGCATTAACATTTAAAAAGCTATTTTAATGACCTCTTTGGAGAGCACTCAGGCGGGAATGTCACTGCTGGACACACATCTCTCCTGTTTCACAGGACCTCTGTTTTTAAGGTTAAAGACACAGGTGTTGATAGATTTCTGTCAAGGGGCTTTGAAGGTGGTGATTGGTGGTAACACCAACAGAAGCACATTTGCCTAATTCCCGGCATTCTCAAGCAGCTCGAGCTCAGGTAGCGTGAAGCACGGTTACCACGGCCGCGGCTGCCTGTGGAGCCAGCGGCTTTTAGCTATCCTCCCTCCGCTCAGCCACCTAGCCACGCTACTTATCCGGCAGTCACATCGCATGGAAAATCATTAAGCAAACACTGGCTCCCGGGAATCACTGGGAAACTGTTACATGCTGCTGCTCTTCCTGGTGTGACAGGCTCCATGATGGTACAGCCGAGGATAACGTCGCTCAGCTGCTGATTGCTGGTGCTCTGGGGGCCCCTGCTAAGGAAGTGATGAAGAGCCTCTGATTTTTAAAAGGACTGGGGCTCTCGGCAGTAACAAGATTTTAATCTATAAGTATAGTTTTTGTGGTTTTGCGTGGTACTTTTATATCAAGACGTATTTGGTAGCTATATGAGTATGTAAGTGTTAAGGGAGCTCCACTGCAGACCTTTACACATCTCCAATTTTACTGGTGAATTTTGTTCTAGCTTTCTGTGGGCAGATACGCGTAATACATGTTCTTCCTGTGTTTGTGGTACATTTGTTGAATTCATTTTGTGGTTAGAAGTCTAAATCAATACATATAAGAGTAATCAATGGTTGTTAAATATAACCAGCCAATGCGGTGTTGCTTGGCTTTAAACGGCCTGGCTGGGCATTGCTAATCAGGCTTCTGTGGTAAGCGGATAAAGCCATGCTAGTGGAAACGAAAATCCCATGCGGCCCACTGTCTTCACGGCCGCTCGAGCCTCCGGGGCCTAAGCTCTTGAAAATTGTTCTGAGCCCAGATCCCCTAACATCTCAACCCGGAGTTCTTATCTAGAGGGCAACACAGAGTGATTGGCAAGAATGGTTTTGGAGCAAAGTCACTTCCATCTGCCTTCGCATAAACTCATCATCGTAAACCGATGCCGTCCATCTCTGCCTCATAACTGTTTTAACTGTGTTTCACTTGGAGCCATGCCTGTGCTGTTTTGCACTATCTACTGCTCTGAAGAACCTTATGAACATGAAAACTGTCCTTCGGCCTGTACAGCACAGTTGTCACATTTGTGCTGTTCATCTGAATAGGATGCCCAGAGGTAAATAAAAGGAACATTACTGAAGTTTTTTGCATCGTGATTGTTTGCGTCCAGAGTTATAGAGCACAGGACGGTTTTACTGAACATTTCATAGTCAGATCCTGCTATGACAGCTGAATGACCACCTTCTTCTTATGGTTGGAAACATAAGCGAATATCCATCCATCCATCCATTTTCTACGATCACAGATCTGATGCTGTGTTGAAGGGAGCCTCGAACCCTATCCCAGGAAGCAAAGGGGGCAATGCCTGCAGCTGGCTGCCGGCCTACCATAGAGCACATGCTGAAACGCACAGTCACGCACTGTGCCTGATTTGGCATGACCAATTTATCTAAACTGCGTATTTTTGGACTGCAGGATGTAACATTTTAAGATCAAGGTAGCTTCTTAAGGGTACCTAAGATTAAAGTCTTATCATGATACTCAGTGAGTTTTCGAGTCATTTCATGTTGTTTTATCCACTATTTCCTGAAAAAAAAGATGATTTGGGACCATGCTGAAATCAACGTTGAACCTGTGGAGCAGCATTGTGTTTCTGAAGCGTAGTCCCTGGATCCTTGAAGCTTTGGTCTTGTGTGTGTTTAAAAACAGCCCAATGCTCAGGGCTGGTGAAAGTCTCCTCCTTGTCTGTCTTTCAGAGCCTGGATCACTACAAGACGACCAAGAAGCAGTTCCAGGAAGTTGCAGCCAGTGCAGAGACTCGCATAAGGTAAGTCCTGTTGTGCTAATCCACCTGGATTTGCTGCTAGCCCAGAGCATTCAAGGGGAAGCCTTATTTACCACCACCTATCTATAGCTGCACTTGTCTTGCCGTTGCATCACATTACAAAAAGACAGCTTTAGGTAATAATCTAAAGCCGCTTACATGGTTTAATTTTATATGAAGTGAAACAATGCACAGCTCAGTACAGTACACAGTGGGTGACACATTGGGGACCTTGAGATATTCCCGCAATTTACTAAACAGTGTTATTTTATTAAAGAGTAGGCACTTAATATACTTAAAACTTCCACTGGTTAATTACGCGTTACTGTCTCGGTTAAGCTTCCCAAATGGGGGATTTGCTGACTTGGTGACACGGAAAATCTGGCACTCTGCCCCCCCCCCCCCCCCGCTTTTAACAAATGATAAAATAAATCAAAAGGTTTTGCCTTGTAATCATGAAGGTCGTGACACATTGGCAGATTACAGGCTCCAAATGACACGTGTTTTACTGTCAGACTGGGGGAACCCCATATTCTTCAGGTAGTGGCAAATATTATATATTAAACAGACAGACACTTTATTATTCCTGAAGTAAAAGACATTCAGACAGTAATGAAGAGTAACAATAAATAATAACAATACACAATAACAGTGCAAAGTTTCAATGAAGGTATTGCATACCTTCCATGACTTCTGCTGTAACAAGTAAATAAACAGGAGTAGCATTGGGTTGTACAGTGAATGAATGAATGGTTAGTGAATGTGCCTAAGTGGTTCTAGTCCATCTAGTACCCCCCCCCCAAGCCATCGTTGTCAGACATCCCACCATAGGCATATTGATTTCAGGGAGGTAGAGATTTGCATACCGGGAGAAGGGCTGCTGGCGATAAAATTCTGCAATTCTAACTTCTTGCAGCAAATTTTCCCACTTCTAAATAGCGGAATGACAGATTTCCAGACAGTGCTCATCATTCATGGGTGTCAGGGAGCTGCTGTCAATTTGCCAGCGGCTTCCGGAACTTCCGGGAGAGTTGGGATGTCTGTTTGTTGTACAGTCTAATGACCGAAGGTAGAAACCATCTTCTGTAAGTGGGACCCCCATATCTGCAGTTGCAGTAACCGCGGTTACAGTTGTTCCCATACTCACGTTTCCCTGCAGAACTCTCGTCCAGTCTGCCTGTAGCTTTCTCACTGATCGCATTCATTGCCACATTATTGCACTCTATGTTACAAAAATATTTAAAAAGCATGATTATTATTGCTCTGTCATCCCTTGATACATGATATTTTTTTCATTGCTTTGTCATCTCTTGAGAATTGGGCTAAAACATCAGAATCATTCATTTGAGAGAGAATACAGTACTGTACTGTACTATATAATAATATAGAATGTATTTTTACTGTATTCAATGTTGGTAATGTCTTACAGTGTGTAATTTATCAATGAACTTTTACCATATACAGTATATGCACACGAAAATCACGTTAAATATGCGGTCCATGGATGGTTTGCTCTTGTCCGCAGTTTCGGCCATCAGTTGTAGGTCTTGGAACATAACACTTGCGGATATAGGGGGGCTACTATATTTAGTAATCCATCCAGTTTTATTCAGAACATGTGGGTGTTTTTTAGGGGGGATAATTAGCTACTAGTTATTGACATTAGAACAGAAAAAGAAACCAAACAACTAAGACGACAACCTAACCAAGAATGATGAGTGATACGAACACAGCAGTCAGTAAGTGCATTACAGCTAGAATAAGTGGTATAAACTGCAATGATAATAGAGCTGTAGCTAACATTTAATTTCCTATGTTTTCAGAAAATGGAAGGTGATATTAAGTTAGCCAGCATCAGCAAATATGCCCTGATGAACAGCTGGTAAATGCAGTAGATATTTAGCTATGTTGTTACTTCTGTTTACTGGAACAATCTGGTTAAAATGGGCTGTTAATATGTTTATATACATTTTACTGAATGGTCAATTTTTGTATTTCAGTCCAAATTTTTGCTGAGTAAAGTTTCATGATGACCACGCTCCTTAAACTAAGGTCTCTTCAAAAGGCATGGCTTAGTGCACATACCCACAGGAAAGCTGCCCGGATTGGCTGATGTAGACATCCCTTCTAAAGTCCCTGAATACGCCATTATTTTTCCATTTGGAACACAACTCCTGTCTCACAGATTCTCTGTGATCCCAACTTTCTATTTCAGTATGACAGCCCCCCTTCCCACAACCTGTACAATCACTCCTCTCCAACTTTGGATCCATGCAAATTAAATTTGCCTCAATGGTGCATTTATGCATGAGATAATAACCTGCACAGATAGCAATCTTATTCTTCATTTATTTTTCAGGCCTGTTAAATGTAGAACTCTCATGCACTGTACTGTAATTTAATAGGTGTTTAATTAGCAAGTGTTTAATTAATCAGTGTTTAATAATAGGTTTATTCTAAACCCCTCTTTTCACTGAAGACTTTCTCTTTGGTGAAGGGGAAATTGCTCATCGTTGACACTACAGTTTAAACTTGTAATTCAGTGTTAGTGACAGATTCCCTATGAATGCCAGAAATGAAAAGATCTCTTGATGAGCTTTTTTTTTCCAAACCATTTTATTTGCTGTCAGATTTGCCTCACTTCTTCCTACTCCACAGTTTTTTGATGAAGGTGGCTGTGAGTGATCAGGGGTCAACACAACAAAAACTAACTTATAGGTGTGATCTATTTAAACACTGGGTTAATTTGTGCGGTGTGATAGATACGCATTGAGTATGGCTCTTTCATGCATGTCTCTCTGTGCTCCCTCTTGCTTCCCATCCTTTGACATTTCTCTCGTTGTCCAACCACATTGTCCCTTATGGGTGAAGTCAGGAGCAACCTGGAACAGTATGCAGATGGGGGTCTTTTTTGTTACATTTACACCCCTGCCTTGTATCATACTTGACAGTCTTCGCTCATGTCAGGTGTCTCTGGCTCCGGTTTGGCACGCGTTCGTACAGCTGAACAGACCTAATAAGGTGACCTGCCCCCTGGCAGCTGGAGAGACACCCACATCGACGTTGCTCCTCCACCACATCTTTTTCTTTTTAAAGCAGCTCTATCGCTTGAGGGATGAGTTTATGAAACTGTACTTAAAGGCGGAAAAGGATGGGGTAGGAGCTGGGTAGGTCATCAGTGCTTCTGATGTTTAATAAGTATTAGAAACACAGTAATTGCAGACCAGAATCTTTTTTCCACACCCTGTTTCTGTCGTCTGGTTTGTTTTGGATTTTCTGCATCTCCGAGCTGTGTTTTCCTGTTTATTTTATCCATCTGTGATGACATTTTCCGAATAAGCGGTTCCTCTGGTCCCCGTGGCACCATCATCTGAACCACGGCTGAAACAATGTGGGCGGGTCATCAGCTGCCCAGCTTGATTAGTCAGGAGGCTGGCAAAGGGGTCAACTGATTGCCTCAACTGATAGTTAATAATAGTTTGATTTTACAGTCGACCCTTCTGTACTGCGACTTTCTTCTTCACGGTTCTGATATATTGCGGGGTCAGCATAAGAAATTAATTGGGAATTTTTAAGTTTTGCAAAAGCCACAGATGACACACGAAGTGCAACAGATGACACACAGAAAGTTTAGTAACTCATAAATCAGTAAATCTGTGTACAGTGCTGGTTTGGAGGACATCAGGCGCGCTAACGGCAGCTTCTCACATTATCTCGCCGTGATCTTTGTATCTTGTGTTTCTCTGCTATGCTAGGCAAGGGAACCAAACATTTTGCATGTTTTTTCCAGATCGCAGGGGGTCTACACCCCTAACCCCCATGATATGGAAGAGTTGACTGTACTTCCCCATCTTCACAGGTGTTAGAAATAAGCAGCATTTTTAATCGATTACAACTGAAAGGGGCCTCTTTGACATTGTTGTTAGCTGTGGCGGTAGGGGGTACTCTAAATGGAAGTAGCCATTTTAATTCAGATGTGTTAATGTGCTTTAACTCCATTTGCTTTTTCACAGTAATTATCAGGAAGGGGAAATGAAAGGTTTAAATGTATGGCAAAGGTCTATATGCAGATATAAATATGGCTGAGGAATGGTGAGGGCTTTGAACTGTGATCTGGGCCTATTTTATCTGTACCTAGGGAACTCAAGGGTCCCTAAAATGAGCCTGCAGCCTTGTCTTTGGCCATAGTCGTAATGGTCTTGAAGGGGTACTGGCTCATTTCTTGCTGCTCTGCTGTATATCTGTGTACATACAGGTATTAGATACAGGTACATACAGGTATTAGATACAGGTACATACAAGTATTAGGTTTTTTGTGAGCCCAGGAATGTTTATGGGCTCAAACATGTTCCTGTTCCACTTCGCAAATGGTGGTGGCTGATCCCCTGGGCCAGAGGTAGAGCTGCTCCACATGCTTGCTGCCGCCCACCTCGTCACTCACCCAGGGAACATTTTCAGCATTTTTGTGTGCTACCTTCTCACTTAGCCTTTCCGTCTTGGTGCTATTAGTGGCCTGTTATCATCTGGCATTTCTGTGTGCTAAGAGGGACCCTGCTGTTCTCTTGTTGAGTAGGATAGTTAACCTGAATGACTCCAGTTGAAATATACGGTTGGATAATCCAAGGAAGGTATAGAGTGGTGAACATGCTAAATTACTGTGAATAAGCATTGCTGCATTTGAAATAATACTGCTGTTCCTGCTAGTACTGCAAGTAGTAATAATCATCCATCCATCCATCCATCCATCATCCATCCATCACCGTAACCGTTTAATATCAACTGGGATCGTGGGGGGGACCGGAGCCTATCCCGGGAACAAGGGGCACAGGCGGGAACCAACCCTGGGCAGTCGCCAACATACCACAGGGCGCACACACACACACCCACAGGGCCAATTTAGACTCACTAATCAACCTGCCCTGCACGCTTTTGGAGGGAGGAAACCGGAGCCCCTAGCAGAAACCCACGCAAACACGTGGAGAGTGTGCAAACTCCACACAAATAGGACCTGGGACCAAACCTGGACCTTCTTGCTGTGAGGCATCCATCCAACATTTTCCACCTGCATCAACTTTATCTTATCAGGGTCACAAATAATAATGGTTATGGAACATGAATTTATGAATAGCAATAATAATAATAATAATGATTTGCTGCACTGTGGAGACCTTGGACCTCTAAGATTTAGAGAATGTGTTTTAATTAACAATTGATTGACACATGAATCACCAGGTGATGTGATTTACTGCTAAAGTCATTATTTTAATAAAGCAATTAAGAGGTGAGGTAATGCGAGGAAGCTGGAAGCCCCGCATGAAGTGCATATGAAAATGATCATTTATCTAGCAGTCCCTCACCCTTCACGTACACACACAGACATGTCCAACCTACTGCCCCAACCACACAAACTCTCCTTCTTTGATTTGCCCATGAATCTTGATGCCTTTGCCAGTCTGGGTATATTAATTAAGGTTTAGAAAGTTAGCGTCCTGTAACTGTGGCAGCTAGGCTGCTCCCAGGAAGGGTTTGGAGAGAAATAGGAGGAATTATGCAGGTCTTCTTCTGAGGAACACCAGCCTTACATGTGTCACAGCATGTATATACATGTCACAGACTAAAGGTTTCATGTCACTTAGAAGCCTTTTAATGTTTGTGTTTTGAAACCGCAACACGTATAAATTATATGTATGTACACACAGATCATTTCACTATGTAAAAAAAAAAAGTTGCGAAAAGACGAGCGTAATTGGCGTCACCATTCTATATTCCATAGAGCAGATACTTCATTTTTGATTTATGACATCAAATATATTTGTAAATAATAAAACAAATGAAAAAATATTGGGACTCCTATTATTTTGTAGCACACTGTGACCGACATACAGCTTTCTAACAGTGGGCAGTGTGCTTCGCTCCAGAATGCCTTGATGATTTTCTGATTTCATTATGCCCTGCATAGATTCAAGGCGCCCGGAGACAGATGCAGCACAGCAGCCCCATAACATTACCGAGCCTTCTCCATGTTTCACAGCAGGGATGCAGTTCTTCTCTTTGAAAGCATCGTTTTGTCTTCTGTGAAGATAGAGCTGCTGTGACTTGCGAAAAAGCTCTAATTTTGTTTTATCTGTCCAAAGGACATTCTCCCAGAAGGACTGTGGCCTGTCAACATGCATTTTAGCAAACTCTAGTCAGGCTTTTTGTGTCTGTCTTCTAGATCTTAAGTCTTGGAGCCCACATTTATTTAGACAGCGGTAAAAGGTGTGACTTGAAATCATTGTACCCTTATCTTGGAGGTCAGTCACGATATCGTTTGAAGTTTTCTTTGTCCTCCATTCAAACTATCCTAGAGGCCATCCTGTAGCCTAATCCGAGGAGGTTGCCTACAGCTCAGTAGACCTTAAACTGCTTGATAATATTAGCAACATTTGTTTACAGGAACTTGAAGCTCTTCGTGACACAAAGCGATTAATAGTCATTGTATCCCACAGTACACAACAATGAAACGTGCTCTCTGCATTTAACAAGGTAAACAGCTATTATTTAGCACCCGGAGAAGAGTGCATGGTGGCAGTACCTTGCTCGGGGTACCTCAGTGGTACCTTGCTGATGGGGGATTCGAGCCAATAACTTTTCAATCACATGCACACTCCCCTAACGAATGAATGAAACATGGGATTGTGCTCATTTACCAAGTAAACAACCCTTGCATCCATGGTATTTGGGGTGGGGCAAGAACCACATCCAGGGATTCTTATCATGCTCTGTACTTCTGTTCTTTGTATTGGAACTGCTCTTTGGCAAAGAAAGATGATGTCAAGCGGGTATGTGAGAACACAAGTACAGTCAAGAACGCATATTGAGCAATGCCTTTGGTCCTATAGCCTTTACCTTGACCATGCTTGGCTATTACCTTCTTCCTTTCCTCCTCAGACAGCTCTCTGCTTCTCCTTTTCTTGATAATGTTCAGTATGACGCACTCTACTTTTCTCCAAATAGGCTCAGTGACTGATTATAAGATTGAAGACACCTGTAATGCTAATTTAAGTAAATTATCTGTTTGAGATATCGCTACAGTGTAATTATTTCTTTTAACTTCCAAGTGGTCCCAATAATTTTAATGCCATTTTCTTTTTGTAATCATTTACAATAATTGCGTTAAGCCATAAATAAAAAGTGTCTGCTTCATGGATTACAGAATACTGAATGGTGGATGCCAGTTTGAAGTACAGCTTGGCAGTAAAAGTGATGTATATACCTATCATTGTATTCCCCGAAGTCCGGGTTATACATACGGTTTGGGGACGGGTCTGCTGCAAATGCCTTGCTTGGTAGGATGATAACTCAAAAACCGTCTGATGAATCTTTTTCAAACCTTTCAGGAGCATTGTATGGGTGACGAACTGGAACTAATTAAATTTTGAGACACAAGTAGCCATCTAAGTGGAAGAGAAAGATTGTGGAATTTGTCATAAAAGTGTCATAAAAGCGAGTGTACTTTAAGACTTACATGTCACAAGGACTCACAGCATTCAGGACACATTTTTAACTTTCACATTTCCAGGAGATCCATCCAGAATTATTGTATAGGTTGGTCACTTTGGGAGGAGTATGGATTGGATAGGAGGAGCAAGTGACGGCTCTCTAGGGAATGCCGTTATGTCATTCTGTAAGCCTCCTTTCTGGTTTAAAACCTAAATGAGAAGAAAATGAGAAACTTCGATAAACTGTTGATAAGGAACATTGCTTGATAGCACATATCAGCCTATCATATCACAGATCAGAGACAGCATTGTAGTCTTCCGCAGACTTCCCCGGAACATTCTACAGGTCAGTGATCCTAAAACTGTGGGTTGCAAGATGCTTTTCTGAGTATCTATTATAGTTTATGTTATATTGTTTTTCCATTGCTATTTTCGGCAGCAGTCCGATAACCAGTCAGCAAAATCTATTGCGGGAAACTTGGTGAAATGTATAGTAGGGGAATTTAATAATGTTATGTTTTTTGGAGAAGTGGGGAGAGTGTGTAAGGTAGGCTTGTGACAATATTTTTGTTATTCTGCGCTATTTTTATTCGGCAAAGTTTTGTCATACGCATGTGGGTAGCACTGAATGCATTCCTAGTAGGATATCGGGTGAACTCACACAGTTTTGCCATGCAGATGTGCCATACTGGTTGTTTCTATGTGTCGCCATGCATATTGCCATTCATTTTGTAATCACCTGTGCAACTTTGCTCATTTATTGGTGCTTCCTGAATGGTAATATGCGTGTGTTTATGGTTTATGGCCCAGAGTTATTCTACTTCATTCGGCCCTTGAGCAAGGCCCTTAACCTGCAACTGCTTCGTCCTGGGTATGACGTTAATCTACATCCAGCCCTATACAGTAAGGGAATAACTTGGGGGTTGGTGGCAGGATTGGCACTCCAGGCACCGGAAAAAGCCTCTCACTTGTCCATTCAGATGATGCTGGTGCTGGTGCTGAGGTATCACCCGCCATGTGGCTGTACTCAGGTTCTCATCCCTGAGCTGGTTTGTCATGTGGTGGGTGCAGCAACGCACTGTATCAGTGCATGCTCCTTACCTCTCACTGTAATCAGTGCATGCTCCTTACCTCCTCCTCCTCCTCCTCCAGTTAGCCAAACACAATGACATGGTGAGGGAAAACCACGAGACTTTGAAAAGGCTGATTAATGCAATTTATTTCTTGGGTCAGCCAGACATTTAGAGGACACGAGGGTGAAAACTCTGACAGCAAAGTACAGGACAATTAATTTGGAATGGATGGACATATTTTGCATGGTTGTAAAGATATGTGCTCAGAATGGACCAAATTGCACTGGGAAACATAGCATGTTATGCATTATTGCAAAGATTTGTGTGAACAAATTTACTGCTGTAAAACCCATACATTTTCTTTAGGCAAGAATTCAAATAACCAAAACATTATATTTATTACATTGAACATTAATTAGTGAGCTCTAAATAACAAATTGAGAGCACAAAAAAGTAAATTGGGTGCACAATTTAGGGATTTCATTTGCTTGATTTAGTATTTCATGGGAAGGGGAAATTAAATTGTACACATGATTTAGTACAATATGCCCACCAAAAAAAAAAAAGAAGAAAAAGGCTCCGAATGTACAAGTAGTGTATCTGTTACAGTTCTTACAGTTATGTCACAGAAAATGTTGGTCATACTGCAAAGCAGAAATAGAATACAGTGATCCCCCGCTATATCGCAGTACAGCTATCGCGCCCCCCGCTGTATCGCGCATTTTTCCCTGACGCATCACAGTTCTTTGCCGATCGCTTACCTTGCTTGTCGTCCGATTGTTGTGAGCAAACTTTTTGTGAACTTTTCGTTTTGTTTTAAGCCCTACGATGGCTCCCAATCGTACCCATACTGAGCTTAAAATGTTTTTATTTTTACATATTCCATTACGTATACAGAGAGAGAGATATGTGTATACAGTAATCACAAGCTATATCGCGGTTCAGCTATCGTGCCCCCACTATATCGCGAATTATTCCCAGACGATTAAGACATACTAAAGTAAATACCTTCTAACCTCTAATTGGTGGAGAAAGATTGTGCCAATTGGCATGTAAGTGGAACACACAATAAATTAATAGATGTAGTTTCAGACTCCGAGCATTTGGGTAAAAACACATCTTTGGGCTTTCGCATTTCCAAGGGATCCATCCAGTACTTCTAGGAATTGTAGAGGTTGGGGGTGTGGGAGGGAGTAAGGACTAGATGTGCGGAGCTGGTGATCATGCATATCTATATACTGCATGCTTTGAAGACAGTTGTAACTTAAATATTTATTATCAGCTGTGGCAAGCAGCCATTGCACATTATTTGCTGCTGCATATATTTTGAAATAGCGAATCACTATCACTGAAAACTGACATTGTGACCATGAGACTCGTAAATGGTTTGTTCAGAACACAGATCCTGCAAGGACACAAGACATGGTTACTGGGTGGCAAAAGCACACTGGTGGAAGACAGATTGGGTTGGGGGAGGGGGAGCGGGGGCCAAATTAATGAGAAAGGCCAAACAGCACTGGAGTAAAAGCAAACGGCGTGGAAAGAAAGCCGCTCCCACATCAACATGAGATAAAAGCAGGTTCCAGCTGGTCAGGCTGCGCGTGTCTGGGGCTGGACTGACTCAGGGAGCGTCTGTGTTACACCACCAGTGCTCATTAGTGTCCAGAAACAGCCCCCGCTTCTCCTGGTGTTTGGCGGGGGCTTAATGCAGCTCACGTTCATCCTGTAGCACGCGGGGGGATATGACCAGAGACGGCCATCAGGCAATCGCTCCATATTAACCGGGATCCACGGGATCTTTTGCCAGACTTTTGCACAAAGGACATTTCAAAGGAGCAAAAGCTTTTGTAGGTGGGTGGTACAAGCAAAAGTGCTCAGGAAATACGTTCCTGGGGCTTGCCTTACACAGCCGAGACCACTGTCCCGTACTGAGTGTTTATACAGAAGTGCTGCTGCTGTCGTGGCGACGAGACGTCATGAGGACCTTCTGATTCAGTTACATTTTTGTGGAGAGAGTGTAGAGCTGTAAGATCAGCTGCCCCTGTATGCTTGTGCTGTGATATATGTGGCTTGTGATAGGTTACCTGCAGAACACCCTCATAATGGAGGCAACAAATTAGCAATGGAGGTTTTGTAACAGAATCAATATATTATGAAATTATTCCGTACTGAAAAAAAAAATGCTGCGTCCTGTATTAATCCATACTTGATTTGTCCCCCGTTTTCATATGCATTTTATACTCTCCCAGATGGCAAATTTTAATGGGATGGGGGTCTCCTGTAATACTTCAGAATGAAAGCAGCAACCCTACGAGTGACATACTTCCTGGTGAGACTGGACTGTCGTTTGAGAAATTGTCCATCTGCCCTCTGGCAAGTAATCTTGCTATTATAACAGGGTGACATCACCTGCCTCTTAGGCATGTGTCACCTGAGCAGCTGCGTGTGAGGGCACATTACATCACTTGCGTTTAGTGCCACTGCAATCCTCCAGTGCCGTGATGCTCTGAGTCTCCCTAGCATCTGCAGTGAACTTAGCGCCGCTGCCTGTGCCACCCTGATTGCAGCTGAGGCTGGTGTCACCAGTCCCTCACACACCATGAGCCTCCTCAGATTCATTTCCTCCAGCTGTCACCTCTTACCCGTGTCTGTCTCCTTCGCATGCTCCTCGGTGAGGTAACAGCACATAATTATCGGCCTGACATCAGGTCCACCACCACAGAGTGGTATTTTAACAGTTTCTTATTGATGAAGCAAGGCACATTTTTCTTGTTTGTTTTGTGCCCAAATTGTACTGTGAAAAAAAAGGTATAAGCACACCACATGCAGAGTCTGATATAAAGCAATTATTATAACAAAAAGCCCCTTTTTCTCCAAGGAATCAACAAAACTGAAAAGGATTTCCTGACCTTTTGCTAAAGTGTGAGCAAGTAAACTTCTGGAAAACAGCTACAAAATGTCTGACAATTTACAATTTAAGTAGCCTAGACTTATAATTCTATGCAAAATGCTGCAAAAAATGGCAGTAATTGTTGTATTTGCCTGGCTCCAGTTTTCACCCAGAGTAGCTTACTTTTCGTCTCATCTTTAAATCTGAGCATTGGACTGGAGAACGTTAGCAAGGATAAAAGAGCAAGGCCCTTCTTGGAAGGGGCTGGATTTAACTGGGTAGCCTGAACTGGGCAGCCTTCAAGTCAGTGTCCTTAACCCCGTGCTGCCTGCCACCCCACCGGTGCAAACTGCTGTGCTGTGTACGTGTAAGCAAAGCACACCTGTCCCAGCAAGGCAGCACAGCTAGGAGAGCCATTAATGGCAAAATGATTATAGTTGTGCCAGTAGCCCAGCAGTCCTTTATAGCATGTGTCACATCCGGGGGCGGCCAGCTGTAGGTAACACATGACCACAGAGACTCTCCTGCTACCTTTCCAAAGGAGCACACAGGCTATAGAACAGACTACGGAAAAATAAACAAGCTTTAGCTGTGCTTTCACTTATTTTTTTGTTCATTCAGCTGCAGCACTGAATGAAATTCACAGCTATTTTCAATTTCTTCCAACTATGCTGGAGTGAGCGATCGATCGATTGTGCCTTCAGCTCGAGGGTTACAACTTACATTTATGTGCAGCTGGTTCGCCTCAGTATGGATGCTTCACTGAGTTTTCACGCCTAGCTATTTTTACTTGGAGAGCCAGTAAAATATTTCCACCAAATGATTAACAGGAGGGAAACCCGCTCTCATCATTATAATGAAGCCTGAATCAGGAGCTCATTATTCCTGGTATAATTATAAGAAAAACTTTACTAATGCTGACAAAATGGACTTTCACACTTTCACAGTCAACTGCCCTGCTTTCCTTTAGACTGAGTGTTTACACATTTCCACACTTGGATGTATGCAGTGTGTGTATGGGGGGGGGGGGAGGTGGGGATGGGTGTGCGTGTTTGTGTCTATATACTTTTTTTGTGATCATCTCTTTATTAAGATAAACAGTCATACACACAATCATACATATGGCACAAGTCTACTGCGTGTATAGGATAGGACTGAAAGGCCACACTACATGGGGATATTGTAATTAAGAATACCTAGAATGGATTATGGAGGCCACCTTTTAAATCCAAGAGCAGATCTTTAAGAGCCAATACAGTGTTCCATGCACAGATTGTAGCTGGTTTAGCTTTGTTCATCAACAGTAGCTTTTTTTCAGATGAGACTATATCATAATGAAACAGTAACCATTGCCTCACCATGTTAGAAACTGGGTTGAACCATTTATATATGATAGCATTTTCTTGCAGCAGTTGTTTTAATGTAAAATAAAAGGGCTAGCGTCGTTTAATAGATACAAACATGGATTTTCGTCCAGAGGAACTTGAACCATATCAGATAACATGGAAAAGATATGTTCTCAAAAATTAGCAGATTTTGCTACAATCCCAGAACATAGGTACATATGTACCAATAGCATCAATATTACACATGTGGCAGTGGGGGGTAGAAACCTTACGCATTTTACATCTCAGATATGGCGTGGTGTGTGTCCTGCATGTACATTTAAAATGAATGAAAAAGATGAGCTAGATGGATGTATATTTTTGCAAATCATTTCTACAACATGTGTATGTTATACTTTTTAAATTTCCTTGGTTAAGCTATATTAATAGGTACTAAATGAAAATATTTGCTAAATAAGTTTCACAATACGTTGTTGCCTGGGGAGAAAAAATAATGCTATTTTTAGTATGAGCTAATTAAATGTGTTTCTGTGTAAAACCTTTCATGGTAGCTATAGCTTATTCATTATATTCATAAAGACCTCTTATCTTTTAATCCTGTTTCCAGTTGAGACCACGTCCAGAGAAAATGTAGCGTTTTCATTTCTCTGGAGGAACGTTGGAGATTTACATATTTAGGTGTCATTACCTGATTTTGTCCACATCTTTTTTCTTGGAAAAGTACTATTAATAAACGGTATAAAGAGCGATTTTAAAAATGAGATGTCAATGAATTGCACATTTTTGGGGAGATTTCAGAAGAGATGGAGTCAGGAGAGAAGAAACTGGCAAGATCTCATAGCTGAGGTCTCGTTTCTAGGCGATGCGTAGCGATAAAGTGTGACTAGAGCACGAGCCTCCAGTGATCTGTTTCTTAGATTTCCAGAAAAACGCCCTCTGTGAAATCATGTCAGAGATGATTTATAACAAAAATAGGACGGAATGTGAGTCTCAGCAGTGAACCTTATCTTTGTGTTCTTATCTTGAAAATGTAGAAAAAAATGATCACTGTACATTTTTGTTTCGGTATACATTGCTTACTTGTAAGACATTATAGCATATAGCAATGGCAGACGTTACTTCTGGTATTACTGATTTTAAGGTCTTGTTTAACACAATACTTTGATTTACACTAAAGAAGGAAAATCTGCATTCATGTAATTGAAATGCATGTTTCAGGCCATTACTAAAGTCAATATTTCGCAGACTCCCTATATTTTTAAAGGAACAGACAAGCACTTAACACACAAGCATTTGTGACATTGTTTTCATAAAGTTTTAATGTTTAATGATGTTTGTTATAATAGCGATCCAAAGTGTCAGTGAAATGTAGCAGCCCCGTTAGCACCTCGGTTCAAAAGAGCGAGCTGTTTTCGCTTTTACTTTATTCTGCATGCGCAGTTCAAACACACGGAGTCTGAATAATTTTGTTTTTCCAGTAAAATACACATTTGCCATGTATTTCCTGACAAGACACATTTATTGCGTTTCTCCCCACCTTAATGGTTTGTTATTTCTGACCGCGCCGCCGTCTTTGTCATTTTAAACAGCGCTATAGAGAGGCGTGTGCAGGGAGCGCTCGCAGTGCCCCGGCTCTCCGCCTGTCTAGACCGCACCCGGTCCTGCCCGGGGGGGCGGATCTCGGCTAATGGCAAACTGCAGCCGGCTGCACCAGCCAATTAGTCTGGCCCCGGTTTGTTCGTTTCCAGAGGAAAGCGTTCATTATGGGAGACGGAAGCTATCTGGGGCCGGGGAAAACCGATATTTAGCGCATCACAGCGTGCGGCGCTGACAGCTTCCACAGAGTGGAACGGCTCTTTGTTCCGTCTTCGGCAGACTCTGTTTGAACTCTGCGCCTGCGTGACGAAATGGGGGCTGACTCGCGGCGAGATGCCTTTGAAACAGCGCAGCTTCACGCCAACTCTGCCGTGCACAGAAACCGCGTAGACTGGTTATTTTACTGGATTATTCCTCCACTTTGTCTGTAGAGCCACCTTTACTGGTTTTGTGTACCTGGATGGGGGTGGCTCTGTGGATTAGTACTGTGGGATCAGAAGGTTGCTGGTTCAAATCCCCTCACTGTTGGGCCCTTAAGCAAGGCCTGTGATCCCAGCTGCTCCGGGGTCTGGATAACCCTGCTTTCAAATACTCACTTGTATGACATGTTGGGCAAAAGTATCTGCTCATTTTTCTGTGCCTTTCCCACTGTCACTCAAGTTGGTAGGTGGCACTAAACTGCCACAGCGGGAGACTGAATTTGGACATGATCACAAGTCCCGTGAAACGGGTTGCCCCAGGTGCACCGAGGCTCACCATTGGTGCTCTTTTTCTGGGTTCATTTTACTGAGAGCTACAGAAGATAGATGACACCCGTCTACATTTGATACATTGTGTGTTCTGCAGTGGAGTGATGCGAGCCTGCTTGGAGCAGCCAGGGTATGTTGGTACAGACCCCCAGAGACACTGAACCCCTGTTCCATACAGGAGGAGCTTTGGTAGAGCGTGGTGAACAAACCTGAGATTACAAAGGACGCTCTTAAGGTAAAACTGCTGCTTAGAAAATGTATGTGAACGAATGAACCCTTTTAAACCCCCGCTGAGGGATCCAGGCCAATTTGGGCAGTAATTATGCCTGATGTCAGGTGTCTTTTTTTTTTTTTTTGAAGGACTAAGTGCCGATTCCTTCAGTTTGGCAGGTCTGGCATGTGGAAGCAGTGGAAGGAGTTCAGCCTTTGCTTAGTCAATTGAAAAGCTGTCAGAGTTGCCGAGTCCTTGAGCCTCCGCTGGAGATAAGCCCAGGCGGCCGCGAGTAGCCCGGGTCTCCGTGATGCGCCTCTAATCTAGTTAATTCAAAGTCTCGATTCGGGAAAACATGTCAAACCAATTCTCTGTGGATAAAGCTCGGTGGTTAACCACGTATAGCCGTGCCCCACTCTTTCATTAGTGGGTATCGGCAGGCTTCCCAGATTTGGATTCAGCCGGTGGTTTTCATTTGAACCACCTGTTACCGCACACCTTTGATGGAGCTTGAAATAGCTTCCTGCTAGTTGTGTCCCTACACACAATCTCTGGGTTTATCCTGAATCCCGGAGTTCGAGTCCAGGAACTCAAGCAAACCTGGCCTGGCAGTTGTGGTTGTGTTTCTGTCACAAACCTGACCGTTTCCTTTTGTAAATATAAGGCTTCTGACCCACCTAATGATTTCCGTCTCTTGTCTCTGATCCCCTTTTTCCATGGAGGCCACGTTACACCGTGATGTGAAATGACAACTTTTTGTATGTCCTACTGTAATTCTGTTAGTGACATCAGTGGGGATTTCAAGGCCCGTTATAGTTTGCTTGTCAGTTTAAATTGAGCAAGAAAATTACTGCTTTGCAGTTAATCTCAGGATGTATCTGTGATATATGCTAAGCTTGGGGTCTTTGGCTCGTCACCTGCATCATTCATGTGAAATAGTCATTCTATTTCTATTTGTTTGATCTGTGCATTTCAGTGCTTCCCTACCGTTTCAAGCTCGGCTGAGCAACAGAAGTCTGACTTTGCTTTGCTGTGTGGGCTTCATCTGGGGAGATTAAAAAAATATTGGGAACTGTATGCTGATTAGCACTTTATCCCCACACATTTCATGATATACTCACAGATGTACAATGGAAGTCACGGCGCAGGCCACTTCTCCTCCTGAAAAGTAGTTAAAGCAATTCCGCTAATATTTTTATTAAGGGCCTCAGCTTCCGTTAGGTTCCAAAAAGCACTACGCTTGGATTGAGGCGAGCCAATTTTCTGCTTCAGACTCCTTTATTAAACTGCCTCCTCTATCAGCTGCCTTCTGCTGCTCAAAGGAGGCACTTTATTTTAAACGAAAGGAGAGTTTCTTATCTGGCAGAGGAACGAACACGGCCACTATTGGTTTCCTCTAAAGGGTAATTAAAGGGAAGGATGGGGGGGGACTCTCTAGCTTAGGAGAGACTTGCATGCATCCCATAAATGGGGAGACTCAGAGTACCCCCCCTTCCTCCTGCACGATGTACTGTCGAATATAATATATTATGAGGAGGAAAGGTGGCTATTTTTTGGGCGGGGGGGGGGGGGGGGGGGGGGGGGGGGGGGGGGGGGGGGGGGGGGGGGGGGGGGGGGGGGGGGGG
>JAODLD010000113.1:22950452-22972283 GCA_026781065.1 Mormyrops boulengeri | reverse complement strand
ATCATGACAGGGTTATGATTGCTTAGACGTAGGGGTCAGCTCCTGCGGGGTGGAGGAATGAGGGTTATCGACAGGAGCGGGCAGATTTATTTATTCAGCTGTGACATGCTGAGTTGTGCACTTCGATAGGCTCTGCTTCTTTCTGCACCTGATCCTGTCCTCTAGGACCTGTTCTCAGGTGTCCCCCCCTTTGCAGTTGGGTTCCTAGAAGTCTCTCTTTTATGGTCAAAGCCACAGTTATTCTTAGAATCTCTGTGGTGCACAAAATCTGTAGGGTGCCAGTTTGGGTCTGCAGAGAAGCAGGGGTCACCATGGACAGATTCTGAGGGTAGTAGCATTCTCTATGATGAGAGATAACAAAGCCGTGCACGTCTTTATTAATAAGACATATACCTGTGACACGCCAGCTGGACTGGACTCTCACGTTCCATGGGATGGCTGATTCTTTGTCTGGGACGCCCCTTTTAGCCTGTGGCATCACGTTGCCATGCTTTATAAATAACAATGAGCTTTGCTGAGTGGGGCAAATGCATGGACATATGGTGTAGTGAGGCACAGGCCGGCCTGCGCATTATGCTGTTTTATCCACACCTTCTGCAGTGCCATCATCTGGCTGTTACTGACCGGTAGTACTGCCAATGCCCAGGATACATCTCAGATTCACACTGGCCTGTCCTGTATGTGAGCCCTAATCAGGGTGTTTATTTTTATATCTGGAATCTGAAGTAGTGCATTTCACTGGAAGGTGTGAGGAAGCCATTGTGGAGATCCACACTGGGCTGGAAGAGAGGATCCAGAATGCTAACATGGAAACACTGCACTGACCTAGCTGACAATTTCCATTAATGCACATAGATGTAATTAAAGCAGTTATGCTCATGACTATAAATCCTTCCTTAAGAATGAATATGTTACTGTATTAATCAACTGTGTATACTAGTGATCTAGTCAAGACCACCTAAACCAAGCCCAAGTCATTCCCAAACCAGAGTGTATTGAGACTGAGACCAGACCAAGACTAAGGCTGGGTAAGACCGAGAAAAGACCAAGACCAAGGCAGGGCGAGACCGAGACAAGACCAAGACCAAGGCAGGGCTAGACCAAGTCAAGATCAGAAACAGACTACTGTTTGAGTCTACATAACACAACTCACTATAAAATGTGGAGCATAGGTACCATTTTGGGGCTGGGCGGTATAGGGTAAATTTTGTGTCACAGTATAACTTGAACCATGGATGTTTTTTCTTAAAATTTCAGTATAACGGTTTCTGGACAGGTGAAGCAGAGGTATGGCTACGGCATGATGCAAGGGCATAGGTTTGGGCTCAGTGTAAATACTAACACAAAGCACACACATCAAATGATAAACTCTGGGTACTGGACAGAGGAAACAGTCAGTGAAAAACGATGGAGTCCACACACCAGGTGATGCTCCCAGTTTTTTTTGATGTTTTACTACCTTATGTGATGTTTCAGGCCCTTCATCAGACATTCGTGCTTGGGCCCAAAACATCACTTGAGGTAGCAAAGTATTTAAAAATTTGGAGCATCATCTGGTGTGTGGACGCCATCTTTTTTAGCCGTAAGTTTGGTCTCAATATTGGTGGCCACATTCCCACAAAACCACCCACATAAAAACATATATTGTTTATTTATATTAAACTTATTTATTGAACATTCGTTCCCTTTTTTTAACATCACTTAACACAGTATTGCGGGCAAATTTTTGGTCTTGGTCTTGGTCTTGACCAATCTTCAAATAAAACCTCGAGTTCTCTATGTCCAAGGCCAAGACAAGACTCAAGAGTCAAAATAGAGTCATTTGCGAAATGAGACTAAGACCACAAAAAAGTGGTCTTGAGTACTACAATACTACTATACACTGATGAATGTTGTGATGATGAATTAATTTCTGGGAAAATCTGTAATGCATCTCAGCAGCAGAAGCCATGTCCATAGATGGGGTTATGCCTTGGAGTACTTGACATGCATTTTCTTATTGGCATTAGAGCAGCCTGCTCCATCTACAGAAGAATGTAGTGGATGCGTGTCATTCCTGCAGAATCTTACACCAGGCCAGCCTGGGTCTTTTTTATGGTCTGCATGCTGACTATAAAATTAGACTTTCCTCTTTGCTGACCATGTGCCCCATAGTGACGAGGTGGTAACCATCAGCAGCGTTTTACGTTGTGATACGTGGCCTTGGCGAGGAATGGGAAGAGGTGCAGTAGCAGCCATCGAGACAGATAAGCAAGAAGAACAAAGAAGAGCCACAGGACCGACATGATGGTGGACACTCACTGTTGTTGCATGCGGTGGATGGCAGAGACTGTAGGATCCCGAGATGGTCCTGTGTTAGCCTCGCCAATAAAATAATCATGGAAGGTAGATGTCACGTCCCTCCATCCAGCCCTCTCATGTGCCACGCCTACCTCATTAACCTCGTTTGGAATCCTTCCGTTTACCTGCTGTTCCGTGTTTCCTGCCTGTAGTCTTGTGTATATCAGTCCGCGTCTCTGTCCGTTTACCAGATCTGTCATTAATGTTGTCTGCCATGTTTGCATGCTTAGCCAGCAATAAACCTCCCTGTTTTGGATTTCCGTGTACCTGACCCTGATTCCCCGTTCCCTGCTTGCTCGCCGACACACAGTTGTGCCAGTAGACGTCTCACACAGGTAGTTTGTGGCACTGTTGCACAGGACTGAGATGAAGCAGATAACCAGTCGTATAGCCATATAAATTACTGTATAGCAAGGGCATCGGTTTAGCTTTAACACTGGTTGGGACCAAATCAACCTTGAACCCCTAAACTGATGTGGTTCTCCCACAATATTCCAAGGGACATGTCCCTGCTCTCCATGTAACTGTCAGTGTAACTGGTTTCCCTTTTGTTTTATTTCTCTCATTAATTAATTCTGCATGGTTATCTCCCCGGGGAAAAGGACTTCTGCTGGTCATCTAGTGGCTTCTCAAAGTTACAGCAGAAGCTGGTCTCCTGGCATACGAACCATTGACCTTCTTAAAGCAGGACTTTTTTTTTTACACTACTCCCCAGAGTGAAAAAAATTACAGCTTTTTAATAGACCATGTTCATTACCAGCTTTAATATAAAAAACAGCAGGTGTTTATGAATCAGACTGAATGATTATTAGTTAAGTAAATGCTAAAAAGCATAAAGTCTCTCATGTTGCACAGAGTGAAATAAAAAATAAAATATTGACACATAGTACGACAGCTGCACTTAGTTGAAATGGTGACTGTCAGGCTTCTGTTGGCATCCAAGTCAATTCACTTAATAACCACGGGCTGTATTTTAACAGTAGGTGCCAGATGCTGCTGTATTTTAATTAATTTCTAAATTTGTTCGGAGGGCTTCTGGGAAATTGTGGCCTCCAGCACTCTATCTAGTATTGTTGAATCCAGGTTCAATCCCAGCTGCAAACGTGATTTATTACTGGGGTCACTCTCTAGCTCTGAGTTGGTCCTTATCCTTACCATTTCACTGAAAAATAAGGCAACGCTTTACATCTTGTGTCATGCCGACTTGCAACAATAGATGGCAGTATTGTACCCAACGTGTGGCTAAAATGAATGCCTTCCCTACCTACCCTGGCTACAAATCCCACTCCACAATGCAGGTTGCTATGTTCTTACCACCATGGTCTGTTTACTGCTTCTGTTGAACAGTAATTATTTGCTGTTGTTGACTTCGGCATTCTTGTCATCAGCCTTTCAAATTGAGTCACATAGATCAAGGTGCAGGGGTTTTACAGAGGGAGCGAGAGCGTCAGACTGTCATGCAGATAAACGTGTGCCACACGGTGCCTACAGTGGTGGCTTTGGTTCATCCAGTAAATTCTGCAAGCGACTGCTCACAGTTGCACGAGTGTGCAGGGTGCGCAGAAGGGGGCCGGCTTGGGTGAGCGAGAGGCCATCTCGTTAATTCTGCCAGCCTGAGAACCCCTGGGCCAGATGCCTGCCGCCGACCCGCTGCTGCCTCCACTGAATGTACAGCCCTAGTCATCAGGACCCTGGTGCTCCAGCATCTGCCAGACAAGCAAGGAGCGTCTCTGAGCCTGCGAGGGGAGCACGGTGCTGCGGTAGCCCATTCACCTGGATGACTTCCACTGAACCAGGCGCTAATGAGGGCAAAGGCTGTTTCTCTCATGCCATTGGAGAAGACATCACCCCTAGGCAGTGTCATCCACTCCCTCTGTGGCATCAGACACCCTTCCTGTTGTTTCCTGGTGAGTCCACTTCGACAGTGAGCCTGGCATTTGTCACACATGCAGCACCCCCCCCCCACAACACACCAGTGCCAGGGAACTTTGGCCATGCCCGCTTTTAAGTCTCCGGAAATTGCATCACTGTGGTTGTTGCCTGTTCATGACCAACCTTCACTGAAGCAGTAGTTGTACATAATGGTGGGGATTGGGACTGGGGTGATGTGGACTGCCCTATGATGAAGCCACCAATCTGCCTATCGTAGCAGGAACGAACAGCTAATGTTTTGCAGTATGTGTTTGTGCATGCTCTCATATGGAGCTATGCTTACTTGAGTACTAATGTATTCAAGTACAGAGATTCCCACATGCAAAACTAACCGTGGAACAGCTGGATTGTCTGATCCCCTGTACAATCAGGTGAGTCTCATCTGATCTGTGTCTTTCAACAACCGTTATTGTTCATCTGGGGTGCGCTAAATGTCGGACGTGAATGCAAATGACATGTAAATGTCATGCTTGCATGTAAATAACATGTAAATTAATTTGTGCAAGTCCAAAGAATGGGGCAGCATTTTCACCAGCCTTCCCACAGCGGTCAGTTTTCAATGATGTTTGTGAAGGCCGCTATATGGGTGGAGGGGACGAGGAGACCAGGCCAGAGGACAGTCCTGACTCACGGGGCTCCTGCTCAGGTAGGCTGGCTATGGTGAACAAAAGTGGTGTCACTCTTGCAAGTTGTCTTTGGTTTGAGGTGAAGTGCTTTTTGAATAACAGCAAAGTTCAGTTGTTCAGCAACGCTGGAAGCCTGCAGTCACATGTCCAGGGTGTCATTACTGGAGATTCTCTGTCTTCCCAGCATGCATTGCTGCTGAAGCGGTACCCAGCGTACTGTTCTCTTCAGGCTGTGGGTGGTTTGCTCAGGAAGTTCTTATTGGGGGGGGGGTTCAGGCCGGCTAATGTGATACAGGCTGACAGCACCTGCAAGCCAGGAGAATCACTTTTTACAGAAGTCATCTTGTTATTCCGACTTCTGACAGGTCAAGCTGACCAGCCCCCTCGAGGTAGCCTCACTCTGCACCTCAGTGGCTTTTAATGCCCAAGATACTGTACACCTTTGCATATAATTCGCAACATGAACGTAAATATTTGCACTCTAAAGTGTGCAGTAGGCGATTACGTGAGGTGTGAGTTCTTGTGTGAATTGTGTCTGTTTGCTAATCCCTTGTATAAATGCCTGCCATTGTGCCCTTACTCCTTAGTTCAGCTGAAGATAACCCCTATAGTATGTTAGGGGAGGATCTACATAAGCCTAAATAAAGATTATATCAGCCTCGGCAAAGAGCACCTCATCGGCTGTAGGGATGACATGATTGGTGACCTGATGGCCTAGTGAGTCTCAGGCCACACCCACTCATTCTTCCAAAACACCCTCCCAAATGCTATTACCACCCATAATAGCAGTACCAGTCTGATTAGGCATGGCCTGCCTGTCTAACCTACCCTCCTGGTTTCCATGATCCAGCCTAGCCCACAAAGCAGGACCCTAGGGGTGGCTTTCTGACATGATAATTGGCTCTGACTGACAGTGCAGCCCTGGGCATCCTCATCCGTGTGATTTCCATTACAATGCGGGGCCAGTGGTGGCGTCGGTGGCCTCTAATGGTAAGGTTGTGGCAGGGGCTGCTGCGGTCACCGTGAACCTGTCACCATGTGCCACGAATCTCTGCCTCTTAACTAGACCTGCTCTATTATTAATGCTGGGGCCTGACAGAGCTGTAGGGTACACTAGGGGGGCATGGAGCAAAGGCTAGTGCTGTCATTGCAAGGAAGAAATTTTACCCCATCCCCACCCACCTTCTCCAATTCCCAAACACCAATCGCCAGCCCCGCACCCCAGACTAGAAAGAGCCCATATTATTCTCTGCTTTAGCTCTTTGGCGTCATTGCTAACTGGGCTGGAAGCAATGCATCCTGGAAGAAACATCCAGCAGGTCATACACGGTGTGTCAACCATTGCCCCCCGGGGTGAGACACTTTGTAAACAGGATTCCTACAGGCAAATGTGCAGCATTGGGATATTGCCACCTCAGCACCTATGCTTGGGCAACTCTCCCCCTTACCAGCATCATTCTGAACCGACAAATAATGTCTGCCCTGTTTTGGTGATGCAGCTGGAGTGGTTGAACTTGGCACAGTCCGCCTCAGGGGGGGTCCCTGAGCCGGGACAGCGCAACGTTTAGGGATCAGCACTGAATCCCCCCTGTTATAACGGATTATCACGGGGGACACTACATCAGGATTGTTATCAGGACACGTTTCCTTTTGATAATGCTGTGCTCATCCTGGACACACGGTCAACAGGAGAGGACCAGGCATGCAGAACACAGACAAACTACACCCAGGAAATAAGCAGACCTCTCTGAAGGTTTATAACAATTCTGTAAATCTTTGATTTGGTCAGTTCAGCAGCATACAGAAGGCTATTTCTATCTTATTCCATTCCGAGGGATATCTATGTAAAATACACATGAATACATATACAGACTTAGACTTCTGCCCCCGCGACCTGACCCGGAAAAGCGGTAGGAGATGGATGGATGGATGGATGGATGGATGGATACATATATAGACGCTCCTCTACTTACGAACTTTCAGACATACGAACGAAGAGGACTGCAAGTTCAATTGTTTTCGTTGGGCTCCCGTTTCCTGTCCGCAACATCAAATTTTTTTTTCTTTGTGCCAATTCCGCCTAGTACAACTTCTGGCCGCTACTCCCGCCACGCAGCAGCGTAGCGTGCATACTCCTAGCATCCTAGTTCTTTGTACTTGCGTATACCCTTAAAATGATGTTGAATAAAGACTTATGAACATTTCAAGTTACGAACGGCCATTCGGAACGTAACTCGTTCGTAAATAGAGGAGCGTCCGTACATCCCGCCTATTCATTGAGAAGGCTTACTGTTCTGAAGTTTTTAAATGAAGCTATTGTTCTGGTATAGTTCCTGTTTAAAAGGATTATGGTTGTGAAGTAGCTGCAGTTGCTGGTTTGTGAAGACAAGTTGGTCAGAGCACAATGCCCCCCGACTATAAGCTTATTAGCTAAGAGAATCCACTGAATCATTCCTTGGAATAAGTCAACTGTGATGGTACATGTGTGTACATCCATTCTGAAGCCTTGACTACATTTGGAGCTTAAGTTCTTTTTTTTTTTTAAAAAAGAACAAGTAAAATCCACATCTGCAGACAAATCTCCTGACAGTCTAATAGATTAAGGCACTCGACTGTGTATTACAGTGCCTGTCTTTTGCTGCATATTAAGAGTGGATAGCCAGGACCCAGCTCAGCCCAGCTTCTACAAGAATTGGATACTTTTTGCTCATTGCCTTGTCTGTCCCCTGTGGGTGGTAAAGTTGGTAAAGTGGTAAAGCCAGTGATGGTCTCCCTCCCAAGTCAGGAAGAGCCTGAATTTACAGTGATGTTAATAATGAGAAAGGATGAGCTGTTTCTAGTATGTAATGAACTCAGACATGTAAGCTATGTAGGGTAGTTGCCCCACTTTCCAGTTTTGGAGCTATAGCCTCCCTCCAGCAGCCTGATGCCGATAGCTATGTCCTCTAGGCGCATCATATCCACTCAGCCAGAAAAGATATTCATCATCTCTCAGGAGCAGGCTAATATCTGTGCACTCAACTGAAGAAGGCGGTGTCCACTCGCTGTAAACTCCCATCTCTGTGGTCTTGACAGGGTCGCTGGCTGCAGAAGCATCTGTACGCCTGCCACTGGCTGCTTTGGGCTCGGTTACGCAGTGCGAAGAGCAACATTACCCGTCTCTGTGCAAACAAGGTAGAAAGACCCCCCGCAGCCATGCTGCTTTGGCCACAGACTGCCAAGCCAGGACATTCAGTGCGGACATGCCCATGCAGTGACTCGAGAACTTGTTATGATATGAGAGCATACAGCGGGGGTGTCTTTGGACAAAGTGTCAATCTACAGAATAGATTTTGCCTCACAGCAAATGACAAATAACTTATTGATAACATTTTACTTGAAGGGGCATAAATATTATAGTATTATACTATTACTTATGTATTAATTAACCACAAACTAAGTCATAGTTATATATTGATCTCATGTTAATTCATCCTTTATGAATTGTGATGCATGTTTTATTTCAAGGAGTTGCTATAATTTGTCACTATATCTGTTAATTATGTAAATCTTTGTGAACTAAAAAGGAACTACTGAAGGAACAATGAATATACAAGTGAAATACTGATCTCTGGTTTGTTCATTAATGAATCTTATCTCAAGTAGCAACAATGTATGTTCATGATTTGTTCATAATATGTGCTTCAGTAGTAACTGAGTTATTACTAAGTATTTATGCCCCGTCAAAAAGTGTTACCAACATATTTAACCTAGCATCGTACTGTAGGCCTCTTATATATGAGCAGTTCATGGGCATGTCATATGGCCTTGAGTGAGCCACACTGGTCCCAGGTGAAGCTTCCCTCTGCCTTGCAGGCTGTACAGCTTTGTTTGGCAGCCCCACGTTGCGTCCACTCCAGGCCTCTGAGGTCTGGATATGCGTGTTAGCTGAACTGATGCTGCTGGAGCCACAGAGAGGCCAAAAGTTTGTGGAGAAGCAGTGAGTGTATGAAAAGACAGCCACCTGAAATCATGTGACCCCCCAGACAAAAGGCCATGTTTCTTTCCTTATACTCACAGTCAGCTGTTGCCAATGGACCCAATGTGCTGAGAAAATGGTTTAAATTGCACCATTCCTGTAACCCACAATCAAAGCACTACTTGTTTTCCACTCTTCTTTTGTCATCTTTCTAGACTTTCCTTGTCAACTGGGAATGATAAACATGACACCAAGTCACATAGTACACACACTGCAAAAGCATGTCACTGCTGAGCAGCTTAAGCTAGCTGTATGCTCCAAATGATATCCAGACAAAACAGAGTCAAACACGTCAATGAAAACAATATGTCACATACTTAAGACGGCACTGCCACCTTGTTTGTTCTATGTCACACCTCAACTGTAGAGGGTGCAGAATGTTTTCGATGCAGTAGAACCCCCACACCAAGCAGAAATATACATATGCTTGTGTGAAATTCCTACCTATTAATTGCAAGATGTTTGCACCTTTTTAAAATCTCGATGTGACCGTGTTAGATAAATGTGTATAATTTTGCACAAGTTCAGCGAATCTTCCTACAAAGGCATCAGTGAGTGCAAAACCTTTCGCTTTTACTTCCGAAACAATGTAGGGGCCTTGTGATGCAAGAGACCACTTGCTTTGTATAGCCAATCGTGGACAGCAGGTGGGATCAGAACAAATGAAAAAGGCCCTGTGCGGGCGGTGCACCAAAATGACCAGCGACCACTACTCATACAATGTTGTATTGCTAAAACAATGTCGATTTCACTTGAAGTATGAGGGCACCTTTGGTGTTATTCTGATGTGATCGTGCTATGATTCTGTGGGTTCCCTACTCGATTAACCTGACAGACAGGATCTTTTGAGAGAATGGACTTTTGCTTGGGTGGGTGACTTTGGTGCACGCAAACGTGCTCACAGGACTGGCCTATAAACAGTGGCTGCCCCCCCCCCCCCCCACAGGATACCATTCATCCCTTGCTGTTCAGGTGACTTATCTCCGTGGTGGAGAGCTGTTAGATGCCATGGGGCTGGAACTATATCACAGGCTTCATTCTTCACCCCACCAGGAAAGTTGATATAATGACCTTCTCAGGAGGTAATTAGGGGCTAAATTTATCCCCGCTGTGTGGCTCTTCTGCCAGGCCGAGGTAGAGCAGTAGTCTTGCTCTACCCCCCTGGGCCTTGCTGCTCAGTTAATCAGTGAGGAGCTGTTTCCCTCAGAGCCACGCTGTGTTAGAGAGAGAGAGGCTTTAAATTCACTGCTGGGACATTTCGATTGCTTTTCCATACTTCATCCTAATGTAATCCTTACCAAACGAGATTATTGTGAGGTGAGAGGATTATTGCACGGAATAAACAAGTCTGTCAGTCCCCATAGGTATGTGAGTGTATGTGTGTATAGATATGTGTGAGCATGCATGTGCATCTGTGTGTCCTTGTGCACATGCTTATGTGCATACATATTCTTTAACTCTACATTGTGCAGTTATTACCATGGAAACAAGCTTATGAAAGCCCGTGTACAAATTCCAGTAAGGAAAGTGATCTTCAGCAAAAAAAACACATCTTTTCAAATTCTTAGGCATGTGTTTTTATTCATGGGAGGCAAGAAGCATCGCAGCTCGCAGCTCTGACCTTTGAAATATACCCAGAGAAATAACAAAAGGCTTTTCGTACTTTGTCTTGACCATTTTGCTTAGTGAAGCCTGTGTGTATCTGAAGCATCTGCAGTAACTCCGCATATCTGCCGTGGCCATCTTCACCTGCCAACAGATAGCCTTTGTCAAATTGGTCTCAGTCTGTGAAATGCAATCGTGATGCCGGTTCCAATTTAAAAAAGCCCTTTTTCTTTCTCTATGTCTGAGTTAACCAGTAGCCACATGTTTTCTCCAGTAATTAGTCAAGATTTTGTTGTTCTGAAAAGTCTTTTTCTTTAGTCACACTGTATGGCTTCCCCTTTTATTGTTTTTGAAAAAAATAACTGCGATTTGTGAAAAGCGTAGCGGCAAATGGGTGATAACAGACAATGATTGATCAGCTGAAAAATATTGAAGGGACTGAGTATGATACATGAAAATGGAACTTAAGCATACTTACAGTACTATGTGTCAGGGTTATTATTGTTATCGAAAACTAAAACTATAAGGAAACATTTACCTAAACTGAAATGAGATAAGAAAATAAGATTCAAAACTACAACTAAAACGAAACGAAATAAAATAAAAACAAACATCAAATACTTGGTCATCTTTCCTTCTTGATGAAATTAATTTGAGGAAAAGTAAACCTGTGTACGGCCTTTACATGACAGTTACTAATACTCAAACTTAAAATGAAGTTAACATATAAAAACTAAATACAAATATTGATTCGATAAAAATCAGACTGAAAATTAATAAAAACAAATGGTTACTCTTTACATTAAATGCACCTGTACAATGCATTCATTATGTATTCATAGAACATTCTTCATCAGCAGCATGTAAGTATACCTCAGTATCCTAACATACTTTAACAGCTTTAATATACATTAATATGAAACATTATATGAATAGATGTTTGCAAAAATTGACAATAATACAAAAATAATGACTACAACTTGAAAGAGGGCTGCCGGAACAGCCAGTTGTGTGTCTGTGTGTGTGGATTAGGTTTATATTACTTTATGGGGAGCAAATGTAATAAAAACCTGATTTTTGGGGTCCCCACAAAGATCTGTGAATAAAATAAAAAAACTAAAAATGAACAACAATACCCTCGTATTTTGTTTGGTTACTTCTGGTTAAGGTTAGGGCTGGGTAGGGGTTAAGGTCGTCATGTTGGGATTAGAGTCCCCACAAAGTTATAATTATAAACCTGTGTGCATGTGTGTGTGTGCGTGCGTGTGTGTGTGTGTGCGCATGCATGTGTGTCTCAAAGGAGAGCAAGACGGGATATGCGAACTAAACAATTCCAGTGTATTTGTGCAAATGGCAAATAAAGATTCATTACATTTTAATAAGCACTAATCATTCTATATTAATTGTTTCTTTTTTTAAAACAGGACAATTGCTCACTGCTCACATCAAAATGCACAACTAAATGTTCTGAAGAAACACTGATGGCCCATTGTTAGACCGTACAATAACAGTGGTTTATTTTTTAAGCCAGACACTCAGCTTGCCAAAAGGAATCAAGATACAGGTAATGTTCTGGTTATACATTATAGGCATGAGACACACTGACAGCACATCCACAGCGGCATTCCGGAGTTATGAAGAACAGACTTTGTTTTGATATTCTTCCCTGAAGAAAATACTTCAGAGGATTTCTGTTTGTTTTTCTGCAAACATACAATTCCAGATAAAATGCACTAAGGTTAAGAACTTAGTTGTAGGGTGAGTTATATTCTGGATTTTGAAAATTAATATGTTTTTAGGACTTGGCTGTTTTAAATATAAACAGTGAAACATATGAATAATGGGTCATCCAAACTAAAGTGAACATGTTTCCATCAGTAGATGGAATGATATTAGCTGAAGAAAATTTGTCTTCTGAAAAGAAATTCATGCTCTCAGAATGCATTTAGCGCCACAGAAGTTAACTCTGCTTGCTTTCGCATATTTCCTGAACGTCATTGGTTTTCTTATGTGATAACTGCGATACAGATTTTCTAGCGTGGTGCAGAAACAGTTCAGTGTGTCAGGGCCGAGTTTGTGCCCAGGGGCATGTGATGATCTTGCGCCCCCAAAATAAGGTCCACCGGTCCTAATGGCAGCTAAACCATGGCCCACCTGCACTTCTAGACGCCCAACCCCCCCACCGGTTTGTCCAAACAGGGCTGCGGCAGAGTCTCCCAGGCTGACACACTGTGGCCTTGACCTATGCAGAGTGAATAATAAATATACATTTGGGCCATTTCTCAGCATCTGTCAGCACCGGCCGGATGGTGGCCAAATATTCCCCTGTGTGAAGGAAGGGAAGGCCAGTATAGAAAGTTTAGGGCCGTCCTCTTCAGAACAGGCGGATGCGGAGTCACCTAATGCGAGTAGGAAAAGGTCTTCAGCAGGGGGCAGAATGACATGACTTAAATATCACCAGGTTTTCCATTCTTGTTTCACAATGCTCATATTCAAGGCAGAGGCAACATCTGTGTATGGCTGAAATAAATGCTCCTGTATCTTACATGTCTCCATTCTATGACTGATAAAGAAGTATTTAAATAGAACACAAATATTCTCCAGTGCACAAATTAATGTCCATGTTTATAAGCATTAAAACTATGCTGTTCATGTGTTACATAAAAAGACAGGGTGATACAGCGTCGTTTCTCAAATTGGTCCTTGGGGACCCCCAGAGGGTCCATGTTTTTACTCCCTCTCAGCTCTCGCAAATAACGTGGACTGGTTTGAGAAACACTGTGCTGGAGCACTACAGGGCACATACACGGTCACAAATACACACTAAGGAAAATTTAGAAGCAGCTTTTCCACCATGTTTTAGTAAACCACGGTAAGCAGAGGAGTAAGACAGGGGGAATATGCGAGATCTCAGCAGTACCACTCGGTCAGCCCTACACAAACTGATACAAAATAGATTTTAATTTTATGTTCAGGTGGACACTCTTCAGTGCTTTTAAGGTGGCTTTGGTGGGCACTGTTCGGTGCAGTTTGGATGTACACTGGTGCTGGTCGGGTGGACATTTTTTGGTGGTGTTCAGGTGGACACTGTTTGGTGCTGTTTGGGAAGACACTGTTTGCTGCTGGTCAGGTGGACACTGTTCAGTGCTGGATGGGTAGGCACAGTTCCGTGCTGTTCGGCTGAACACTGTTTGGTGCTGTTCAGGTAGACACTATTTGGTGCTGTTAATGTGGCTGAAGTGTGTTTTTCCTTTTTCTTACAAAAAATATTAAAGAATAAAGAATTTTTCACTCCAGTCACAAGCCCTCTGCTAACATTTTAATGTATAAGATTCCCCTTTTTTCTGGAGTTTGGAAGCTTATGAAACAAACAAGCTTTATTTTGCTTGCTGTTGGTCTCCATGAGAGTTCATAGAGATAGCCATGGTGTCTGTCTGGCTGTGCTTCCAGCAACCCCCCTGCCCACACATACCCTGGGGTGTTGCTTTTTGTCCCCCCTCCCAACCCCCCAAGCAGCCTCCCTCTTTCGAAATGGGCTAGGTCTGCTTTGTTGAGATAGTGAGGCTTAATATTAACTGTGTTTTTGGATTAGAATTGAATTTCATACTTGGATGCTCCTATGCTACATGTTTTCTTAATAGAGAACAAGGGCACTCACCTACAGAATCCTGCCGGGGAGGATGTAAGCCCCCGAGGCACCAAGCTCAGCTGGCCGCTCAGAGTGTGCAGCATGGCCGCTCTGCTGTGCTAATCCCAACCCACAGAAAGCAATAAATGAACAACTGCTATGCCCCCTCCCCCCAGACAATCCCAGCATCTCTGACCCTCCAACTGGACTGATGGATGGATGTGAAAGGGCACAGAGGCAGAGCTAGATATACAATGCACCAACACCCCCTCCTGGACCACGTCTCAAAATAACTAGATTCCAGGCTCCTCAAGTTGCTTTCTGTCAGGGTTTAGGGTTGAGCCAGGCACCCCACAGCTTTGTTTGCCATTGTTTGAAGGTCTCACACCTCACACTGCAGCTTTCCCCATAAGTGCCGATGGTCTGGGGTTGCTGCGGCAACCCTGCATCACCAAACGCACTGTCTGTGCAATATCAATACAACATAACACACTACCATCACTTTCCTACTAATTAGAAAAGCTATGATGAAATAATCTTAACAGATGACAGGACTGCACTTCATTGACTACTACTGTATTCTTTGTTCTCGCTTGGCACTATGCTACCATTTTTGATAAGCCATTAGTTCCATCCAGATTGAAAAAATAAAATGCTAATAAAAATGTTGATAATGCTAATTTTGAAAATTCCAGTAACACCAGCTGTTGCACTTGAAATTAGACAAATGTAAGCCGCTCTGTGCAATGTAGAGCTTGACTCTGTGAAGGACTGCCAGTTTTTAAACCTCTGTCAAAGTCATATTTGTTTGGCCAGACGCACGACTTGAGCTACCCTATGAAGTGTACTGAGATTCCTTATAGTATGATAGTATGATACATATGCCTGTTCCCCTTTCAGGCTTGAGCTTCTCTTGCATCATTTGCCACTGTTGTGGATCATCATATGATGATAAGATTGATGCCAACCTCACTTTCCTCTGGCTTTTTAATACTTAAAACACCCCTCCCCCAAAATCCTTCATCTGACAAGCCCAGACCACATTTGCAATTAAATTAATCACCACAAATGCGCTCCCTGCAGAAGTGGCAAGAGGAGCAAAGGAAAACACGGAGAAGTCTCACGGCTCTGCTCTGCAGAAAACCATCTGAGCGCCTCTGCGAGAGTCCTCCTCTTTGATACCCGCCGAGTCTCTATTTGAGATCTTTCTGAAAGGCCTACACCATCTCCCCATCTGTGCCGTCCCAACACGTTTACTGCATGCTCTTTTAGTGTTGTCAGCATGTGGCGGGTGTTCGGTTCAAGTGTGCCGTGTCCCAGTCGGTTGGTGTGTTAGAGCCAACAGTTTTGGTGACAGGATGGCTGAAGCGTATTGTTACTTCATGGGTCAAGTGAGCAGGGAGAGGCTGATAACTGTGACTGGGACCAAAGCCAGGCCATGGCACATCAGAGAGAGAGAGCAAATCTTTGTCTGACATGTTTGTTTTACAAAGCGGCATCTTAATAAAGTCGTGCTGTGCCAAACGATTCTGTGCTCCCCAGCAAACTGAAGACACTAAACGCCTGGAGAGTCGGAGCTGGAGTCATCAGCATGCATGGTGATGAAGCTCTGAACCCACGCTGAACCCAAACTGCACAGCGGAGGCCGTTAACCTGCCGGCCACTCCTGAGCCAAGCCTGGCCCATGCCCTTTGTGTTTCTCAAATTCTGGCTTCTCCGAGATTCATGCAAGGAACCTGTCAGACTCAAAAAGCTCCACTGCTTGACCCAGACTCTCTCGAAGGTTGAATTATGCCCCAAAATAAAGCCTGGATTTGTATATAATCAAAAGTGCTGTTCTGTTTTTTTTTTATATCCCCGTGTCAAAAGGGCAGGTGATGTGGGGGATGGTGTGAAATCTCACTTAAGGCAGGTACTTACTGTACTTACTGGGGACCTGCCACTGTGCGCGTGGCTGTGGTGATGTCATTTTCATTAGGCGCTGACGCCGGGTTGTGGTGGACCGTGAGCGAGGGTGCCCTAGCACGGTCGAAGCTGCCTCCGCAGTCAGTATGAACCAGCACTTAATTGCTGTGAAGTGGATTAGAGATGGGCCACAACTTTCAAAATTCCCTGCAGCTGCATGTAAGTAAATAACAGTGAGGCAGGCATCACCTTGCACATGTGATCTGAGGATGATTGGACTGTCAGTCACATCCCTCCCCACCAGTCCCAGCTTCCCCTGCTTCATTTCCCCCTGTTCTTCTTTTAATTACTATTTTATTATTGTATTGATTCTTTCCTATTGAGTCAAACGGGGGGGGGGTAATCCTCCCCTCCCTCACCATGAGGAGCTACTCTCTTCTCTGATGCAGCATCCTGCTCTAAAGTATGTCAAAGGAATCCATGTTTTGAATGAGACGGGAGTCTAAGCAGGCATTTTCTGTTAGCTGATTTTCTCTCGGCTGAGCGATAACCTCTCCCTCTTTTTCTCATCCTCCCTACATATCTCGTGCTTCATGGGTACTTTGTACCTGTGATGGCTATTTACTTCCACAGACAAAGGGGGAAGTCTCTGAGGACTGATTGTTCTTTGCTCTGTGCACAATCTTTTTTAAGAAACATTTTTCTCCGTCTGTTCTGCCGGCAAGGTTGGACGGTGGCGGCACTAGGTCCTTGAGCGGATCCCTGTGAGCGGGCACCTGGGGATGACTGGAGAGCTTGGAGCGCAAAGAGCCAAATGTGCCGTAGCGCTCGCCTACTCCTGGCTGCCGCCACCCCTACGGCCTCCGTACCTGCAGCACGGAGAGCCCCTGCTTGCCGCATGGCTGTCCCAGCCTCCCTAGGCCAGCAGTACCATGGTAGTGAACAAACAGCTATTCTTACATCTGTGTCATGAGACAAAGGCATTCCAGCCCGGATTGTTTTCCCGAGACTCTTCATGATCTGCCAAGACTACTGATATATATTTATCGGCGAATGATGGTTATCAAGAAGAGAACTGCGAATACTGGAAAAACCCAAATGCAAGCCTTCTGCTGGACTGGCCTTGGTCCATTCACTGGCCTGATTGGGCTGAGATTAGTGCATTCAAAAGGAATAGCTGGCCCGGAGTGCAGGGGGTTGCTATACAGTCATTTCTTAGTTGATGTAAACCTGGACTTACGTAAAAGATATCCAAGATACATAGAATTTACAAAAGTGCTGACACAAAAAAGGCGGCATACACAATATGAGGCAGGCTGCACTCCGCAAACCATACACACCTGCCGCTTTCCAATTCTCACATGTGCATTGTTGTGAACAAATCATCTCAGGCTGTATTTTCCATTGTTTGCAGTTCATATTTTTTGATATTTTGCACCACGGGGTGGTAGTAAGCATGCTAGTGAAAAAAGTAGGTAAAAGAAAATGAGCTCACATGCATTCAGGGACTGATTTAGAATTGAAAATTAAAATGATCCAGAAATATGAAGGTGGACAAAGCTTATCGGTTACTGCCAATTTAACCTTAAGCACTATAGTCCATATGAAAAGAACAGCATGTCTGAAGTTGATAATAACAAAGAGACGTGAAGGTGCAATTAGTGATATGGAAAAATTATGAATGGAAGACCAAATCCAGGGAGCTCCAACTTGCATAAAATTTGACTTACGTAAAGGATTGTGGAGCAGATTATTTACGTAAGTCAAGAACTGCCTGTTTTTCACAACGGGGGGCAGGAAGGATTTGGCTGGAGTGTGTTGTGAAGAACAGGAGAGGTAATGGCCAAAGCTATTATGCAGCGACTCATCAGGGTGCTGATGCGTCGGGAGCCATGGATGGGTGTTAATGAGGAGGCTGTGTTGCTCTGTAAGAGAATGACGTGTCACAGCCCTGAATGCTCTGTCGTGGAGGGGCTGCGTCTGACAGGACGGGGACAGTCGACAGTGCAAACACAATGCAAGAAGAGAGACAGTTACCACCATAACTCCTGGCAACATGCGAGAGGCAGCGGAGTCATCTCTGTGCTAACAGAGGGACAACCAAAACTTAACCCCAAGGCGAACATAGCTAGGAATGTTACTGCTGTGATATTACAGTGCTGGTTTGTAATCTCTGTGCTAAGACTGCAGTGTGATAACACTGTACAGTAACTGTAACTGACTGTGGGAATTCAGAGATTGTCAAAAATGCTATTCCTGCGCAAACACAGATATATTTGTATAACTGATATCCTGACACATATATACTGTGTAATTCTTGAACCACTAGTAATATAGGCATAAATGTAGAAGTTGATTGCATGTAATTTACAGTACTAACAAAAGTCTTAGGCAGCCAAAGAAAGTTATGTCTAAATCTCCATTTTGTCATAAAACTATGGTATTATATCTGTCGATGTATGTTAACATTTCAAAACTACTCTTAAATTCACCCCAGTATTTGCAGTAACCATTCAATACATGCATGCATTTGCTGACTCGACCACTAGCAGAGCATTGGCTAATCAATGCCACATGAAATTATTTAACAAATTAAATTCATTAATTAGGTGAGCTGGTACTGAAAATTAACAAATATAGATGGGATGTCCCTGAGGAGGGGTTTGGGAACTAAAGGGGTGTTCATCTAACCATCCAGCAAGACTTTAGTAACTTTTTAGAGAACAGAAGAAAGTTTTGTGAAGAGATCTTTTTATGATGTTACTGCATATATTCAAAATGTTAAATTGTATGTTTTTCTGCCCAAATATATAGCATTAAACATTTTCTTTGACAGTACTGTGGATGACATATTAGTTAACACTGTGAACACTGCAGCAGGTGGTATAATAGTTAAGAATGTGTCCTTGGAATTGCCCCGCCTGTGTAAATGGGTAAAAATATTCAGGTAGATAAAAGCCTCGGCAAAGACAATAAATCAAGTCAAGTGGGTCTTTACCATCTATATACTGTGTCACACACAGTACTGTCTCACATACAGTGGCACAAAATAACATTCCACAAGATCGCAGTGCAGGGTGAGTGTGTGTGTGGATTATGTTTATGTCACATTGTGGGGACCAAATGTCCCCCACAATGTGATAAAAACCTGTTATTCTGATGTTGTGGGGACCATTTTTCGGGTCCCCACAAAGATCTGTGAATGCAGTCAAAAAACTAAAAATTGTTTGGTTACTTATGGTTAGGGTTAGGGCTGGGTAGGGGTTAAGGTCGTCGTGTTGGGATTTGAGTTTTCCCCATAGAACTGAATGGAGAGTCCCCACAAAGATATAATTACAATCCTGTGTGTGTGTAGAGTGCAGAGACCAGAAATAAGACAAGTGCAAAACATGACGGAGAGGGGGAAAGCAGAATAATAACTAATAGATATAAATAATAGAGCACAGACATACACTAACACACAAGGGAGCTAGGGGTACCCACACAATGTAACCAATATGGTGGAGATTGTAGAAATCTTAATTTAAAAAGTGAATAAATGAATAAATACAACAGTTATGGCTATGTGCATTGGACAATGTGCACTGGGTAAAGAGGCTAGTGCTGGTGGTGTGCCAGATTTATAATGGGGCTGGTAAAGAGTTCAGAGTTCAAACAGCTTTGGGGAAAAAGCTGTTGCAGAACCTGGCAGAGGACACTCAGATGTTCTTGAACCTTCTGCCACATGGGAGGGGGATAAAGAGAGAGTGTGAGGGATGTGAGAGGTCCTCCACAATGCTGGAGGTCCTGCGGATGCAGTGCTTATGGAAGATGTTTTCAATGGAAGGTAGAGGGGCCCTGATAATTTTTCCAGTTGCATTCACTATCTGTTTTAGGGTCTCGCAGTCAGAGATGTTGCAGTTCCCAAACCAGACAGTGGTGCAGCTGGTTGGGACACTTTCAATGGGAGGTTGCAGACTTGCTGCCCTTAGCCACTGAAGGAAATTCAGATGCTGCTGTGCCTTCTTGGCTAAGGAGGGGGTGTTGAGAGTCCAGCTTAGATTAGCTGCTAGGTGCTAGCTGATCAGCTCAAAAGGAATTTGGTGCTCCTGACTAACTACGATGCAGAGCCCTCGATGTCCAGTGTGTTCTCCTATCTCATAGGAAAGTTGACATGTTGCTATAATTTCGGAAGGACAGTCTTGAAGTTTGTGTGATGTCTCCAGCCACAATAATAATAATAAAAAAAACATTGGGATGTGCAGTTTTAAGTCACTGATAGTACTACAAAGCACCTCTTTGCATTACCACTGGGAGGGATGTAACTACCCATGATAATAGCATTTAACTGCCACGGTAAAGTAAATGTAAATGATTTGTGATGTTAAGGACTTTGTATTTGTTTTATATAGGTGTACTGAGCAGTACAATCAGTGTAGGGACTGTGTCAATAGCTTCAACACCTAAGCAGACAAGCAACATTAATTTCACAAAGGTGTCCTTCATCAAAGGAAAATTAACCTTCTGTTCTACTCAGAGATTGTGATTATATACATTAACAGAGCTTAATGTATCACTGTAGATTCCCACGTAGCACCAGCTCAAGGTTATGACAGCAGAGCTCATTTCCCAGGACATGGACTCGCCACCTTTTGCTAATGAGCCCAGATTCTTAGCCACTGTGTTAACTGCCAACCCCCACCCAAAAGACACAGAACGAAAGGGAGAGTACTGACAAAAGCAGCATCAGAAGCTACATCCACTGCTTCTGTGAGACAAATTATACCCCTGTGAGTCTGCACGGCCATTGTTTCCCTGTCATATAGTAGTAGGAATGCTTAAACAATGAGGCAGGGGACATAAAAACTCATGTGGCATCATGATGACATAATGTTAGAGCGCCTCCTGTGGTGATCCATGGTACGCACCATTTGGCTTCGGAATAACACAGGCTGAATGATAAAACTCAGATAATAATGAATGTCTGTATAAGGGGGAATTTGATACCGACACTAAAAACGGGCAGTTTAAAGTAATAATTCTGTAAAACTGCACACATATTTGTCAAATGTAACGTGATACATAGATTTAATTTACTGATCAGACTGGCATCGTTATGCAAAGTGGTGCATGGTTATATATGTGCATATACTGAGCATCGTATCAAAAACATCAATACGAATACTAGGCTTCCCTTTGCTCTCAAAAACGGCCAAAATCCTTTATGGCATGGATTCCACAAGATGCTGGAAACATTCCTTTGAGATTCTGCTCCATGTTGACGTGATTGCATCACACAATTTCTGCAGATTTGTCAGCTGCTATTACATCTAGTGTAATAAGACAGGGGAATATATCTATATATAGTTCCATTGGATTCAAATCTGGTGACTGGGATGGCCACTGAAGAACACTGAACTCATTGTCATGTTCATGAAACCAGTTTTTGCTTTGTGGCATCATGGATTATCATGCTGGAAGTAGCCATTAGAAGATGGATAAATTGTGGCTTGAAGGGATGCACATGGTCAACAGCAATATTCGCATTGGCTGTGGCATTCAGGCTATGATCGATTGGTATTAATGGGCCCAAAGTGTACCCCACAGCATTACACCACCACCACCACTCTGGACTGTTGAAAGAAGCCAGGATGGGTCCATGGCTTCATGCTGTTGATGTCAAATTCTGACCCTACCATCTGTGTGCCTCAGCAGAAAACAGGATTCATCAAACCAGGCTGCGTTTTTCTGATTGTCAGCTGTCCAGTTCTGGTGAGCCTGTGCCCGGTGCAGCCTCA
>JAODLD010000113.1:22936747-22950310 GCA_026781065.1 Mormyrops boulengeri | reverse complement strand
CAGTCAGCTTGAACCAGTCTACCCATTCTCCTCTGACCCCTCCCATCAACAAGGCATTTCCATCTACACAGCTGCCATTCATTAGATATTTTTTACATCTTGCACCATTTTGAGTAAACTCTAGAGACCAGAGTGTATGGAAATCCCAGGAGAGCAGCAGTTACAAAAATACTCAAACCAGTCTGGGACAAACAATGGTCAAAATGACTGAGATCACATTTCCCCCCCATTCAGGTGTTGGATGTGAGCATTAACTGAAGCTCCTGCCCTACGTCTGCCTGGTTTTACGCATTGTGCTGCTGCCACATGATTGGCCGATTATATAATTGCAGGTGTACAGGTGTTCCTGATGAAGTGCTCAGTGAGTGAATAACTATACTGATATTAACACAAAGAGGAACATATTTAAAAATTATACATGAAACAATGGCGATATTGTTGAAGCTAAGTGGTTACAGTTTAAATTTTTAGCATTCTGCTAATATGTTAGCTGTAACTTTGCATTCACCATGTGGAAGGAAAATGTAAATAATGTATAACCCGTACTGCACAGTGGGTGCCACTTAACATGTGTGGGAATGGGCAGCTGTGGTGAAAGAAGCTGTGCTTGCATAAGTCATCTTCTCTTGAATTTCCCTGCTGCTCTGAAACTGACCCCACTGTGACAGTGACCCTGATGACTGGAGGTGACAACAGCTCAGGAAACCTGTCATGAGCACACATACCCAGTGTCACAGAAAAGCTGAAAATAGGGGGATTGCTCAGGCCAAAGATTCGGCCCGTGGGCATAGCACACCCTGTGTGTGCCTGACTGGAAGAATACCCAGGAGTAAACCCATGAGAACTCTAACTCTAACCCCAACCCTCAGCAGCTGTACAGCCTCAGCATATTGCTCCTGTAATAACTTTATTTTTTTTGCTTTGTTTTGCTTTTCATACAAACTCTCTAACTGACTTTGAACAACCTGATGAATCATCGTTGATAATCTCTGGTGTCCCAGCTTCGCTTTTCAGATCAGCTCATTTTGAATGCGAGCCCAAAACCTTAGCAGGTTGAGGCAACACCTCCCCTCCCCTAATGCACCTCTCTCTGCTTTGCAGGACCAGACCTTTTCTATGTCATTTGATACTTATTCAATGACAAATTTCAGCAACAGTTTTCTTTTACAGAAAGCCCCCCCCACCGCCTCCCAGAAACTTGATTTCCTTTCATGTCCCGTGTCACGGATCCCATATCACAGACACACGCATTTCCACACATTTTCTACCACACCCTCGGCAGTGGCCCACCGTTGTTTTCTGCTTGCACTGCTGCCGCTGGGTTTTTTTTGGCAGTAATACCAAGGCGAGCATGCCCTCAGTAGACCCAGGACCGCGTACTGAGGAGAATTCTCCAGAGCCATTAACAGGACCACTTTGCATTTAGATAACTGCCATGTCATTCACAAATTGCCTGCTAGCAGAAGTGGTTGGGAATGGGGGGAGGGGAGGGGTCCTCATGGACCGTGATTCACAGAGAGGGCTGGGCACACCTGCCTGGGTTTGCTCTCTGCTGATGGCCGTAGGGATCTCAACCTAAGGATGGTCTAGACCGGTGTTTCTCAACCCGATCCTGGGATACCCCCTGATGGTCCACCTTTTTCTCCTACTGGGAGCTGGGAGGGAGCAAAACTGTGGACTGTCAGCGTGTCCCCGAGGCCTGGGTTGAGAAACACTGGCCTAGAGGGCACTGTCTACTGAGCAGCCCAGAGGGGGTGCAGGGGTCAAAAGGGGGGCCCATATCTCAGGGCGTACATTCATCCAAACAAGTCCATTGTACAGGGCAACATTCATCATTTACCATTTAGCACATCAAGATAATCCAATCTTTTGCCTGGAAGCTGTACAGGTTGCATTTGCTGAAGACCCTCAGCCCTGGTCCGTCTCACAGCTGTTCTCTAAACCCATTAAGCCATGATGGCAAGTGGGGAAAACCAGATTACGCCAGAGGAAGAGGGGGGAAGCCACATTGTTACAGAGCAACCCAACACCCCAGGGACGAGCGTGTGCCTGGTCTCAGTTACATGTTCTTGGAAGAAACAATAGTCTTTAGCATCAAGCGCTTCTTGGTTGATTATCATAAGCAATTAATATTTGAACCTCATCAGCTTGCTCCAATGAATGAAACCAGTTCCTGGGCATTGACATTTAGTGCAGTTAAATGTCAATATGCAGTCAAGCTGTGATCCCTAGTGTCTGAGCAAACGCAGATACGACTGTCCTGGCCCAGCCATTAATCCAGATTGACTTCACACTGCTCCGTCATCTCTATAGTTAACGTCCATTTATGTAGCTGTACACAGCGGCATGTTTGTTCACTTTATGATGCGCCTGTAGTCGGAAATATATATAGATATATTCCTCTCTCTTATTACACTGGATGTAATAACCACTACTGTCGGAATTGTGTAATTTATTTCAGTTCAGCGGAGGGCTGGGTGCTGAAGGGGATGACTGTTGGTACGTGCTGCCTTGTCTATAAGAACAAGCAATAAATTAGTGTCACCGAAGCCAAGAACAAGGCACGGACGGCCAGTTATGCTAACTCCCTGCAATCTACATAAGTGCTGCTCATAGTGACAGCGATCGGCTAGCAGCCCAGTGATGGACAGTTGGCAGTCGAGGCAGAGCTGGCTGCAGGATCACCTTACCTGGAGGGTAAATGTTGCCACAGTGCTCTGCCGGTTTCCAGTGAGGCCGGCTGAAAGGGGAGGCGGCATACCCAGGGTAATTACCGACCCAAAGGAAACAGGATCCTCACTCGGAAAGGGGAGAGTGTAAGCTTATGCTCCAGTGACTACTGTTTTGTCCATCACCCCTCTCCTCGAACCCTCACCGCCTTTACCGGGCTGTCACCTCTCGTGAACTTCAATGTTATCATGAGAGATGTCTGCTAGACATTGTAGCATTATGTGGTTTTACGTATGTGGCCCCAGGTGCCCTCAGACCCGTGAATTTAGACACAAGCTGTTGTCAGGATGGGGTCCCTACCTTGTCTGTCATTTCCCTGTTTGGCCAGCAGGTGTCACTGGTCATTCTGGTCTGCTCAGTGTGTTCCTCTAAGTTTACCCACATTCACAGTCCTCACTGTTCACCCCATTCCCTGGGCAGCTGTGGGGCTAACCACTCATCCCAATCATCATGATTTTAAGACTGGCCAGAGGTCATCTTTAGACATTTTGACAATTTATCCCCCAGAACTCTATTATTGTCAACCTGCATTAATCAAACACCTTGTGTGTAATTATCCTTGCCATCAGTGTCATTGTTTTCCTTGTTTGTACCTATGTCCTGTATTCCTTGTCTCCTGCTATCTTTTATTCCCTAGTGTTTGAGCTGTTAATGGCCCACACCTGTCCTTCATCTAGCCCTTGTTACCTGTGTATATATGCCCGCCCATGCCCTGTCCCTCTGTCAGCTATTGGATGTGAATGCGTTTGAATGTGTTTTCCATTTGATGTTCCCCACTGAAACTCTTTTTAAAAGTCAGTGTAATCTTTCTGCATTAAACTCTTTAGTTTTTACACTATTTAGTTCATGTCTTTGTTAGTTCTCGTGTTCCTTACCTGCCTCTGTTTAGACCCCTCATGGTGTCTTTAGTTATGAGTGTTTGGTGTTTGGTTCATAATAAAGCTCCCTCCGTCTGTAAATCACATTGTGGACCGTGATCCTTGGCCCAGTGTAACAGCTGTAACGTGTGCCAAGACCTTGATGTGACCCAACAAGGCTTGATGCCACCTCACAACCCACGCCAATCCTAACTGTCCCACCCTGGGTGTTCTGCCTCTGGCTTATGTAACATGGGCAGTATAACTATCCAAGAAAATGGAATATAACAGAAGAAAGAGATGCCTGTGATCTCCATTGTAATGAAAAGTGCTAAAACGAATCAAAAGCCCCCCCCCCTCCCCCCAGCTCTTTTATGATGTGCACCTCTAGGCTCACACATCAGAGAGCTTGAGGAAGGGAGGGTGACTTCTTTGGCTGGCGCCGAGGAATGGCGAAAGGGAATGTTTGCTGCTAATTAGTTTCTGCATGCTCTCCCTCAGATTTTAATTATGATTGGGTGTCAAAAGATGTAGTTAAGAAAAGCTGCCTGTGCATTATGGCACCTCAACAGGAAGAAATATGAGCTGAGGATCAAACAGGTTTCGAATCACGTAGGCTGTGTGCATCCTGTTGCTTCGGGGTGTGTGTGCCAGAGCAGGACACAGAGCTGGGACTGGGGGTTTCTAATGGGATGACAGGGGTGGACACAGGCCCCGTAATTAATTTTGCGGGTCTTCTCTCCCCTTCCTCACCAACCCCAGGTCTGGAATTCACTGTACAACTTGCTGTGGTTTCAACTCACAATGACTCATGCAAGAAGTCATTGGCATCACAAATGATTCATTTCTATAGTGAAAATAGATTGACATTTAAAAGAGTTTCAATTTCCATAAACAATTACCCCTGCTTATTGTGCTGAGTGTGATGAATGTGTTTTGTGGTTGTGCTGGGATGCACAGTTTGCTTCAGAGGAAATAGCCCCACATCCTTTGCTGGGGCTACAGGTTCAATTTACCTGAGAATTCTTAACAAGGCGGTGGCATGGTGGTGCAGTGGTCAGCATTGTTACCTCACACCATTGGGAGCTGGATTTGAGTCTCCACCATGGCTCTGTGTGGAATTTGCATGTGGTCTTGGGGTTCCCCTTTGGTACTCCCGTCCCCCCTCCACAGTCTAAAAAAATGTTGATGTGATGGAGTCACCAAATTGCCCGTAGGTGTGAGTATGCCCTGCGATGGGATGGTGCCCCAGCCTGAGTTATTCCTTGCCTTGTGCTCATAGGCTCTGGACCCTGCGCGACCCTAAATGGGATAAGTGGTTACAGAAGATGGATGGAAGTCCAAACAGGCATGAAACTACTGTGTTCAGATTCAAGCCTTAAATAATAACTGCACACAGCTTCATGCATACCTGCATTCATGTATGTGCCACACTGCTTTGCTTTTGGAAAGGTCACTTTGCCAGCAACCGACAGAGGTGAGCACCATCCATTCACTATATCTGTATTGCCATAGCCACTTGCATTTAATAAAGCAGTTAGTATTGATTGTCTTTGTCGTTATTGAATTGTCGCAAAGCGAAACATTTAATTAAGGCTGGGTGCGCACTTCACAAGCATGTTAACTGCAGGAAAAATGATCATTTTAATACAGTATCAATCCCTACATTTCATGATTCCATTTCAGAAAAATAATCACCTGAAACTACACATACAGTAAATGTTAGTAATATTTTATCTGTTAAACTTTTATCCCTTCAAGACTACAATGTAACATTATTATGGTGCCGTTCATTGTAAACCATTCATTTAATATCAAACTTCAGTTACAATGTGATTTACAGTCTATATTTTGATACTAATTCATGAAGAATTCCTTGAATATATCTCAATCGTTCCTTATCCATTATTAACTGAGCCCAATGTAAAAACAAAGAACCTAAACCCCAGCCAATTATCCTTAGCTTTTCATGTTGCATATATTTCTGGAATAACCCCTTAGACCCTTTCAAAACCTCCCACTACTGGAAAAAAATCTTGCATTAATTAAGGGAGAAATAATGAACAAAAAAACTACTCAACAAAAAAAAACGAAATTACAGACTTTTTATTCTGTCTGTTATTATAAGCCTCAGTCCCTAGATCATCTGCAGATGTGATTACCTGCCCCAGCGATTATGTGTCTGCCTGCAGATCAAGGTCCACTGCCCAAGATTCGCAGCTCCCTATTGGTCAATAGCAAAATGGATGGAAAGACCTCCCCACAGATTTTGCCCCTAATGTTCCTTCCCCTCACTTGTTCTTGTCCAAAAGCTTGGTGTTGACAACAAGTAACAATCGGGCTAAGTGCTGATTTCACAATTCTGATATGGGTGTTTATTGGAAGAAATGTTCCATCATGGGCCGCTGTCAAGGAGACTCAAGACATTGAAACCTGTGTGGTGCAAGAATTCAACATCTATACTTTAAAAGATCAGGATTTATTTAACTGATTGTCCTCAATTATTTATCTGGGGTACTTAGGAAAATATTACATTTTAAGCCTAATATATGGTAAATATCTACAGTAGATATTTGTGTTTTTTAGTTTTGTTAAATAATATTTATTTGAAGAGGAAGCATAGCTTTTATATGTAAATTACAGACAAAAGTGCCAACATGCAGAGATGTAGCCAAGTTTGCGTAAAACAAACTCCAAGGTATATATACATTTTGAAATGGTGTCAAGACAGACTTAAGAATGTGGTAATTAACATTAACAATCCAATGAGGGCTTTGGAGCTAGCACTGAGGAGATTATCTACTCTGTGTTGTGAGCTCTGCTCAATCAGGTCTCATGTATTATGTGGTCAACATCACATACTCTTTGTCATAAATGTTCCGGCAAGCCCCAACCCGAGAGCATAGTAACCTGCCAATGTGTAAGTGCATTGGCTTTCAAACACACACACACACACACACACACACACACACACACACACACACACACACACACACACACATGCACAGGTTTGTAATTATATCTTGGTGGGGACTCTCCATTCATTTCTATGGGGAAAACTCTACTCCCAACATGACAACCTTAACCCTACCCAACCCTAACCTTAACCATAACCATAACCCCTACCCAGGCCTAACCTTAACAATAACCCTACCCAGCCCTAACCTTAACCATAAGTAACCAAACAAAGTGCATTTTTAGTCTTTTGATTATCTTCACAGATCATTGTGGGGACCTGAAAAATGGTCCCCTTAATGTCAAAATAATAGGTTTTTGTCACATATAAATAAAATGCACACACACACACACACACACACACACACACACACACACACACACACACACGTAGAGATTGGGTATCCATATCTTTGTGGGGACTCTCCATTAATTGTTATGGGCATAACCCTAATCCCAACTACTGTATAAGACAACAAACCAACCAAACAAAATACATCAACTTTTGGGATTTAATGTTTTTTTGATTGCATTCACAGATTTTTAGAAAAAAAATTGAGCTTCCCATTGTGTAGACCCAAACAGACAGGTTTATGTTACTGGATTGAAAGACCAGTGTAAGATATTAACGCACATCATCACATTCATGAGGACATATGACAAGAATACCTGCATACTGAAGCAGGAGACGGCAGGGTCGCAAAAGGAGCCTTGTGTAAACTCTTCTTAAAGCCAGTCTGCTTTCGGGTGTCTGACATGTGTACAGCAGTTGCACACTCTCTAATAAATGTGGCTCTCATTTTTTTTACCATGTCATTTAATCTAAGTACAGAACTGTAAAAAAAAATCTATAACATGCAGGACAATCAAAAGAAAATGCAAAGTGCCTCTTTGTTAATGCTTCCGAACAATCGGAACCTGTCTTTGTATTTGATTGTTTGTGTCGATTTAGTCACTATATAATAATAACCATAACAGTAACACTTATTACTATAATTATCCATATCAGTAGTAGTAATTGCATTAATAATAATAATCTGCAATGTGACAGTCCCTAAGGTTTCATTCGGAAAACTTACTAAACTGATATAAATGCCTTTTTAAATGAATTTATTATTGTCACTCCCAAAGCTTTGTGTCTCTCATAAGACCCACTAAGTGGGCTTCACAACGCAGAGAATGTGAAACCAACGACAGCGTTCATATCTCAGCAACAAGTGCGTTGATTTCCCGCCTGACTCCGAGTCACGCCGTGGCGTTGCCCTTTTAAAAAGGAAATCTCCTCCGTACGCGCTACCGCCCGTGGCAATACTGCCTGCCGTGGCTATCAAAACACCGACTGGTAGTTCTTAGACTATTTCCAATACTTGTGGAATCACGATACGTTACAGGAGTATATGTAACCTTTTCTATATTCGTTTTTGTCCTTAATGTAAAAAAATCACATGTTGCCTTTTAAACACTAATGTATCTATCTGTCCTGGTCCATGCTTACTTGTGTTTCTAAGTATCAGTTCATATTATCACGTTACTCCGCGTAATTGGGCGACACGAAATGCAATGTCGTTCCGAAGTGCTGTCGACGAATCCCGGTAAAATCCCGCGTTGCCCTTTTAAGAAGCGCCCGACTCGCTTCTTTTGACATGGTAGTACGGAGCGCAGTGACGCCCCCTATGTGCGGCAGCAGCATGTGCGCGGTGTAGATCCCCACGCTCTCCGTTCAGAACGAGGCTGAGTCGCCTTTGGACGGCTGAGCTGCATTCCTCCCCATTCATGCTGAGCACTTCCAGGCTCTCCAGTGAACTGCTGCGCGAATGACTACGTCCACGGGAACGGACGTGTCTGCAAGTTTTGGAATTTAACCATGGAAAGGATACCAAACCCTGGGCTCGCCTTATTCCGTAAGTACCGCAAGAGAATTCTGCTGCATGTTGACTTTGGTGAATATTGTTAAAATGTCTGTAGTTTGCGGATTTATTCCCACCCTCTCTTTTAGGGTGCCTGTCTCGATCTGTTTTTCTTCTAATCCTTCGTGTAGTGACTCCGACATATGTTACGTGTATAACTGGGAATTTATGCCTTTCGGGTGGAAAATTTATGGGATGGCAGCCCAATCTTCATTATTTTGCGCATTTTAGTTTACAGTGAATACGGGTTACAGTATTATTTCTGCCTAAGCATACTTGTGATTTCGGGCAACAAACTTGATTTTAAAACAAACAAACAAACAAGCTGTGGATTCTCGCGGTGTAAACCTGCTGGTTACGTGCCACATGCCATTCGAAATAAGAATCCAATGTTAGTTTAATCGCTATGCCGATGTAACTAAATAGCGAAAACATCACCATTGCGTTGAACCAGCACATACTCGGAATGCGTTATTCGGTCCGCGATAAATTCTTATCTAAAGATATTAGACTAATACATGAAAATTAACAATATGAATTTTGTGTTTTCGGTCATTTTGTTTACTTTATTTTGCAAATATATATATATATAATTCTCCCATCTGTTAGTAACATTTTGTATGTAGCTGTATGAGGAATGAGTACTTTTTATGGTATTATACATTCGAGCTGCTGAAATGTTCACGTTAAGTTGAAATTTTTACGTGAAGAATTAGTTTTATGACATTCTGCGGTTCGCTAGGAAAATAGGAGATTATCGCCGTACACTGGCGGAATTACATGTGTTTAGTTCTCGGGATGTGAATTGTCGGAGAACCACTGGAAATTGTGTTTAATGGTGCCGTAGATGACTTGGCGGTAGCTTTATTTCCAACAGTAACCTAAGCTAGTCATTTCTAAATGCTTTCTCGCGGGACTGCTCGGTGATGTCTCCGTAAAAATCGGTGTCCCTGTTTTAAATAATTTATTCAGTACTGTGATTTTTTTTTACCCGCACAAGCTTCACAACAGATTTCTAGATTATAATAACCATTGGTTGAAATGGGTTTATACCGATCTTTTTGTTATTATTTATTTGGAAATCCGTACTGCAGCACGTTTGGACTCCCATGCATGTGTGTATTTGTCAGTGGGTGTGTTCGCGTCGGACAATCCGGCTGTTGAAGCGAGACCGCATAAATCACAATCGGGTTTTTTTCTGTACGAAAACTTTTCCTGTTAAAATGCCATTAATCAAATTGTGCGTGGATTCGCACCGCATCTTGGAAGGTGTCGGCTCCGTATTTCACTTCGAGGCGATCGGCGAGGTGCTAGGCACGGACAAGGGTTTTATTGCATGGAAGAGGTTAACTAAAAGTGGCTCCATCTCCTCTTTCGGGTTTTCATATCGGTAATACCAGCATCGGCAGTGTTTCCAGTCTATGTAGCGCACCGAGAAGGCACGCACTACGGCGAATTTACACGGTTTTACCGTATGTATGGTAGCCCCGTCACATTTTATAATTAAGCATACTATTTTATTACAAACACAGCGATTATAATTCCTCATTACATAATTTGGGTTCAGATTTGTTCCAATAAATTTGGTTTTATCTTGAATAAAAAAGTCGAAGTACATACTTAAATAGGTTATTTTAACTTTTTTTTTTAAGTGAGTGCATCATCATAAATAAATAATTATGAATTCCATAAATCTTAAACATTTTTGTGAAGATTTGGGTAACTGCACTTCCAAACAATATAACCATACCAACATAAATCGATTGCAAAATTGAGACGCGATAGAATGGATACTCCAAGTGTAGATAAAACGTACTCCACAAGGCAATGCTTGCTGTTACTACAATTTTCCCGCAGAATGTGTTTGTAGGATAACTTTTCCAAGTCCCAGGTAAAATACATTTTTATCGGTTTATTATTGTATATTGTATATAACTGTAAAATAATTATTTGCAGTCACGTGTATTGTGTGCTTTTCAAATAACGTAACTGTACTGGTGGTGGCAGCAGGCAGATTAAATAACCAAAGCTACTTCGGGTAATAAAGATAATGACAATCAGGAACTGTGGTAATGATTAAAGAAGGATATAAAGGGTTCTGTGTTCATTTGAGCTTTGCTTTTAGGTTGGTGTGGGGCAGATATATAGCCTACTTTTTCACTTTTCTTGACCTGCAGAAGGAAAGCGTGTTTTTTTTCTAACGTGAATGTTTCGGGCTTTTTTTGCGGAGGAAATAATTTACTTACCTCATTTGTATTGGAAGGTTGCGGGAAATTAGTGTTTCCGAGTAGAGTAGATCGCTTTCGACTTCATGTCGCATGGGATGGGGACACCGTGGCGGCTTCCTGAATGTCGCGACTTTAACTCGCAGTTCACCCAGAATCGTTAAACTGAAGAGAGATTGCTGAAGTTACGGGAAATCATGAACTAATCCCGGGGTCGGATTTCTGCACTGTCCCCAGTGTTAATGCGAACAAGGTCTGGAAATGCACATTAAACGGAACGCGGTGCGCAGCTTTCGGTAAACGAGGAGAGTGTATTTCGGTCGTCCAGCGATGCATTCGTATGAGATTGACAGACTGAACATTAATCGGAGTCCCCGTGTTTGTGGGCACAGTTTGCGGTTTCCGTGCGATTTTTATTAATCTGGGCGTCTGCTGAGCTCTTTAAAGTATTGTGGGAGATGTGCTCTGCGTGCCCCTACCCATCTACTGAGGCCTTTAAAGCACTGTGGTGTGAGACGTGCTCTACTCTGTCCGTCATAGACAAAAGGTAAACTAAAAGTAAGTAAAAAGATGTGTTATGGGCCTTGAAAAAGAAGCGCAAAATTCTGAATTTTCTGGGAAAAAGTCTGCCGTTGACTCAAACAAGGATATATTTTGCACTCACTCAAAAATAAAAATTCATGCTAACAGAACAGTTGTAAAAAAAACAATGTATCTTCTGAGTATGCAGTTTTGAAAAAGTGTCTTGCTATGATTCGATCAGAGTATTAAAAAGTTCAGAGTGAGCCTCAGAGATAACGTCTCAATATAAATAATGTGTCAGGATTTTCAGATATGAAGATGGCTTTGAGAAATAGCTTTAATGTGATTTCAGATTCGGATGTCACTGTTCCTTACAGATGCACACAATTTATTAAGCGGCTCAGCCTCTGTAATTTACACCTCTAGTTATACTGACACAAGTGAATTTCTGCAAAGAAACAGCCTGCCGTTTCCTCCATACATCCAGAGCCTCCCGCCGCCCCATGATTGATTGGCAGAAGTATGAAGCCGAACTGACAGCCCCCCCGTCCATCCCACTCCCGCTCCAGCCATCTTAACTGCTGCTACCCCACTTGTGTATTTCACCCTGTGGTCAAGACTCTCTAATTCTGATTCTCCCGCAGTGGAAGCGATTCCTCTGCACTACCACAGCCTTGGCTGATTGCTGTCGCTATTATAATGCTCTGGGCAAGCAGAGCCTGGAGTCCTCTCTCGTGACGGAGTGTTTACCAAGTTGGCAAGTTCTCGGGGGTGGGGAGAGATTAAACCACCCCCAGGCTCCCCACTCTGTTTGTCTTGAGACAACCTCAGGCCTCAGTGTTTAGGTTAGGCTGGTACTTCTCACTGCATCCGGGACAGAGAGGGGGAGGATGCCGTCTTCTTCCACATCTTTGGTTTCAGTGGAGAGAATGAAGACGTGGGACAGTGTGGAGAAACTGCCGAACCCCCCCGCCCGCCCCCGTTCCTTAGGGATTTCCCTGTCTTGTTTACTTTGGGAAGGATCTGCGTGGATACCATGGGCTCTGGCCAGCTTATCCAGTCCCTCTTTCACGTTTCCCAGCTGGAATTTCACAGGTGGCTGTCTAGTAGTCGTGATTATAGCAGATTAAGATCTGGGTTTGAGAAACCAAAGTGGACCCATGTTTATGTGGCATGGGACCCTGTGGGGAATGGCTGATGAAGGTGTGCTCCCCCCGGGTGTGCATCGGTGCTGGTGTTTCCCTTTAATGTAGAATAAATTTTAATAATAGGCTTCTAAAGATAATTCTGTCTGTTAGCATTTTATGGGGCTTCAGAAGCTCCGGCTTTTGAAGAGACTGTCACTTTCAAGTGTGCAGCATTTTGATGGAGGGATCGCAGCAAAGGGCAGCCACATTAAATTGAAATAATCTCTCCCCTCCGCTCTTTAAAAAGAAACATCAAACAGTGGGGCAGCAAATTAAAAAGGGGTGCCATGTACAGTCAGTGTTTTGGCTGGACACTCAGTACAGCAGCACAAGTAGGGAATAAAGGATTAACTGGAGAATGAAAAGTGAATTTCTATAAATAGCCATCATGCTGTGAGATGGTATGCAGTACCTGGGTGTGGAGTCTTTCTGTCATGGGTTCAGGTCTCATAGCAGTCTTTGGTTCCTTGCATGACGATGGTAACGTGTGGTCGGTTTGCCTCGACCAGGGAAAGCTTGACTAGGCAGGTGAACATCATCTCATCCCAGAGGCTGGCTGTCCAGTTTGCTGCTGCAGTAGCATGTTTTTCAGTCCTCTGCCCGGCTCCCTTTGGGGTCCCTTTGACAATGACACCGGGTGGCATTTCGTAGGAGGTACAGGGCACCTTAGAGGGGCCTGCTGATGTGTCATTTTCACATGAAGTCTCTGCTTCGTCAGACGGGGGCCCGTGTGTGTGTGACTGACTTTATCTCTTTATGATCCCAGGCCAGTAACATGAGTTTGAGAGCCAGGGGGTGATCGTAGGCCCTCGTCGCCAGCCATTTGACATGGTGCTGTAGTCGATCTGCTGATTTTCATGTTTACATTTTGCTAGGAAGCAGCAAATTCTGTTACTAGGAGAAGCCTGTCGTTCGCCGCTTAGTTATTTTGTCATTCTGGTATTGTAGTGTTGTGTAAGGGGCTGTCTTCATGTGTCTGTCTTCAGAAGGTTTGGGGATTTTCATGCGGTTGTGAATGAAGGAGATTATCAGCAGCTTTGCCCTGGCTGGATTGGGGCCACCAGTGCCGGCTTCCTGCCGGCTCGCCTCTGCGAATTCACACGCTTCTCCTTGCCGCTGAAGGATTAAAAGGCGGCACCCCTGGGGGCCTGAGCTGTAATTGATGGTTTTCAGTGCCCCC
>JAODLD010000113.1:22908657-22928033 GCA_026781065.1 Mormyrops boulengeri | reverse complement strand
AGAGTCGCAGATGGGTCTGGCAGTATCTGTATGTATACGTAGAGTCGCAGCCGGGTCTGGCAGTATCTGTATGTATACGTAGAGTCGCAGCCGGGTCTGGCAGTATCTGTATGTATATGTAGAGTCGCAGATGGGTCTGGCAGTATCTGTATGTATACGTAGAGTCGCAGCCGGGTCTGGCAGTATCTGTATGTATATGTAGAGTCGCAGATGGGTCTGGCAGTATCTGTATGTATACGTAGAGTCGTAGCCGGGTCTGGCAGTTCGAGTCGTCGGGGCTTATTTAAATAGGCCCATTGAAGTTCTGTATGTGTGGCGTTCCCACTGGTTGTGGCGGTGTTTACACACGAGGCTGACAAAAACCTCGAACATGGAGCTTAGGTATTCGCGACAGTGGAGTGCAGGACTTTCCCGGGCCAGGGAGAGGCTAATTGTTCTGGTAATTGCCTGTGGTGCATCCCGGCTGCGGATGAGAGGTGTGCACGATGTAGGGTGCGCTGAGTTATTTTCTCCTCGTGGTTTTTATGTTGTGTGTTTTTTTGTGTGACTTTTAGCCCGACCCCCCCGAAATTGCAGTACAGTGATCCCCCACCTATCGCGGAAGATGCGTTCCAGACCCATCAGTGATAGGTGAAAATCTGCGATATAGAAAGATCATATAAATAAACATTTTTTTTTTATAGTTTAAGCCTTACAATACCCCTCCCACACGCTTTAAACACATGTAAACTAATTAAAACAACACATATGATATGTGGATGTCGGGCTAAGGATATGAGTAACATAATAATAATATGTATATGTGTATATATATATATTTACACATCTCTCTCTCTCTGTATACGTAATGGAATATGTAAAAATAAAAACATATATGAGTCTTATATTTTTTTCATCCTTCTTGATGTAGCGTACCGTCGATTCATTCAAGCCATAATGGCGAGCGACATCCGCATAACGCTTTCCTTCCTGAAGCATATCCAGGAGTTTTACCTTCTCCTGAATGGTCAGCTTAGGCTCACTACTACCAGAAGGCTTAGAAGATGCAGGATGCTTGGGTGCCATCGTAGGGCTTAAAACAAAATGAAAACAATAGGACCACAAGCAAAGTACACGATACGCAGAGAACTGTGACACGTCGGGGAAAAATCTGCGATATAGCAGGGGCGCGATAGCTGAACCGTGATATAGTGGGGGATCACTGTATGTTAGTAAATAGACACAGGTCACATGTCACACATAGCAGCAGCCGGCCATCCGATCCAGCTTCAGTTTGCTTAGCTGTGGCACAAGGCAGACTTTGCTGTTCAGACCCCTAGACTGGCAGCTGTAGTAGCTAATCCATTAAGGTGTGTGCGGCTCTCGTAAATATTTGGCATGCAGATATGAGACGAGCAGACAGGAACCAGCGTGAGGAGAGGTGTTTATGCAAAGGGTAAGCAGCAGTAGAGGTGTTTACCCAAAGGGTAAATGTATGCTAGTTTGTGGGGGGCAGGAAGGAGGTAGGGCCTGGGGTTAGTTAGAGTCGAGCGATTGAGGGGAGGGTGGAGGGGTGGGGGTGGTGGTGATATTTCGCCGTGAGTGGCATGTTTGCCTTGAATGTTGACCAACTTTAGGACAAATATTACCGTGGCTGTTCTGTAAGCAGGCCATGCTGCATATAATAAATGGTTAAGAGCATTTGGCTGAAATAAAAGGTATAGGACATTTTTGAAATTTATTATTTCTCCTCCTAAGTGTCTTCTCTCAGGAAGTAGGATTAATTAAAAAACGAAGAGGCAGAGTTGAAGCAGGCATATGTGTGGATTTGGTGCAGGTTTCCTTTTCTTTTACTCCTTCTTCGGGTGCTGGTGCCCCTGGTTGGCGGTGGGGGAGTGGCGCTTGGTGGAAATGCAAGGAGTAGGAAACAGATGCAGCTGGAGGTGTGCTGTGATTGAAAGGAAAGAGCTCCATCTCCCCCCCCCCCCCCACCCCACCATACCCTAACCCCCTCCAGATTTCAGCCTGGTGGATTTGGTTAAGGAACGAGTGACTGGGGTCACTGCAAGATTAGGAAGAAATCACCCAAGACTTTATCGGAGCAGAGGGCTGTGGGTGTGTGAGATCGAATGATACAAGGATTAAGTGCTGTTTGTGGCTCGGGGAGCTGCTCAGCACACACACACACACGTGCACACACACACGTGCACACATACACATAGGTTTGTAATTATATCTTTGTGGAGACTCTTCATTCATTTCTATGGGGAAAACTCTAATCTCAACATGAGGACCTTAACCCCTACCCAGCCCTAACCTTAACCATAGGTAACCAAACAAAATACAAGACTTTTGACATTTTAAGTTTTTTGATTGCATTCACAGATTTTTGTGGGGACCTGAAAAATGGTCCCCACAACGTCAAAACATGGTTTTATTATATTGGAGGGGACATTTGGTCCCCACAGTGTAACATAAACATAATGTACACACACACACACACACACACACACTGTTCCCTTCTCGAGACCCTGACAGCTTGGACATGCTATACTAAACATGCACATCTATGACACTCAGCTCTAGCACAATAGCATGGCTCCCCAGGGGGTGACACCCCCCACCTCCTTTTTAATAGCACTTGAAAGCCTGGGAGATGTGCATGGTAGCACCCACTTGTGGCCTGTTTCTATAGACATTGTTGTGTGGTGGGGACTCCAACTCTGTGGGGTCCTCCCCAAATCTACACACGAGTGGCTGGTGCAGCAACTGCTCCAGCAGATGCGCCCCCCCCCCAATCTTAATCCCCCACCTGTGCCTTACACAGAGCCCACTTTCAGTGCAGGGAGGGGCACAGCTGCTTTTCAGGCTTCGAGGCACACAGCGGCCGCGTACGCTGCAGAGGCGGCTGGCTTCCCATGCCGCGCGCGGGTTGTCAGCAAGCGGCCCGTCTGCACGCCCACTCGCCGCGGCATTTCCCGCCTGTGACAGTAGCGCGAGCGCTGTGTGCTCTGCTGATTTACATTGTCAGTAGAAGTGACTCTCAAAGCTCCCCAATCACAGATTGCACCGTTCTGTTCTCTTACGGAGTGGTCTTTGTGGCTGGCTGATTTTTATTTTTTCCCCCCCCATCCCCCTATTTGTTCTTCCTGCACTGCAATGCCAGGCTTATTTATAAAGGGGGTGCTTAGATTGTGGGACAGCCTGTCTACTAAACAGCTGCACTTGTTATTTTTCTATTTCCGTCTTTCTTATTGTCTGTGCTGATAAAGGCAACAAGATGTATTTCCCTGTGAATTTTTTTTCCATCCATATATATACTGCATAATGTATGTATGTGTGTGAGTGTGTGTGGGGGGGGAATCATGTATATTTTGCATTGTGGTGGGGGCCAAATATCCCCACAATGTGGTAAAAACCTGTTATTTTGATCTTGTGGGGACATTTTTTTCAGTCTTTAATCTATCATAAAATTCTTTTCCAAATTCATTGCACAATTTTCTGGGACTAATTGCAATTAACCATACCTAACGTTAAAATTTACAATCATTCATATTTACACACTGAATCCCTAAATTATTTTACAATTAATGCAAAGGAGAGTCTATGGGTCATTCATTACTATAATGTATCAATTTTCTCTGATTTTTAAAATTAGTTTGAAGACAGACTCGTTATGCAGCTTTATTGTTTAAACTGTCATTTTTGCCTGAGGGTAGCTTAATCAGTTTTGTTGAATTAACATTTATTTCTGTAATAAACAAAAGTACTCCATGAAATCCAGGGCAAGAGTTACGGAGATGAGAAAACATTACAAAACTAATTAAAAATTGAGCAAAGATACACATCTTGTCATGCAAATTGTTTGTTGTGAGTTAAGTCGAAAGATTTAAAAACATTTTGTATTCTTTGATTTTTCCTACCTATTTGGGGCAAATGGTTAAAAATCATCAAATTGGAGCAACAAATGACACCATTTGTTTTGACATTTTGAAAGTTAAGGTAAATTGCTCTACACAAAACAAACACTATTTCACCATAACATGTTTTTCAGAAAATTCTCAAGCTTGTGAGAATGATGCATATTTTAATATTTGTTTAATGTTTTAACTTAAACTTGTAATGTGCAGCTTATTCATTTCCAAGAAAAATACTACTTGCAAGCTGAATTTCAATATTTTTAAAAAGGCATTGAAAATACATATACCACGTGTGTATATAATCTCAGGAGCTCAATAGGCAGATCGACATAATATCTAATTACAACTGCATGATTGATCTAAATTCTAAAACCTATTTGGCAAATGGCTCTAAGAACAGGAACCTGACAACCACTGAAAGTGCATGAAATAACATGAAAGATCTTATGATTTTAAGGTTTAAGCCTTCAATAAAATAAAACAAATAGTGCAAATAGCTTTATTTTTATCCTTTGCCTCCATCCGGCAGTTTTTTAAAGCAAAATAAACCGGAGTCCTGCATCACGAAGCTGGATTTGTTTAGCTAAATAACTTGGTGGCACGTTACTTGACAGGGTACTAATACTCATATATATATAATAACTCATTGTCAACTGAAGTACAAATTATGAACAAATCATGAACAAATACAGTTGCTACTTCAGATAAGATGCGTCACTATTCATTAATGATGAACAGACATGAGATCAGTATTTTACTTGTATATTCATTACTTGTTCCTTCAGTAGTTTACAAAAGTTTATAGAATTAACGAATATAGTAACTGCTTGCAATGAAAGATACATCATGATTCATTAATGATGATCAAATATAAGATCAGTATTTCACCTGTGTTGTTCTTGACTTGTTCCTTCAGTAGTTCACAATGATTTATAGAATTAACAGATATAGTAACGAATATAGTAACTGCTTGAGATAAAGCATGGGTCATGAATCATTAATGATGTATTAACATGAGATCAGTATGTAAGCAAGACTTAGTTTGTGGTTAATTGATGCATAAGTAATTGAGGCATGGTATAATACTATGTTATTTGTGCCCCCTTAAGTAAAGTGTTACTGATAACTTCAGATTTAAGGGACCGCAGTTTAGATGCACTTCATCTTCCTTCACTTATATTTAGCCCAGACTACCAGAAATCCGACAAATTACCCTGCTAAGACAAATTAAACCCTAAGAAACCTTGCTTTGTGTCGAAGAAATAACGCGATATGACTTTAACATTAACGCTTTGCCTTAAGTCGATTCATTTCCCAGCCCCGAATATAGCCAGTTAGCTGTATATCTCTGCTGCCTCCTCACTCAATTATCTCCTTATGGCCTGTATTTTATTGATCTCCAAGGGAAACATTTTTATTTTACTATCCCACAGCTTTGCACAGGTAAATAAAAAAAGAAACACTCCCGACAATGATCCCCACCGGAAACAGCCGTAACAGCGTGTAGTAAATAAAAAAATTGTAAGTGTTTAAGTATAGATTAGTGATGCGTTATTCATTACTGTGACATCAGTCAGGTAGTTTTTCCATATGCCATCTTGCTCTCTGTGTGAGATACAGTCACGTGTAAAGGTGAGAGCCAGCTTCGGGGTCAGAGCACAGGGTTAGCCAGCATGTAGCGCCCCTGCAGAAGTTAGGGTTAAGGGCATTGCACCAGGGCCCAACATTCTGCCAACCATGGGATTTGAACTGGTGACTTTCCGATAACAGGCACAGAGTCACTCACCCTCCGTGGGTGCTGCACTTTCAGCATTACTAAGGTAGACACCTGTAACGATGGAAGGTGTCTAATTAGCACTAGCTCACAAGGCAGTGGTTGGGCATTGAGTCGGGTTAGGAGCATCGGGACCTGTAGCATGTGCTAAGCATGCAGTGTGAATGCATACATGTGTAATTAGGCTTTTTGTGTGTGTGTGTGTGTGGAGGGGGGGGGGGGTGATAGTCAATAAAACACACCTGGGACCTGAAAACTGTTTGGGCCCCATAGGCTGGTATTTTGTGTGTTCTGCCCCTCCTCCCAGAGCATCGGTGACATATCTAGTGACATACTTGGTGTGTTCAGGTTCTGCCCAAAACTCTCCCTCCCCGCCTTCCTTGCCTCATCTTCAGAGGAAATCTGTTAATGCTGGCTCTGTGGGATATTTGCATTTTTTTCAATTTAGCTAATATATTCGAGGAAATGCTAATTTATTCAAAGAAATGCTATGCTAATACTTTTAAACAATTGCACAGTAATTAATATGGCGCGCCTCTTTTTGTCCCATTTAAATCAAGTGATTTGAGTGATTTATTTATTCCTCGCAGTTTAGAGCTAATGTTGTTTTGAAAATGTAATTGTATTTCATTTTGGATTACATTAACACGCGCAGAAACCGATTCTGGCTGCAGTTAATTGCAGCACCGATTTACATATTCAGCGTTTTCAGTCCTTTGGATGCCCAGGCACTGTTTTTGAATTCATTGGCATTAGGTATTTCCTTTGTGGAGAAGAATTATTGGAATGGCAGCATTTTATTTTTAGGTTTTGTAGGGTGTAGAGGAAGTGATGGATGTCGGCAGCTGTGATAAGACCTTGAAGGTATGGCAATAAAATGGCCTTTTCTGCACATTTTAATTCCTTTCCCCAGTGATTGTCCCGTAAAAGCATTGATCTCTACAAAGTGCTCTGGTTTAAAATTTTGATGGATTTTTATGTGCCTTGTGAGTGTGTGTATCTGTGTGTGAGCACACACTGGTGCCTGTATGTTAGGGCTTTTTTCCCCATAACAAGAATTAGCTTAGCAATAAGTGGCGAATTAGGACTAAGTGCAGCTAAATGGAGGCAATCCTCTCACTCTAGGAAATTTGTGCCGCAACGATTGTCAGCTCAGGCAAAGGTTTTTGTTCCAATGGGCTGGCAAACAGGGAATTTATGCCGTAGATCATCCGGACTGATTGGGCTGCATTGGGGAATGCGTTGACACTCTTGTGAGTGTGTTGAGGCGGAACGCGAAAGATTGGCCGTTGCTTATGAGATATAGATAACCAGGATTGTTTGTGTACCTGTCATTCACTTAATTGAGGCCCAAGGAACAAAAATGCGCCCAAACAAAACACCACTGCTCATCACATTCCCGTTGTTAGTTGTGAGAAGTCTGTCTACAGTGGAAGTAGTACATTCAGTCCACCCGCTAACCTCTAACCATAAAGGATACAGTCAGCATTGTAAGCTAGGCCTTCATATCCACGGTTAATCCATGCTTGGCTTATGCTACATTCTGCTGTGTTTAGTCTTGTCTGACAGCAGCCCCCTGCAGCCCAGGATGCCCATCCTAGTAATTAAATGTTGTATGGGATATTTCCCCCAGGTCCCATTCTGCTTTATTGCTACATATGTGTTGTGAATGTTTCTACCCACCTTCCCGTTTGGCTGGGCTTCTCTGGTGTTTTAAACCACAGAATGCAAAATCAATAGGAAATGTTCCACTGCAGCTCATAATGTGTTTTTTTTTCCTCTCCCCCTCCCACTTGTAGGGCTCTTGGCCGTGCCACTGCTGATGTTATAGATGACAGCTCTACGGCAAGTGAAAAACGGGACGTCTGGTCTATAAGTGTGTCCCCCCCCCCCCCCAAATCATTGTCGTGGTGCAGTCAAGCCGGACGAAGGAGCAGGAGGAAGAGCCCACTATCTAACCTTGGCTGTACAGGGGGAGTGCGTGAAAATGTGGTCTTGCACGAGACTGATGAGCAGCTTGCTCCTCCTGCTCCTCCAGGGGGTACCACTCATCCTGGCTGTGGCCCGCATTTCGCCCATGCCCTTCAAGACCTTTTCCCCGCTGGATGGAGGCCTGACACACATGGTGATCCATAACAAAACAGGCGAGGTATACGTGGGTGCAGTCAACTGGATCTTCAAGCTATCTAGTAACCTGACGAAGCTACGTAGTCATATGACCGGCCCGGTGGTGGACAACGAGAAGTGTTACCCACCACCGAGTGTGCAGTCCTGCCCGCACGAACTGGCACAGACGATCAACGTCAACAAGCTGCTGCTGGTGGATTATGCTCAAAACCGTCTCATTGCCTGTGGGAGCACCTCCCAGGGGATCTGCCAGTTCCTTAGACTGGATGACCTCTTCAAGTTGGGTGAGCCGCACCACCGCAAGGAACACTACCTATCCAGCGTCAATGAGTCAGGTACCATGTCAGGTGTTATCATTGAAGGGATGGACAGCCTCAACAGCAAGCTTTTTGTTGGCACACCTATTGACGGCAAGTCGGAATACTTTCCCACATTATCTAGCCGCAAACTGATGGCCAATGAGGAGAACGCTGATATGTTCAGCTTTGTCTACCAGGATGAGTTTGTCTCTTCTCAGCTGAAAATCCCCTCTGATACGCTGTCAAAGTTTCCGACATTTGACATCTATTACATCTACGGATTCAGTAGCGAGCAGTTTGTCTACTACCTGACTTTGCAGTTGGACACGCAGCTCACCTCACCTGATGCTAGCGGTGAGCAGTTCTTCACCTCCAAGATTGTGCGCCTATGTGTGGATGACCCTAAGTTCTACTCCTATGTGGAGTTCCCCATTGGCTGTACCAAGGACGGTGTGGAGTACCGGCTCATCCAGGATGCCTACCTTACTCGGCCTGGTCGGCTGCTCGCTCGCTCTTTGGGCATCTCTGAGAAGGAGGACATCCTGTTCACAGTTTTCTCTCAGGGCCAGAAGAATAGGGCCAAACCACCTAAGGAGTCAGCCCTCTGCCTCTTCACACTTCGTCGAATCAAGGAAAAGATCAAGGAACGCATCCAGTCATGCTACAAGGGTGAAGGCAAGCTGTCTCTTCCATGGCTTCTAAACAAGGAGCTAACTTGTATCAACTCGGTAAGTCCTAATCCATTCTGCAGACTGTTCAGAAAGTTCTGCTTTATATAAAGGACCCTAAAAATCACATTCCCATCCTGTCTCTTTTGTCCCTTTCCCTGTCTTCCTATCTGAAAAATGTCTCAGGTTTGCTACATAAGGATAAGGTTTTATCATACAAATGGTCTTCAAGAAACTCTCTGGTTAATTCTTACACCAAGAAGAGTCCATTATTTGCTCCTGGGATTTGTGTTCTGTCAGTCTTCACTTCACTGCTGTCTTCAGGCTGCCGAACTCTCCCAGGAGTCTGCTCTGAGGTCTGGCCTGATGTCAGCGAGTGACTCTTTGTGACATGAGGGCAAGGGTGTGCATGCTTAATGTAACTGGGATGACACTGAAACACACTCTTGTGGCTTTGCCTTTTCGTGGGGTTGGTCGGCATCCTGTGGCTGTGCTGTCCCAGAATGCAACATGCAGTAATATTTAGTACACTAAATATTTAGTACTATTATTTAGTACATTTATTTAGTACTGTGTGTTTCCACTGCAGTGTTTCCAGTGATTGATCTTTGATGTAGTGCACTGCATTCTTGTGTGCTATTGGGTGGAGGTTAGGCAAACTATGATGGTGATGGCAAGATTCCCCTCAGGCCTTGTTAGGTGTAATATACCTTTGAACAGTTAATTAACAGGGATGGGGGAGTGTGGAGTGGTGAGCAAGCTGTGAGGTAGTGTGAAGGCTGTGCTTGTCATCACACCCCTCCCCTCAAATCAAGCTCTTAACTCCTCAGCAATTACCAGTTGCTAGATTTGCCATTTTTTGTTAATGGATGGTGCTGTTTGGGAATCCTGAGGTGCCTGGGGAGTCTTGTTTTCTCTTCAAACACTTGAATATTTGGTGAAATAAATAGCTGTCATGGCGCATAAATTTCCTAATTAATTGTGCACAGGAACACAGGATAATAATCTCCCCTGATTAAAATGATCAGTTATTGAATATTACCTTAGCATTTTACACCTGATGCTGGGATTGTGTGAACCTCTTTGAATATTAGCGATGGTTAGCTGTATCTGTGAAGCCAGAGTGGCAGTAACTACAACTGTGCCAAACACTGACGAGAGCACCAATGAGGCGTGGAAGCCACATCCTGCTGCTTCTGCAGTCTGTCAGCAAATCACACCAGCTAATGCTTGAACCAAATTGGCCAATAACACTGTCTCCCAAGCATGTTGCCAAGAAATGTAATTCTCATGTCATATTCACCACGAAACATGTGGGATTGCAGATTAACATTCACAACTTCCTACTAGAGTAATCTGCACCTCATTTTTTAAAAGCCTAATTCTCCTCCTTGTGGCAAGGCACTAAGCTTCACTGGCATGACCTCAGTATGGTCAGTGTGTGGAGTCCATCCAGTGAAGAGCTGTTTGTATTAGCTTTTCATGTTTCTGGGAAGAATCCAGTGAATTGTGTAAGTGTCAAGTGCAGGGGTCGCCAGTGAATTTTTTAACTCAAGGACCAAATTCCATGAACAACACAAAGTCAAGGGCCACTGCCTTAAAATTTACCAACTGGGGGGAATGGGTGCCGTCATCACGGTATAATGGCTAAGTGGGGGGAGTGCCATCACTGGCCACAGTTTCTTTTTTTGACATTGTGGGGACCATTTTTCAGGTCCCCACGAAGACTTGTGAATGCAATCAAAAAACTAAAAATGCCAGATGTCACATATTTTGTTTGGTTACCTATGGTTAAGGTTAGGGCTGGGTAGGAGTAAAGCTTTTCATGTTGGGATTAGAGTTTTCCCCATAGAAATTAATGGAGTGTTTGTGGTGGTGGGGGGGGGGGTTGTTATTTACATATCCAAAATTGAGAAGAATGAAATTCTGGTGAAAATTGGGAGGGGGAACAGGTTTTGCGTGTTATTTGCTCTCACCTTGAAATTATGGGTCGGACTGCTTTTAATGGGCTACTTCAGTACTGTGATGACACCATTTTTCTAAGGGATGTCAAAGAATTTCACTATGTATTGACATCCGTCTTCAGTATTGACAATTGATTCATGAGATATCAAGGGGAAGACAGTGACTGAGGTTCCCCCCCGTTCAGCATTCACTCTGCATTTTGAGTAACTGGTGACCTCCCTGTCAGATGTGCTCTGCATGGACTCATCATAGCTTGTCAAGGGATTTTTTTTTCTAAGGAGTCTCCTGACCTTTGCATGTTACGGAGGGAATAGATATAAGCCATTTGTCCCACTCGTATGCAGATCTGTGATGCTGCGCTATGTGACACATTGGGGGGGGGGGATTTACTTTGACTTTGATAGTGCCAGAATCCATCATCTGTCTGTATTTTGTCTGCTTTTCATCCACACCACTGTCTCACCCCAAGCCCAGAAGCAGCAACTGAACCATTACCGGTCAACTTCCCCTAGCAGCTGCTTGTGTGCTTGTGGATCTCTGCGGCTTTAGCCCTTATAATGACCCGTTTGAGGCGTCCTTGGGAATTTAGGCAGCTGCTGCTGTTCTGCCCTGGTTTCTCTTGTTCTCTTGCTGTTGTACAAGCGCGTGTTGCTGCCAGGCGTGTAACTGGGCTTGCTTGCCCCCACGGACCATTTTCCCACGTGCTGAGTGGGGGCAGCACCTTGTGCATGGTGGAGAAGGGTCAGATCAAGGTTAACGTTTGGGTTTTTCTGGGGTAAGGTGAGGTGTGATGATGGTGCCCTCATTAACCTTGGACAGATAACAGGAGCACCTTTAAAGGCCGCTTTGGGAAATGTACTGCGGCCGTTATCTCCCATCTAGGAATGCTCATTTGTCTGGTCGGCTGTAAACTTTAGTTATATTCTGGTCAAAGGCTTTGTTCCCTCAAAATGACCTTGGCATTTTAATGGCTTGTTCTTCTGGTATCTTGCTTATGCTCAAGTCACCTCCTTCTTCCCATCAAATTATGAAGTTTGCAGGTTGTTGACGGTTTACAACAGGGGTCTCAAACTCCAGTCCTGGAGGGCCAGAGGCCTGCACAGTTTTTGGTTTACCCTCATTAAAAACACCTGACTCAACTACTTACCTAATTACCACACAGCTCTTGAGTTGAATCATTTCTGTTGGAACAGGGAAATAATTAAGCTACGCAGGGCTCCAGCCCTCCAGGACTGCAGTTTGAGAACCCTGGTTTACAACAACACACATTAGGGCCCCTGCTGACTTGATAGGGAAACCCTTGGACTAAATATCCATGTTTGGTTTAGTGTTAAGTTTTTGGCCCTTTTAAAAAAACTCTGGGAAAAGTCATTCAGTTTTCTGTCACAGAAGTAGTTGTCTGCTTGTAAATGTGCCTGGTCCATGGACATGGGGCACTTCCAGAATATTCTTGAGTGCAGTTGTTTTTGTACTCTAGCTATCCAGGCATGTTGCTTATAGCAGTTTCCATACCATGACATACATGATGAACCATTGCATTGATACATTCTCCCCACTGTCTTTCCAGTGCTTCAGGGATTTTATATCTTCACCTGCTCTTTCCCACTGGAAGCCATAAAGTAGTTTAGTCTCATCACTGATTGTACCTGAGGATTGCTATGCCAAAACTCTGCATCTAGCAGATTGTGTAGCTGCTAAGGACACGCCGTTCTAATCTGAAATTCCCAGGAGGATTTAATGCTGAATTAACCTTAAAAAAGGGTTCTTTAACCTGAATCCTTCCAGTGAAATATCCAACTGTATAAAGATGGCTGCGGTCGTAAGCTACTTTGAATAAAAGTGTCAGCTAAACAAATATGTATACATTTAGCAAAGAGGAAGAGAGTCAGATCAGAACCGTATTGTTCGGATTTTTGGTTAGCAGCGCCCTGTGTGCTGGAGGGTGAAATGAAAAGTGTGTAAGTTGTCTCTCCAGGGAGTGTGAGATGCAGACCAATAAATACAGGCAAAGTTGGTCAGAGGCTAGATGCTTTCTGTGATCTTTCATTGGTGGAGTGTGTCTCTTGCAAGTCTCCCAATGAGATTGGCCTGATGCTAATGAACTAATTGCCAGTGTAATTATTTATTGATGTTTGAGTAAAAGGAAGGGGGGGAGGGGCGTAGAGTTATGTTGCTGTTTAGCTGTCATCATATACAGCTGTATTTGTGTCCTACGGTGTGTCGGGGAGGATCTGAGAAGCAGTACTCTGCTTGCTGATGTTCAAGGAAGTCCACATTTACCAGGGAGGCCTCCAGCGCCAGGGCCCAGCTCGCGGTGCCTGGGATGTGCGGCCGACCGCGGGAACATGCAAAAGTGCACGTGGCAGCTTCAAGCCGGCACTTTCAGTGACACAGTGCTGCTCCCAGAACTGAGCTGTGTGAGGGACAGGATGGAGTTTCCTGTGCCGTATGGGGAGTAAGACACAAAACATAAATGTCCTTAGTGACAGTGATTGCATCCAGGGGTTATCATACTCAGAAAGAAAAGCCTGAAATGTACATATGCAAAATCTCGGGTTTATCAATGAAAACTTGACAGGAAAATATGTGCATATTAATGGAGACTCAGGGGCATGTGTGTATAGCATTTTGGATAGAGCGGTGACACCCATTGTAAACAAGGGAAATGCAGGTAAAGCGGCCAAATGACCGCTTCCATGCCAACAGTTTGTATCGCCGAGCTGCACTTTGACGTGACAAACAGTAAATCTGTGTCAAGTGGGATTTATTGATTCTTCCATTGATTTATGTAAGCCTAAGACTATGTATTTGCATTGGCAAATTTAATTTGCTCATTCAAATATTATGCCTTGTCACTTTTTCCCATGAACTGAACATATATGTAACTGTGACTAGTTGCACTGAGATTAATAAGGTTTATCTTATCTTATTTTGCTAATTATGATGACTGGCTTATGAGCGGATTCTTCTGTCATTCTTCTGTCATGCGAGACACCTACAGGGTCTCACTGCTGTTTGCTTTCTGACAACGGGCACCTACAAGAGAGAACTGGCAGACTGATTGGGGATGTCTCAGCAAGCTTTCAGCTCCTTCATGCCTTCCGTGTTGGATGGCTTAACGATACTAGCCAGGGACTACATCACATTTCCATACGCTGTGGGTGAACGGGCAAATGTAAAAACGAATGTCCAGTTTCCTTAATGTAATCAGTGCCATCGACAGCACTCACATTGCAATAAGGGCAATATCTGTAAAGGTGACACAACATTGACATATATAGTAGCTGGATGGCTTGGGTCAACTTCATTTAGAGTCTCAGATAGCACATGTGAATCTCCTGACTGCTTCGGCATTAGGATGACAAAATGTGGCGGCGAGGATGTAGGTTTGCCCCTGTCAGCTACAGTCACACTGGCCCTAAGTGCAGCGATTTACTTAATTCCCTTTATCTTCTTGTTTATTCTGGGTATAGCGTGTTCTGTAGAGCTGACGGAATTTACTGCAGCAGAAATGTGGTCTATTCAACACACTTTCATGTTTGTGATAACTGTGTTTTAGGCCCCGGTGCCTTTGTCGTGCCTTTACCTCTGTCAGAAGAACCGCTACCTTGCACTGTTTAAAATTCCCCTTGATTTTTTATTATTTAAAAAAAATTTACAGTCACACCTGTCAGACTTTGCAAGCAGAAAGCCTTGATTTGCATATTACATAAAGATACGTCTCATTTGCATTGACCATTGATGGTTTTTTGTCGGCAGAACCTGGGAAGGATCTCAAGCTCTTTCACTTAAACATGTTTACAACAACAGCACAACAAGAGTTCTGATTAAACACGTGTAAATATGTATGTACACCAGGTTTGATAAATCATTTCAGCTCATGGCTAATGGTCATAGTCCCTCGGCCACTAATTATGGGTTTTTGGATGATCACAAAGCTTTTTCTTTCTCTCCTTTCAAACAGCCGCTGCCTGCACAGTAGATAGAATGCGTGTATATTGTGGAATGATGTAAATAGTGATGAACAAAGCTGAAATCCCCCTGCTTTAGTTATGGTTGTTTGTCACTATTGTGCTGAATCACACGGTGTGGGCTCTTTTTTTGTAACAGGAACTATCCTTGCCGTCCATCATCCATTGGGGGGCCATTAAGGCCAGTTGATGGCCATATGCAAGACAGAGTCTGCGCTGGAATGCCTCACTTCCTTGACACATTGTCCCATGTGGTTTCCTGCTTGGAATCCATTCCGAACTGTTCTGTACTTCACAGCAATTGATGCAACATTAGAATGTATAAAAAAAAACTTTCTAATGGGAAAAACATCTTGGCGTGACAGCATTTGCTTTTATGATGATTGCCTTTTTTTGTTTCCTGAAGTGAAAGCTTTCCAACAGTGTAATCTTGTATAAATATGGCAATTACGCCCATCCCCCCATTTGGCGGTTCTCAGCTGCTCTCTCGGTGGCTGTGCTCCGGCCGCTCATATCGCTTGGGGTCCTTCACTTAATGATTAATGACAGATAATGAACCTGCTCCACCTGGAGTCCAGCAGTCGCCAGTGGGTTCGTTCCCAAAATCTATTTAGCGACAAGCTTTCTTTGAAAGCGCTGATTTGTGAAGTTTCTCTGCCTGACCTGTATGGATGCTGGCCTGTGTTACAGAAGAGCAGGCCTTGCAGGCTGGGGGCAGCAGGTTAATTGGATTAGAGTGTACTATGCAGCCTCTTTCATGTCACGCAGATTAACATCTGCAGAAGTTGCTGCTCTAAAGCTATTGCTGAAAGTATCAATAGATCATTGTAAACATATAATGAGGGCGGCATTGCATGTAATAGAAGATTAATTGTTGTGGTGGCCTGCCGCATACGCGTTTCACTGCATGGCGGGAGATGTTTTGAGTTTTAGGGACAGGGTTTCCCTCTACCGTGGGGGGAGGGCTTTTCAAGCTTTTTCTCCACTTTTCTGCTTCCTGTCTGGTGGGAGAAGACCCCCATTTGTCATCATTGAGACTCTTTGGTTTATGTGAAGGGAGGATTGACCTAGGGTCAGGATTGGCATAAATCTTTATTTACAGGCGTATCCCTGGGGGGGAGGGGGTTGGTCCTACAATATTGCAATGTTTCTGATGAGCTGCATGCTCGCTAGGGAGTCACTCTGCTGCATCGCGGTGCATTGCAAACAATGCAGAACGGTTGCTCCTTTTATAGAAAATGGGGTTGCTGCTCTTGCCAGTGGCTCGGTCACACTTCTCCTCACCAGGACTTGTGAGCATAAGCATGCCCACATGTTGGATGTCTGGCTTAAGCCTGCTATTGCACAACGACCTGAGGCCTGGAATTGGGTCGGCGGTGGCTGGGAGGATGTCTGCATCTCCAGCCTTTGCCAACGGTAAACTGAGGAAATGCTCATGAAAGTCTGTCTCATCTGGTACCACCACTGTTGATTTAAGGAGACGGCTGCTTGTGTCTTTCTGTCATAAAAGGATGTTTGGGGTAAATGAGTCACCCAAGCACCTCATTCATCTTTGAAATGTGTGGGTACCTGGTTGGTGCAGTTAGCCTTCCTGCATGTCAGGAGTACCGATAAGCCACTTTCCTCTCTGGTAAATGTGGCGCGTGTGAGCTGGGTGTGTGCCGGTGTGTAATTAGGGCTCTGTGCTGGTGACTGAGCCTGGAGCTATCCTGCACCGGATCTGAACATCTGTTCCCTCTGCCTGCTCTCACTTCCTGTGCCCAGGTACATGTCATACTGGATATAGTCAGGTGGAAGACAGTGGTTTTACAAGAGGAGAAGATTTTGATGTTGTCCCCATGAAGATGCCGGAATCTGACATTGTTATCCGTTTGTGTATTATCTTAACTTTTCTGGAGAAAGAAGAAAGAACGTGGGTGCAGACAAGCAGTCAATGGAGTCAGACTTCCAAAGCCTGCCACGTTTTACTCCAGAAGCACAGTTGTGGTGATGACTGTCAAATGTGGTCTTCAGTGCTGAAACAAGGTGTGGTGGGATTGGCACACGGACCCATAACAATGCAAAGGAGAACCTGAATTAGATGGAGGTGCGAGACAAACAGGTGTTGTCTCTAAAGAAGAGCAGGCAATAAAGATGGCTAAATGGGCTGATAAACAGCACCAGTATCACCTTAGGGCCATGGGCGTTGAGAGCCTGCGGCTACCTCCAGCACCTCAACACCCGAGAGGTCTCCAGTGGCCCAATGAGGAGGGGACTGGCATCAAGAGAACAGGCCGGGGGGGGGGGACCTTCACAGCTCAGTTAAGGAGGGGCACCTGCAAATGTGGTGATGTCGGTTGGCGTGCCGGGACCGTGGGAGAGACGGGCCAGCGCAGCAGCGAAGCCCATCCTTCCTTTGTTTTTGGCTCACAGCCTCAGAGCAGGACCTGCCACCATTAAGGGCTAATTAAAAAAGCTGCTGTCAGCAGCTGGGGAAAACAAAGAGTGATCAGCACCGGAGAGCTGTATCCAGCATCGCCAGTCAGACCAGGGACTCAGGTAGCCTGCAGGAACCTGCTGCTTCTGGGGCTCGGTTAACTTCACAAGGATTTTTTTCGACATCACCGGCAAGCATAAGGCTCTTCCATTTTGCCCCCGCAGCACTTTTGTAAATTGTCAGATCTGTTGCATCATTCTCCTGTGGGTGACCTAACTCTCTAACCCATTGCTGCTGTTTACAGGAGATCTCTCTGCTCTTTTGTTATTATGGTTTGCTCCCCACAGTGCTGTCCTGAGAGAGGCTTGGGGCTTCAGACCTCGCTGGAGATAAATATGTACTCACACTCCCTCTCACACTCTCTCTCTCTCTCTCTCTCTCTCTCTCTCTCTCTCTCCTTCCCTCTCTTGGCCCCATGGTAGGTTGCATGTTTCCCAGCTGTCGGAGCACCCACTTGTTATACAGTGATCTGATAAATTTTTTTCTTTCAAACAATCCACTTTGAGTTTTTATCCATTTTCAAATATCTCAAGGTCGTGTTGAAGCTGCTCTGGCCAAACACCCTTTCCCAGAATGCATTGGTGTTTTTTCATTACCCCCCCCCCCCCCCCTTCAGGGCATGAGTTGCCCATAAGGAAGGACACATTGATACCTGTTCTCTTTTCTGCACCTTCTTTTGCCGCCTTCCCTTTGTGATGCACACTGGGAGCCCCCCTGGATGGATTATAAATTAAACCATGATGGGGGGGGACGTCGACCTTTGTGACCTGGGCGGGCGGATTGAAACGGCGGGAAGCAGGGTGGCCTCCATTGGCTAAGATTATCTGTGTGGGGCTGCGGCCCAGGCTTTTGTTGGAGAATGGGAAGTGTCAGAAGCTGCTGACTGACGTGTCCTGACCGCTTATCTTCATGAATCCCAATAAAGGAGGCGCTCTGGTCAATGGCCATGAGTAATACTTCGCTGATAAAGCGCGTCATAAACGCCCATGTGAATAAGGACTGTTGTGTCTGCTCGCCTTCTTGTGAATAGCCTGTTTTGTTGAGTTGTTCTCTGACTCTTCGCATTAAATCCACCCGCCAAGTGGTAGTAAATTCATCCTGCAAACTACGGTCGCTTTCTTCGAGGTCGCCCCCTAGCACTGGACCCCGTGGTCTGTCTCTGCCGTAACAAAGGTCCTTTCACATGTTTGGCCCTGTGCTTCTGCTGCCCTCATCTGACACTATGCCTCGTGATAGAGCTCTGGCCAGCGAGAGCACCCCCCTCCAACCCTGCCTTTCTTTTCCACAGGGATGTGCAATTTCTAGACCGGAAAAGTTTTTCCTTGATTGGATAAGATGGGACACAGTGAAACAAACAAACATAGCAAACAGACCTCCGCTAAAAGGCTGCAGACAGCAGAGGACACGAGTGCTGATATGTGCGGTTCATTACCATCCTCAGTCAATCGCTCTGGGTTTCCGGCGCTCTGATGCCCCGCGGCCCCCTCCCCGAGTCTCCCTCACAGCCCTTGTTGGTGGCTGCTGCCAGCTACAGTTATCCTGAGGTGTTACATCACCCTCTGTGTGGTTGCTTGGGCCAACAGATTGATGAGAGCATGGGGGGTTCGGCTGGGTGGGGGTTACGTGAAGGAAAAGTTTGTGAACATTTATAAGTGTTTGGATTTATACATGTGTTATTCTAAAATCCAGTTTGATCTTTATCAAAGTCATAATAATGACAGTATTTTTGAAACTTACGGCAAACATTGTTTCATTGCTTTATCTTTGTGGAACAGATGGTTTAAACTATCAAAGTAATTCAAGTCAAATCAACTGGTGGTAAATTATGCGAAGCCTTATATTTTGCAACTAATGGATTGTTTTGTATTGGCAGCCTCAACCAAATGCCTTTTTTAGCTACTGTTCATACTTTGCGGTAGTAGAAGGTATTTTTGCCCGTTCCTCTATACAAAGCTGTCAGTACATGTATTTATTGGCATGTCTTGAACAGTTTGCTTCAGATCACAAAACAGCATTTCAGTTGGACTGAGGTCAGTGGCCTGTACTACGAAGCGGGGTTACTGGCTTATCGGGGTAACTTGTCGGAGTTAAGGTACCACAGTTTAAATGGACTTCATATCCGTTCACTTACATTTTGCCCAAACTACCTTAAATCCGACAAGTTACCCCGATAAGCCAGTAACCCCGCTTCGTAGTA